>BTPG01000004.1:13983842-14063842 GCA_036245525.1 Semisulcospira habei
ATGTATACAATGGCTACAGGTATAACACTGGATTTTACCAATGACGCATCATCCCATTTCAGGACCCACTGAGATCGCAAGGTAAATCTATCTGACATTTTGAGTAGTGCATAGCGTAGTGGCTGTATACGATGATCGCTGGCCTGAACCATAATTTTCGCAAAAGTACGTTGCATGAGTTAGAACAGTTGAAAGACGTGTCATTTGCAACCGATTTACGTTGTCTTCACGGTAAACTGGGCGCCGGTTGCCTGTCTTCTAGTCCGTTGCATGCATTGCTCATCTTCATTTTCCTAAGCATGTCTAGTGTCTACAGAAAGCTTATTTTCTTAGCTTTTAAGTGTATGTCTTAAATACAAGATACGTTCAGTACAGCTTAAACAACACGCCGTAAATGACTGGTACCATTAAAATGTATCCCGCGTGGCACACTGTCAGTGCTGAGCGTGTACACAGAGAGCGTGCTCGCGTAAAACAGTGACAAGAATAGCGTGACTATAGTTGCACAGCCGTAACAGATTGCGCTCAGCTCTGTCAATGCAATGAAAAGCAGAAAGATCGTCTACATAATCAACACACAGTTTAAAGTGTTATAAATGATGCCAAATACTAAACTCCGTGCCCAGCTCTGTTTAAGCGAGGCTATGTATACAATGGCTACAGGTATAACACTGGATTTTACCAATGACGCATCATCCCATTTCAGGACCCACTGAGATCGCAAGGTAAATCTATCTGACATTTTGAGTAGTGCATAGCGTAGTGGCTGTATACGATGATCGCTGGCCTGAACCATAATTTTCGCAAAAGTACTTTGCATGAGTTAGAACAGTTGAAAGACGTTTCATTTGCAACCGATTTACGTTGTCTTCACAGTAAACTGGGCGCCGGTTGCCTGTCTTCTAGTCCGTTGCATGCATTGCTCATCTTCATTTTCCTAAGCATGTCTAGTGTCTACAGAAAGCTTGTTTTCTTAGCTTTTAAGTGTATGTCTTAAATACAAGATACGTTCAGTACAGCTTAAACAACACGCCGTAAATGACCGGTACCATTAAAATGTATCCCGCGTGGCACACTGTCAGTCCTGAGCGTGTACACAGAGAGCGTGCTCGCGTAAAACAGTGACAAGAATAGCGTGACTATAGTTGCACAGCCGTAACAGATTGCGCTCAGCTCTGTCAATGCCATGAAAAGCAGAAATATCGTCTACATAATCAACACACAGTTTAAAGTGTTATAAATGATGCCAAATACTAAACTCCGTGCCCAGCTCTGTTTAAGCGAGGCTATGTATACAATGGCTACAGGTATAACACTGGATTTTACCAATGACGCATCATCCCATTTCAGGACCCACTGAGATCGCAAGGTAAATCTATCTGACATTTTGAGTAGTGCATAGCGTAGTGGCTGTATACGATGATCGCTGGCCTGAACCATAATTTTCGCAAAAGTACTTTGCATGAGTTAGAACAGTTGAAAGACGTTTCATTTGCAACCGATTTACGTTGTCTTCACGGTAAACTGGGCGCCGGTTGCCTGTCTTCTAGTCCGTTGCATGCATTGCTCATCTTCATTTTCCTAAGCATGTCTAGTGTCTACAGAAAGCTTATTTTCTTAGCTTTTAAGTGTATGTCTTAAATACAAGATACGTTCAGTACAGCTTAAACAACACGCCGTAAATGACCGGTACCATTAAAATGTATCCCGCGTGGCACACTGTCAGTGCTGAGCGTGTACACAGAGAGCGTGCTCGCGTAAAACAGTGACAAGAATAGCGTGACTATAGTTGCACAGTGTAACAGATTGCGCTCAGCTCTGTCAATGCCATGAAAAGCAGAAAGATCGTCTACATAATCAACACACATTTTAAAGTGTTATAAATGATGCCAAATACTAAACTCCGTGCCCAGCTCTGTTTAATATTGGACTGAATGTCACGCATCGAAAGCGAGGCTATCTATACAATGGCTACAGGTATAACACTGGATTTTACCAATGACGCATCATCCCATTTCAGGACCCACTGAGATCGCAAGGTAAATCTATCTGACATTTTGAGTAGTGCATAGCGTAGTGGCTGTATACGATGATCGCTGGCCTGAACCATACTTTTCGCAAAAGTACTTTGCATGAGTTAGAACAGTTGAAAGACGTGTCATTTGCAACCGATTTACGTTGTCTTCACGGTAAACTGGGCGCCGGTTGCCTGTCTTCTAGCCCGTTGCATGCATTGCTCATCTTCATTTTCCTAAGCATGTCTAGTGTCTACAGAAAGCTTATTTTCTTAGCTTTTAAGTGTATGTCTTAAATACAAGATACGTTCAGTACAGCTTAAACAACACGCCGTAAATGACTGGTACCATTAAAATGTATCCCGCGTGGCACACTGTCAGTGCTGAGCGTGTACACAGAGAGCGTGCTCGCGTAAAACAGTGACAAGAATAGTGCGACTATAGTTGCACAGCCGTAACAGATTGCGCTCAGCTCTGTCAATGCCATGAAAAGCAGAAAGATCGTCTACATAATCAACACACAGTTTAAAGTGTTATAGTCCGTCTTTCCTTTGCCTTTTGCTCGCTCTGCACGGCAACTCCTGCACAAACTACTCAATCGTTCCATGTGGTTTGAATAGGTGTAACCGGACTCAGTGACTGGGTGTAGACGACTTAAATAGTTTATCAGATAGACAAAAACTGCCCATCTGATACAGTACTCAAGTGCCTACAGAGTTTAAGTCCGAATTTCTTTTGTGGTCTAGGGAAGGACTGGAGATTGCTGTGGAGAATAGACTCTAAGTCTACTCTGGTCCCGCATGCGCACAAAATCTGTCAGTGTTTACTCTTGCCTCGCGTTGTGTTCAAAAAGCCAAAGTTGCTTGCGCAATGGACCGACCACAGTATCCAGAAAAACCCTATTTTGACTGGACTTGTTGTTATCGTTCCTACTGAGCTGCTAGTAACGTGCGCTCGCACAATCAGTCACACCATCATACATGCACGGACGTACACACACACAAACTTCTCGCACGTACACACGCACAGTCTCAGTCTCGCTCTCACTCTAGCCGCTGAGCATCATAAAATAGAAGTAAAGTTCCAAGATTTATTTGTACCAGAAAAGCATTCATAATAAAACAAACAACATAATCAAAATTAGTCAAACCAGTGCAAGTGCTAATAACCTTAAACACCTTAGGCCTAACACCTATACCTTCCGACACGATACCTAGCAAACCTATCTCCTATGCCTGACACCTACAACGATGAATACGATTCCTAGCGAACCTAGCTCCTAGGCCTAACACCTATACGCACTTACCAATAAAACCTACGCGTCATCCTAACACAGCCTAAGCCCTATTTAGGTGAATTAGAACTGAACTAAAACTGAACTGAATGGTGGACAGAAGCTCTATATATATACCATCCAACAGATGCTCTCAGCATATGTAAACGAGAACCGTGATGATTGGAGCGATCACCTCGACCTGATCATGATGGCATATAGAGCTTCTGTCCACCATTCAACCGGGTGTACGCCCAATTTAATTGTTTTTGGTAGAGAAGTCAATCTCCCATTGACAGTCGAACTTGGTGTGTTCCCTAGTAGAGATGCGTCTGAATGTCCCATAGAGTACGTACAATGGGTTCAAAACACGCTGGAACGAGTCTTTCGTTTTGTACAAGAGAATTCAGAGGCTAGTGTCCAGCGTTGAACTTTGAGTGGTAGTATTTATAACTATGAAATTTTTCTTCCCCAGATCACACAGCACACAGTTGTGTGTTGTCTCCATTTTCTTCCAGTTCCAACTGATTATGTGTGGACACTGCTTAAAAGAAAGTTAAAACCTGATGCCGTTCCAAGCGTGTTTACCTGGAAACAGACTCAAACCCGAAAACCACCAGTGAAGCATCCAGTTCTGTCGCCGCTAAAACGTGCCAATAAGTAAGTACATGTTTCAGACTGACAGTTCACATTTCATGATTCAGTAGCGCAGTCTTCACATAAATACAGGAATATGTTGATGTCAGGAAACTGTGTGGTTTACAGTTAAAATGTCTTCCAATACTATTTTACTATCATAAGCTGCAGTCCAGGCAAAGTTGCTTTACTGGCATGGAGAGAAGGGGGTTGTGGGTATGCAGCACTAATGGTGCTACATCAGCTCAAAAACACATCTTTTCCAGTCATACCACTCTGTTTCGCCACATTCCAGTCTCTTAACTGTCTCACTGTAACAGTATGAAGATCCCCCTGCCCGTTCATATGGTCACGATGGCTGGTTTTTCGAGGATTGGATGTGTTCAGGTGCTGTCAATTTTGAATCTGTATTTTGTCATGTGTAGATTTTTTTGCTGCTGTCTGATGAGTTTTGTCCAGTTTGGTCATTTTGTCTCAGACTGTACAGGGCTTAAAAGCCTGCACTGCAGGTATTTTGCACTATATATTTCACGGCTGTTTGGCCCAGCGCTAGAAGTGGCCACTTGCAGCCCGTGCGCACGACTTGTGACCCAGTTTCTCGGCTTGCCTGGAAAAAACTAAGTGGCCAGACTGAAACAGCCGTGATTTATTATTATGCACCCTTTTTTCCAGGAAGCTGAAGGCAAGACCAGATTTCGAGGATAACAGTGGATCCAGCAGCAGTGATGTACTTGAAGACCACAGCACTCGCCCAGTAGCAGCTGCATCTGCACCACAGGATGAATGTTCAACCACTACCAGCTGATCTTTGCGTGCTTCCTGCGGAGAAAGATTTGAGCCTCCTAAATGACTGCATCACGGAGCTACAGCAGCAGCTTCTTGCAGCCCAGGCCCAGGTGACGCGACTACAGTTGGAGCGGTTTGGGGATCAGTCGATTTTCCAGTGATGACTACCTATTTGATACACAACTTTTAAAGTACTCTTTGACTACATTGAGACAAGTGCAGCAAGTATGAGGCAGCCATATTATAAATATGTTACAGAGGATGTAGCAGTGACGAACAGATCAAGGGTCATGCCACTGGCTGATGAACTGTTTATGTTTCTGGTTTCACAAGTCCTGCGTGTAAACAAGCAACAACTGTGATAATGGACATAATACTGCCATGGTGTAGCTTCTGTCACCTGCTTGGTGTTAAATCATTATAACTACTATATTTTATGAATATTTGTTAAGCAGCTGGGTGCTAAAGAGTAAATGAAGTTGTCTTTTGTTTTTTGGCATGTTGGTATCTTGCACTGAAAAGCCTCTGCTCTTGTCTTACTTTTTCAGCACTAACCTGAAACTTTAGTCAGTATACAGAATTTGGAATGGAAGTCAGATTGTGTATACCAGGTTAAATTTGCTTTTTGGTTTTTGAAACAGTTACTAAGAATCCGCACTTTACGGTGACACAAATTAAAATTTGTTATACATTTATCATAGTTTTCCAAATTCTGCTCATGTGTTGGTGCATGTGTAACAGAGTGAACCCGATGTTCCTCTGTGTACATAGGCCGATAGCACTTATGACCATTGCTTCTCGGATTTCACTCGTGTCGACTGCTAGCTATGACGTGCGCCGCTCGCGGTGCCCTGCCAAACGCAGCGTTAAGTGTTGTGTACGCGATGGTTTTGGTATTTAAACAGCGAGGTCACTGTATTGTTAAGGCCGATGGGAAAATGTAACAGAGTGAACCAGATGTTCATCTGTGTACATAGGCCGATAGCACTTATGACCATTGCTTCTCGGATTTCACTCGTGTCGACTGCTAGCTATGACGTGCGCCGCTCGCGGTGCCCTGCCAAACGCAGCGTTAAGTGTTGTGTACGCGATAGCTCAGTGTACGTGTTGTATTGTATATCAGTTTTGACCGTGTATTGTAACCAAAATACAACACCATTGCTTAGTATTTAACATGGTTAGATTTGGCCCAGGTAATAGTTTTTGTAATGCATATGTCTTTCGGTTAACTATAACCTATCAGAGTGATATTTACGATTTAGCAGCCTTTTTGATTTTCTGTGGCACTCTGCACCGACGCGTGGACTTTGTACTGACGCGGAGACGGCAGCTTGCCTCTATAAGTACAGCTGCTCGCGTGGCAGACTTTTTTTTTTTACCAAACGTGCAAGACTCACAGTATCAGTACTTGTGACACTGCATGCCGTGCTAAGCCCAAGAGTGTCAGACCAAACAAGGTGCACGCTGCAACGCCTACACCTCTGCGTCGGTCTGCACGCTTGCGGCAGAAACCATTAAAACTTTTAGTAACCTTGACAGCTTGAGTGTGACCAGTGGGCCTTTAAAGGTATGCCTCTGCAACTTTAAATGCCCACAAGACATTCAAGCTTCAGTATTCCTCCAAGTGCATCGGATGCTTTAATAGTGTTAGGAAAATAGGACAAATTAATATTGAGTAAATTGTTTTGGGCTTATTGTTTTTTATTTAAAGAGACTGTCTTAGGTGAAGGATTGCTTAAGGTGATAGGTTAATTTAAAATTATTGGATTTTTAGTCAGTACAGTGCATCAGATTTTGATTTGTCATGGATTGGACTCCAAGGCACCGGTACTGTGTTTTCGAGTAGTACAATGCTTTGAATTTTGATGTCTTAGATGAATATTGGAAATCAAGGCATCTGTACATCTGTGTCTTTCTAGTACACAACAGCTGTGCAGTTGATTTCATTTTCAAACTTTGTCTGCTGCATAGGTATTTTTCCAAATGATAATATCCTATGTCAGTTTTCTGCTATGCATAACTTAGTTTGAAAATGACTGTGTGAGTCCAAGTCTACAGTATAATAGTGTAGACAAGAGAGCCTTGGTCAATAGTGCTATATTTGTGGTTTACCATGTGGATGGTACTGTTTGATAAAGTGTTTTGATGTTACATCATCATTGGGCCCAATGTGTTCTTGTATTTGTGTTTTTGGATCGATGGTTTTGGTATTTAAACAGCGAGGTCACTGTATTGTTAAGGCCGATGGGAAAATGTAACAGAGTGAACCAGATGTTCCTCTGTGTACATAGGCCGATAGCACTTATGACCATTGCTTCTCGGATTTCACTCGTGTCGACTGCTAGCTATGACGTGCGCCGCTCGCGGTGCCCTGCCAAACGCAGCGTTAAGTGTTGTGTACGAGATAGCTCAGTGTACGTGTTGTATTGTATATCAGTTTTGACCCTGTATTGTAACCAAAATACAACACCATTGCTTAGTATTTAACATGGTTAGATTTGGCCCAGGTAATAGTTTTTGTAATGCATATGTCTTTCGGTTAACTATAACCTATCAGAGTGATATTTGCGATTTAGCAGCCTTTTTGATTTTCTGTGGCACTCTGCACCGACGCGTGGACTTTGTACTGACGCGGAGACGGCAGCTTGCCTCTATAAGTACAGCTGCTCGCGTGGCAGACTTTTTTTTTTTACCAAACGTGCAAGACTCACAGTACCAGTACTTGTGACACTGCATGCCGTGCTAAGCCCAAGAGTGTCAGACCAAACAAGGTGCACGCTGCAACGCCTACACCTCTGCGTCGGTCTGCACGCTTGCGGCAGAAACCATTAAAACTTTTAGTAACCTTGACAGCTTGAGTGTGACCAGTGGGCCTTTAAAGGTATGCCTCTGCAACTTTAAATGCCCACAAGACATTCAAGCTTCAGTATTCCTCCAAGTGCATCGGATGCTTTAATAGTGTTAGGAAAATAGGACAAATTAATATTGAGTAAATTGTTTTGGGCTTATTGTTTTTTATTTAAAGAGACTGTCTTAGGTGAAGGATTGCTTAAGGTGATAGGTTAATTTAAAATTATTGGATTTTTAGTCAGTACAGTGCATCAGATTTTGATTTGTCATGGATTGGAATCCAAGGCACCGGTACTGTGTTTTCGAGTAGTACAATGCTTTGAATTTTGATGTCTTAGATGAATATTGGAAATCAAGGCATCTGTACATCTGTGTCTTTCTAGTAGACAACAGCTGTGCAGTTGATTTCATTTTCAAACTTTGTCTGCAGCATAGGTATTTTTCCAAATGATAATATCCTATGTCAGTTTTCTGCTATGCATAACTTAGTTTGAAAATGACTGTGTGAGTCCAAGTCTACAGTATAATAGTGTAGACAAGAGAGCCTTGGTCAATAGTGCTATATTTGTGGTTTACCATGTGGATGGTACTGTTTGATAAAGTGTTTTGATGTTACATCATCATTGGGCCCAATGTGTTCTTGTATTTGTGTTTTTGGATCGATGGTTTTGGTATTTAAACAGCGAGGTCACTGTATTGTTAAGGCCGATGGGAAAATGTAACAGAGTGAACCAGATGTTCCTCTGTGTACTTAGGCCGATAGCACTTATGACCATTGCTTCTCGGATTTCACTCGTGTCGACTGCTAGCTATGACGTGCGCCGCTCGCGGTGCCCTGCCAAACGCAGCGTTAAGTGTTGTGTACGCGATAGCTCAGTGTACGTGTTGTATTGTATATCAGTTTTAACCGTGTATTGTAACCAAAATACAACACCATTGCTTAGTATTTAACATGGTTAGATTTGGCCCAGGTAATAGTTTTTGTAATGCATATGTCTTTCGGTTAACTATAACCTATCAGAGTGATATTTGCGATTTAGCAGCCTTTTTGATTTTCTGTGGCACTCTGCACCGACGCGTGGACTTTGTACTGACGCGGAGAGGGCAGCTTGCCTCTATAAGTACAGCTGCTCGCGTGGCAGACTTTTTTTTTTTTACCAAACGTGCAAGACTCACAGTACCAGTACTTGTGACACTGCATGCCGTGCTAAGCCCAAGAGTGTCAGACCAAACAAGGTGCACGCTGCAACGCCTACACCTCTGCGTCGGTCTGCACGCTTGCGGCAGAAACCATTAAAACTTTTAGTAACCTTGACAGCTTGAGTGTGACCAGTGGGCCTTTAAAGGTATGCCTCTGCAACTTTAAATGCCCACAAGACATTCAAGCTTCAGTATTCCTCCAAGTGCATCGGATGCTTTAATAGTGTTAGGAAAATAGGACAAATTAATATTGAGTAAATTGTTTTGGGCTTATTGTTTTTTATTTAAAGAGACTGTCTTAGGTGAAGGATTGCTTAAGGTGATAGGTTAATTTAAAATTATTGGATTTTTAGTCAGTACAGTGCATCAGATTTTGATTTGTCATGGATTGGAATCCAAGGCACCGGTACTGTCTTTTCGAGTAGTACAATGCTTTGAATTTTGATGTCTTAGATGAATATTGGAAATCAAGGCATCTGTACATCTGTGTCTTTCTAGTACACAACAGCTGTGCAGTTGATTTCATTTTCAAACTTTGTCTGCTGCATAGGTATTTTTCCAAATGATAATATCCTATGTCAGTTTTCTGCTATGCATAACTTAGTTTGAAAATGACTGTGTGAGTCCAAGTCTACAGTATAATAGTGTAGACAAGAGAGCCTTGGTCAATAGTGCTATATTTGTGGTTTACCATGTGGATGGTACTGTTTGATAAAGTGTTTTGATGTTACATCATCATTGGGCCCAATGTGTTCTTGTATTTGTGTTTTTGGATCGATGGTTTTGGTATTTAAACAGCGAGGTCACTGTATTGTTCAGGCCGATGGGAAAATGTAACAGAGTGAACCAGATGTTCCTCTGTGTACATAGGCCGATAGCACTTACGACCATTGCTTCTCGGATTTCACTCGTGTCGACTGCTAGCTATGACGTGCGCCGCTCGCGGTGCCCTGCCAAACGCAGCGTTAAGTGTTGTGTACGAGATAGCTCAGTGTACGTGTTGTATTGTATATCAGTTTTGACCGTGTATTGTAACCAAAATACAACACCATTGCTTAGTATTTAACATGGTTAGATTTGGCCCAGGTAATAGTTTTTGTAATACATATGTCTTTCGGTTAACTATAACCTATCAGAGTGATATTTGCGATTTAGCAGCCTTTTTGATTTTCTGTGGCACTCTGCACCGACGCGTGGACTTTGTACTGACGCGGAGACGGCAGCTTGCCTCTATAAGTACAGCTGCTCGCGTGGCAGACTTTTTTTTTTTACCAAACGTGCAAGACTCACAGTACCAGTACTTGTGACACTGCATGCCGTGCTAAGCCCAAGAGTGTCAGACCAAACAAGGTGCACGCTGCAACGCCTACACCTCTGCGTCGGTCTGCACGCTTGCGGCAGAAACCATTAAAACTTTTAGTAACCTTGACAGCTTGAGTGTGACCAGTGGGCCTTTAAAGGTATGCCTCTGCAACTTTAAATGCCCACAAGACATTCAAGCTTCAGTATTCCTTCAAGTGCATCGGATGCTTTAATAGTGTTAGGAAAATAGGACAAATTAATATTGAGTAAATTTGTTTTGGGCTTATTGTTTTTTATTTAAAGAGACTGTCTTAGGTGAAGGATTGCTTAAGGTGATAGGTTAATTTAAAATTATTGGATTTTTAGTCAGTACAGTGCATCAGATTTTGATTTGTCATGGATTGGAATCCAAGGCACCGGTACTGTGTTTTCGAGTAGTACAATGCTTTGAATTTTGATGTCTTAGATGAATATTGGAAATCAAGGCATCTGTACATCTGTGTCTTTCTAGTACACAACAGCTGTGCAGTTGATTTCATTTTCAAACTTTGTCTGCTGCATAGGTATTTTTCCAAATGATAATATCCTATGTCAGTTTTCTGCTATGCATAACTTAGTTTGAAAATGACTGTGTGAGTCCAAGTCTACAGTATAATAGTGTAGACAAGAGAGCCTTGGTCAATAGTGCTATATTTGTGGTTTACCATGTGGATGGTACTGTTTGATAAAGTGTTTTGATGTTACATCATCATTGGGCCCAATGTGTTCTTGTATTTGTGTTTTTGGATCGATGGTTTTGGTATTTAAACAGCGAGGTCACTGTATTGTTAAGGCCGATGGGAAAATGTAACAGAGTGAACCAGATGTTCCTCTGTGTACATAGGCCGATAGCACTTATGACCATTGCTTCTCGGATTTCACTCGTATCGACTGCTAGCTATGACGTGCGCCGCTCGCGGTGCCCTGCCAAACGCAGCGTTAAGTGTTGTGTACGAGATAGCTCAGTGTACGTGTTGTATTGTATATCAGTTTTGACCGTGTATTGTTGGATTATTGTGCAATAAAGGATGTTCAAGAGTAAACAAAGTTTGTTTTCCATATTCTTTATACACTCAAACTCATCACACAAACAGCACAGCTAGTTTTGAGTGTATGCTTAAAAACAATAAAATTTATTGTACATAGTGCATGTCATTATTCTAAAACAATAACTACAAGTGCTAACTGTATTGCAAATGAGTTCATCTACAGTACTGAGCACCAAAAGTGGGAAAATAGGATGAAAAATTAAAAAAATGCTACAGATGAAACAATGCCTGTTTTAGACATGTCTGACAAAAGTCTAAATACAAATTGAAAAAACAAAATAAATAATCTGTTTTGTGTTGACACAATTGAGGATCGACTGAGGGCGGTATGATACCCGTTTCAGATGCACCATAGGGACACCTGCAATGCACCCACTCTACTGAATTAAATGTAATATGCACCATTTTGTGAACATGTAATGTTCAATCAAAGAGTAAATATACTTTTTGAGGTGATTTTAGAAAATAAATCACCTAAACGAAAGGTTAGAGCTGCGTCAAAACTTGGGACACCGTAGCATCTGAAACGTCATACCAAATCATTTCACCACAAAAGCAAGAACAGGTGTTTTCCAGTAGTTAAGCACAAGCAAGGTATAAAACAAGTGAAACAATATGGGAACCAAAAACAATAAAATTATAATAGTTGCATCTCCTAAATATTACAATTGTTAGTTATGACGTTTCAGATGTCGCGGGACACCATGAATGAAAGAACACTTGTTTTGACTTCTTATTAGGCGTCATTTCCGGTTGTTCCGTTCTGGGGGACATGCAGTCATTGATAGCATAAGATACCTCATAAAATATAGATTCGAGGGTTGCCCGGATAAACCTCGTATCTCCATTTCAGCTAACTTTACAGGAGAGCCTTTTGAAAGTTTGACATCTAAAATTAAATATTTTCTTTTTCTTATTGCCAAAAAATTTAGTGTCTACCAAAACTTTGTTCTCTTCTCTGCATCTTCATGTAAATGTTTAACTGCACAAGCATTAATGTTATAAATAATTTGATGCTTTATTACATATGTAGCAAATGCGGGATTTATGTAGTACTAGGAACTGTAAACTCTAAATGAACAGTGTCCGTATAAACCTCGTAAATGCATTTCCGCTGTTTATACAGGCCAAATACATGGCATGTCATCACAGAACAGGGCTGTCTTTCAGTCGTAACTCGAGACGCTAGCAGGAATGGTTAGCAGGTGGCCAGCTCTAGTTCCTAAATAAAACTCGTAACTAGAACTACGGTTTCGTCGCAGCGGCACTTTTTGGAATAAACAGCCAGCGCAAAGCAATTATATGGATATGCGGTCTTAAGACAGGCCTGTGCATGCCTAGAATTTCCAACAACACCTAATGAAAGCCAGTACAACCAGTAACGTCTTTTTTAAAAGTCACAAAAAATGACTGAATCACCTCTTAGTAGAGTCTGAAAGTCGCATTTTAAAATTTATTTTCAACTCTGCTAATAAAGTTCGGGCGTAAAAGCTCTTCCTCTACTTCGTATTCCAATAACTTAATCATAGAGTGGTCTCTTTGCAATGTTGAGTGTTTCGTTATGAATTAATGATAATGACACACACGAAATGATAGTGTGGAAAGGAAACAAAGAGAGAGGCGGAGAAAAAGACACGACAGAATGGTTGCCGAATATTACAGTCCTTAAGTATGGGTTGTTGTGACAAGTGAAAAGTTAAGTTTTTTAATTTAACGCTCCATACAAAGTACAAAAAAAGAGAAAAACTCACTTGGTCATCACCATGACCGAAAGCCAGTGCCGCAATCTGATGTGTCTTCGTGTATGCAGCATGACGGTATCCAAGTCGCACATGTCAATCTATTCAAGTTACACATCAAGTAAGTCACAAAATGGCTTTTGTTTTCTAGTAGCAACCACGAAACATTTCACACTTAAAATCTCTTTTCGGTACTCGGTCAACAAAGTCAGTGGGATCCGTATGGATCTCACCTGGACCAAATATGGGGACAGGTTGGGATCAACGCGTTCCATGTGGGTCTCACCAGGGTCTGACCTGGACCCAGGTGGGACTCAAATACTATGCTAACATGGTATCCCTTGCCTATATCAAGTGCGTAATTTGATGTTTGATTTTCGATTGATGCATTTCCTGATTAAAAAAAAAAATACTACATGTATTTTCCAGTAAGAGACACCGATATTTCAGCACACCAGTTTCACTGAGTCATCCACGAGATGTTAATTATCGTTCAGGAGCTGCTGTTGTATCAGAACAGCCTGACGTCAACAAAGTGGCAAAACTCTGTGCGCTTTGCAGGGGTTCTGATAATCATTTTTTTCAAGGATAACGCCGGATCGGTTCCTTAGAGCCTCTGCCAAAAAAGAGTATGATCGCAGTTCGCATCTTCCAGAAGTGTTGATTGTCCTGGCCTTGTGTTCACTCTGAGTCGGTGTCCACTTCATCGACGTCAGGCTGTGGGAGCCGATCTACTGTAGCTGAAGAGGCCGGAAGGCTTCTGTAGAACGCATGGTGCTCCTCAGGAATGATCCCAGACGAGCACAGGGAAAAGAGGTCAGATTTCTTGGCCTGGGAGATGGGAAGTTTGTGGCTGTACAGGTGTGGTATAGTTTTGATAGGGGCAGCACGGCCTCTCTTCCTTCCTCCAGCGACCTTGATGGTCTGGTAGTCGACCTGATCAAAGGAGGTCTTGAAAAATATCTCATCTCCTTTGCCTTTCTCAAAGTGAAATGCTTTTATTTTAAGCCAGTTCACTTTTTGTCCAGTGATGTCAGTCTTTGTGTTGCGTAGTGTTGAGGCGGCTAGTGTTTTGAAGTCAAGGATCTCTGTGTATTTGATTGGGACAACAGAATATGGTCGCGTCCTTCTGGCCATTCTTAGGATGATGTCCCAGCCGCTGGGCATATAGATGGGTGTGCTTTTCTTTGCAAATGTAATGGCTGCATGCATGGAGTCGCATTCCATCTGCGTATGCCCACTTTCCAGGTATTTGTGGGTTATGATCTTTATGCTTTCGATGTTTTGTACAGCATGGGATAAACCGGCTGCCAGGTATTGATTCCGATTTTGGCCTGGACAGCAGTCTGAATAGATTGTAACCTCCTCAACGCTGTCTGGGAGTGAGCTGAGGTAAAAGCAGAGGCAGGTTGCGATCTCATACGCTTCCCTTTTACCTTCCGACTCATCCCATGTGTAGCATTTGGCTTCCCCGTCAGCTAGTAAATAGATGGTAAAGTTATACACGGAGAGTTTCCTTTTATAGTATAAGTGGCTGACGAGGCCACAAGGAGCTTGCAGGACCGCCTGGAGATCCACAGTGACCACATGCTTTCGGCGATTTTCTTTGGCTTCTGCCTTGTCATTCTCTTTCTCAAGGCGTGCCTGCTTCTTTCTCTCCTGGTGTTTTTCAAACGCCTTCTTGTCATCTTCCATGACCAGCTCTTTCGTCTTCCTCATGGCAAAAAGCAGCACACAGCGCACACTGGTCCTTTATGGGGGCATGAAAAGATAAGTTATATTCAGTGTTAAAAACCTGTCTGTATTTCTTTGTTGACACTGGTTGATGGGCGGCCCTCCTCTTTGCACTGCTGTATGTACAGGTCGTGCATCTTTTTCACCGTCAATCCGGGCTGTAGATACTTGCGTTGAGAGTCTTTCCTGGTATAATGTGACTCTACAGCGGGGAAGGACTCGATGTGTTTTCCTACCCCTTCAAAAGCTTCTTCACTGGCCTTGTTGTATGGCTTGCCACTTCCTCGGCGTTCCTTGCCAGTGAAAGCTCCGTTCGTGCTATTCTTTAAAGCATGGTCAACATAGGCTTCACCAAGTGCCAGTGTCGCCAAAAAGAACATCTTGCAGACACGTCGCTCTTGACCATCAACAATAAAAAAAAACAAGGTGCGGCATCTCTGGCGTTTCTTGGGCACTGGCTTATTGTCTGCACCCAAAATACGGACAGTCTCTCTTTCTCTAACATGAGCACAAACAAAGTCTTTTTGGCGTTCGTAAGTGTCTAAGGCATAAAATGTCTGAAAGAAGTCTTGCCGATACTCCTCTGAGATACGATTATTGCAGTCGTATCTGCACTTGCTACAGTCGGTCTGCTGGACACGTTTGGGAGGAACAGTCTTGCCAGCCTGAGATATATACTCTTTCCCTTGCAAATGCAATGATTTTCTTACGTTTTGTTTCCATGCTTCTGGTTTAGATTTTTTCTTCCTGGAAAGATTTTTCTTAGGAGGCGTTTGTAAGAACCCTTGTTTCCTGGGTGTGATATTTGTTTTGTCCTTTGACTGCTGTTTTGTTGGGGTGGTGTTCACACTGTCGTCCATGGTAGGAAAACTCAGCCCTTCCCCCAGGCTTTCCCCATCGGTCAGATTGTGGTCTTCATTTGGCGTCGACTGGTGAGTGGGTTGGAAGTCCTCAGCCTCACCATCAGAGTCAGAGTGAATACAGACGTCACCCTGAGGCCCTGGTGTCTGCTGTCTGGCGTCGACTGGTGAGTGGGTTGGAAATCCTCAGCCTCACTATCAGAGTCAGAGTGAATACAGACGTCACCCTGAGGCCCTGGCGTCTGCTGTCTGGCGTCGACTGGTGAGTGGGTTGGACGTCCTCAGTCTCACCATTAGAGTTGGAGTGAAGTCTCACCATCAGAGTCAGAGTGAATACAGACGTCACCCTGAGGCCCTGGCGTCTGCTGTCTGGCGTCGACTGGTGAGTGGGTTGGAAGTCCTCAGCCTCACTATCAGTCAGAGTGAATACAGACGTCATCCTGAGGCCCTGGCGTCTGCTTTCTGGCTGGTCTGTGGCAAGTGTCGTAGTGAGACGGCTCGTGAGCAATAAAGGCCAGTGTGATTGGTTCCGCCTGTTGACAAGCTATGGCAGCGGTGCTACCGCAGGACGGCATAAAGTCTAGGACAGATTTGAACAAATGTGACCCTCTCTCACGAAACCAGTCTTAACTCGCAGGGATCCGATCAGCACTACACGCAATATTATGTGGTGGGGGTCAATTTGGGTCATTTTAACTTTTTTGCAGAAATGTATTCTACATGCACCAAAATATCGTATGGTTAAAATCTTTATAATGAAATATGACATTAAATAGGTTTAAAATGATTTTAAAAGTCTGCCCTTGGCCCCAATTATGCTGCACACATAAACTTCCCAGGCTGTTTTCTCAAAATGGCCGCCGGAGGCTTTACCAATTTTAAACACTGAACTTCTACAATTTTTGCACTACAGCATACAGTCATATATCACAGTAATCAGCAAACATTGTAGTGTTCAGAAACATCCAAAACGTCAAAACATCCAAAATGCGAGTTAAGACTGATTTTGTGAGAGAGGGTCACAAATTGCTTGTGTAGATACGGACAACTCTCTGGGACCAGTCAGCCAACACCCGTGGCAGAAGATCTGCGGCATCATTGCTCCACTTCCCAGGCTGTCGCAGTTCACTGACATTCGAGAGGAACCTCATGAATATGTCATTTTCATCATCTCTGTCTACTGGAGCAATGAAGGTAACGCAAGTTCCATAATTGTCCTCAAGGTATTCACACAGACAGTTCCGCAGTTCCTCCCCTGATATCTCAGGGGCGGTCCGTGGCGCAGTGGTTAAGGCGCCTGCCACCAATGCCAAAGGTGCGCGGTTCGATACCGGGTTCCGGCGTTGGACTTTTCTCCTCTGGTAAGTGTCACCGTTAATTCGGGCGGACCGTCGGGGGTTCTTTCTCCGGGTACTCCGGTTCTTCCACCCCCCCCCCTTCCCACTTTGGTATCGGTCTCAGGCCACTTTACAAATTTCAAATACAAGCGATCAAAAATTCTCTGTAACTTCAGTAGCTGACTGGCCCTTCGTTTGTCTTGTACTGTGTTTGTCTTAAATGGCGTAAATCCGTGTCTGTTTCGTGAGTGTGTGTGTTGGGTTTCAGGCGCGGCGCTTTGAGTCGATTTCCCCAAAATTGAGAAAAAGCGCCTATATAATAACGGTATTATTATTATTATTTATCATCTAAATGGAAGGCGGAGGCTTCGAAAAAACAGTTTCCATCAGGATATATTTCTGTTTGAATCAATCCTTTGGCTGATAAGAGGTTGTCCAGGTGGGCTTGGTGTACTGCAACATTTTTCTCTCTTTCTTTTGTGTGTGCTAAACTTGCAGCTTGCGCCCTCATCATATCACTCTGTCGTTTGGTCTTTCGACGTCGTTTTCTGCTGGTCCGTTGGGCTTCTTCGACTGAGAAGCTGCTGTCGACGGTGTCAGATTCATGTTGTGATGTCTCGGATTCTTCTGATGGCAGAAATGTTGGGTCTGCAGAATCATCGGCAGCATCAGGCACTTGCTTCGAAATGAGGGGCTCGTCATCTGATGTGCTGAAGTCTGAATGTGAAGCCAGTTTCTTAATGAAGGGTTCGTCATCAGACGTACTGAAAGCGGTTTTTTGTTCACGAATCAGAGGTTCATCATCAGACTCATTAAATGCATCCATCACGCTGCTCAGCTGCTCGTTGTCGGTTGAGCTGAAGTAATCCGCTGATCTCTCAGCTGCTGCGACAAAAGATGTCGCCAGATTGAGATATACGCTGTCTTCAGCACTGCTCGGGTCCATGATGTTCACACCGGGTACTGATCTACAAGAGAAATGATATTGGTTCCGATCAGATACAGTTACATTATGAAAATGAAGACACATTTGAATGGTTTTGTTTTTAAAGATACTGCTATCCATTATACGCATTGTTGCAACAGATAGTATTGTTTGCCAGTCAGGCTTAAGTTATCATTATCCACAACGAGGTAATGACCCGACAATTTGAACAAGCTACCAGGGTGGGGTTCGAACCCATTACCCTCTCGCCCTCCTCTACTCAGCAGCGGCGCTCATGACTGAGCTGACGAGGCTCACGTAACAGATACTAATATCAATTTCTCAAACGCATATTTTTTTTAGAAAGCTTATAAACTAATCGTGTGTGTGTGTGTGTGTGTGTGTGTGTGTGTGTGTGTGTGTGTGTGTGTGTGTGTGTGTGTGAGAGAGAGAGAGAGAGAGAGAGAGAGAGAAACAGAGAGAGAGAAAGAGAGAGAGAAAGAAAGAAAAGAGAGAGAGAAAGAAAGAGAAGAGAGAGAGAGAGAGACTGCTGAATAATTTTCACAAAAATTAATGATTGCTTACCTTCCAGAAGAAGATCTGCTGAATCTTGGCGAGTACAAAAGGTAAAAGGTGTAGCCAACGCAAGCCGATCTTTCGGGAGGGAGAAAAGTCAATGAAATGGGCAGTTTTAATTTTATGTGCTTGTGTTATACTTGGGATATTTCTAAATTCCTGGTGGGAAAAGTTCCGCTGTGATAAGTAAGCGACCACAGCTGCACTGAAGTCCTGTTAGGAGTGACATGTGTTGACATGTGTCTTATCACCTACACAGTCCAGATTCCCATTAGTTTTTTTACCCTGGTATTTGTTCAGGATGTGTCTGTTAACATGTTTAGGGTGCCTGCATACCTAGCAGATAATCACAGAACCTAAAGATCTCTAAGTATTACTGATAATGTTATTTTCTATTCAACAAAAAAGCTGCTTTTTGAATGAAAAACTTAGATCACACATACACACACACACACACACACACACACACACACACACACACACACACACACACACAGCATGAGAGAGAGGGGGGGGGGTTAGGAGTTGGAGAGATTTGCAAGTACAGACGGATTTCTTAATTTCAGACTGATTCAAAGCGTTCCCCATCTCCTACAAGTTTCAAAATACTTTCTTCTAACTGTGATTGAGACCAAGAAATGGTGATTTTCATTCTACATAAAACTCGTAGACTGTTGTACTGTGATTAAACGCGCAGACAGCAGCAGTCGGGCCCTTTCCTGTGCCGATGTAAACAAAGCCACTTTTTCAACATTTTATTATCAGTTCACAATTAAATTCATCAAGCAGATAGCCCAAAATATACAAATTTATACATTAACATTATCTTAATGCATTGCAACAACAGAAATGTCACTACATGCCTTATTTTGATCGAAATCTGAATAGCACCACACTGACCCCTTTTGGTGCTCAGTACTGTAGATGAACTCAAATGTAAGCATCCATACATTCCACACTTCACAATGCAGAAGATGAATAACTGATAAATTACAACACTGCCAATAAGGTGCAAGCAAATTAATGATTAACAGACTTGCTTTTTTGTCATATTTTTGCTGACATTTTAAGTTGCAAATCATGGGCAATGACCAAACCTACTAAACATAGCCAGGATCCCAAAAACATGTACACAACTTTAATATATATATATATAACGGTAAAGTTTTCGGGAACGTTGCATTTGGGAATCTTAACATCTACTCGTATATATATACAAATTATTTTTCTCACATTTCAAGTCATATTTGGCATCAGCATGTGTCTTTTGGTGAAATTGCAAAATACCAGATTTCTGCATGAAGTGGAAAGGCATGTTCCCCAAAAGCTGTTGTGGGCATATGTTCCCGAAAACAACAATTTATGTGTATATATATATATATATATATATATATATATATATATATATATATATATATATATATATATATATATATATATATATATATATATATATATATATATATATATATATATATATATATATATACTAATGGTCACAACTGAAGGGCCACCCCACTTTTTGTGTCGTTGATTATCGTCGCAAGTACGCCAATAAAATACAATGTTCTTTCGATCCAAATGGGTTAAAAGTTTACCTTAGACAGTCCACTGTACAGGGAACAATAGATAACAATTGATCAATTTCCCTCTCTTGGCTTGACTTCGCGAACGAAGATTTTATAGGAGTTGCCCACGACGTCTGCAGGCTTGTTCGTGGCTGCGGAGGCCAATCCGAGACAGGCAGGTTCGACCGCAGTGGCTGCAGGGGAAGGTATGGCCAGGGTTCTGAACTGCAGCATCTCTGTTTTTTCTCCTGAGCCGCTTGTCCTTAAGGCTAGCTCTGTGAGAGTCCTCAAAGGAGACAGCTGCCTTGTAAACGGTGGAGCGCCAGGTGTCACGGTCCGCAGCAAGCGAAGACCACTGGTGGTGGTCGATTTGGCAGGCACTAAGTGACTTCTTGAGACAGTCTTTGTATCTCTTCTTTGGTGCCCCTCTGTCACGGTGTCCAGTAGCAAGCTCGCCGAACAGGGTGATCTTTGGTAGGCGATAATCCTCCATCCTGGAGACGTGCCCCGCCCAGCGGAGCTGTGTCCGCAGCAGCAAAGCCTCGATGCTCACAGTTTCAGCCTGTTCAAGGACCTCGACGTTGGTGACATAGTCACTCCAGTGAATGCCCAGGATGGTGCGCAGGCAGCGCTGGTGGAAGCGTTCGAGGAGTCGTAGTTGGCTGCGGTAGAGGGCCCAGGACTCGGAACCATACAGCAGGGTGGTGAGGACCACAGCTCTGTACACGCTGATCTTGGTGCCTGTTTTCAGCTGTTGATTGTGCCACACCCGCTTGAAAAGTCGCCCGAAAGCGCTGTTCGCTTTTGCCAGCCTGCTGTCAAGCTCCTTGTCCAGCTTGGCGTTCGACGTGATAATGCAGCCAAGGTAAGTAAACTGGTGCACTGACTTTAGTTCAGACTCGCCAATGGTGATGTGAGGAGGGCGATACGCTGTCTTGGGTGCCGGCTGATGGAGGACCTCTGTCTTTTTCAGACTGACCTCGAGTCCAAAGAGCTGGGCAGCATCTGCGAAGCAAGACGTGATGCGCTGCAGGGCTTTCTCTGTGTGTGCAACGAGGGCAGCATCATCAGCAAAAAGCAGCTCACGAATCAGTTGGTCTAGGGTTTTCGTGTGGGCCTGCAGTCGTCTGAGGTTGAACAGGCTGCCATCGAGACGATACCTGATGTACACTGCATCGTCATCATCGAGGTCCACTGTGGCCTGCTTCAACATCATGCTAAAAAAGATGGTGAAGAGGGTCGGTGCCAGCACGCAGCCCTGCTTTACGCCGTTGAGAATGGGGAATGGTTCTGAGAGGTCATTGTTGAGTCTGACCTGGCCTTGCTGGTCCTCGTGTAGCTGGACAATCATGTTGAGGAACTTTGGGGGACAGCCAAGTCGCTCCAGGATCTGCCACATGCCTTGCCTGCTTACAGTGTCGAACGCTTTTGTTAGGTCGACAAATGTTACGTACAGCCCTTTGTTCTGCTCGCGGCACTTCTCCTGTAGCTGTCTCAGCACAAAGACCATATCGGTGGTGCTCCTGTTTGCTCTGAAGCCACACTGGCCCTCTGGGAGTTGGTCTTCAGTGATGGCAGGTACCAGCCGATTCAGGAGCAGCCTTGCAAGGATTTTCCCAGCAATGGACAGCAGGGTAATTCCCCGATAGTTGGAACAGTCAGACTTCTCGCCTTTGTTCTTGTACAGGGTGATAACGACTGCATTACGTAGATCTTTTGGTAGTGTTCCTTCCTCCCAGCAGCAGAGAAAGAGGTCATGGAGCTTGTTGTGCAGTGCTGTGCCTCCATGTTTCCAGATCTCTGGCGGTATTCCATCAATGCCTGCTGCTTTGCCACTCTTGAGCTGGTGGATGGCTGTGAGGGTCTCTTCAGCGGTGGGTGGTTCGTCCAATTCAACCTTTACTGGGAGGTGTGGGATTTGTAGGACGACTGCTTCTTGAACAGTGCGCTCAGCGCTGAAGAGGCTCTGAAAGTATTCCGACCAGCGGTTCAAGATGGAGGTATTATCTGTGAGGAGTGCCTGGCCATCAGCGCTTCGCAGGGGACTTTGTACCAGGTGCCTGGGGCCATACACTGCTTTCAGTGCTTCGTAGAAGCCCCTGTAGTCACCATTGTCAGCGCAAAGCTGGGTCCTCTGTGCAAGTCTGGTCCACCACTCATTCTGGAGATCTCTGAGCTTGCGCTGGAGACTGCTGCAAACGAGGCGGAAGGCAGACTTCTTCACAGGGCAGGAAGGCTGGGCTAGGTGGGCCTGATGGGCGGCTCTTTTTTTTGCTAGGTGTTCCTGGATCTCTACATCGTTTTCGTCAAACCAGTCTTTGTTCTTCTTTCTGGCGAAACCCAAGACTTCTGCAGAGGATTTTGCAATAGCAGTTTTCAGTTGTTCCCAAAGTGTTTCAGGGGAGGAGTCTACTGGGTCCGCTGTGTCTTTGAGCCTGCGCTGTAAATCTGTCTGAAAGGCAGCTTTCACATCGTCACGCTGAAGGCTGGCAACATCAAGCTTTTTCTTGGGGGGCCCCCATTTCTTGGGTTTTGGCTTGAAGTGGAGCCTGAGTTTGCAGCGGACACCGCCTTGTCCGCTGCTGATCAATTTCCACGAACGTGTCAAATGCACATAAACCATCGTCAGTTTTTGTGAAAAGCTGTGCGATATTAGAAAGCATACCAAAGGCAGGCAGGTGAAAAAAACTCAGTAAAGTCGTGATGCACGTGCTAAAGGGGTCAGTCGTAAACTCTGAGCACCTCTGTTTCACTCCAAATACCGGTACCGTGGGTACATAATTGTCACATTTACTAACCATGTCACCGCAACGAAGGCTAACGCCAGTAGATCAAGGCCGGGCGCTAGCATGGCTGCAGAATAGAATTTCCGGACGATAAGGTGAGAGACGTCTTGGCGTGTCTCATTCAGTGATCCAGAGGCTGTTGGCACGATTCCAAGAGACTGGAAGGGCAGAACAACGACCCTGCTCAGGACGCCCACGCTGCACCAGCAGAAGGGAGGACAGATACCTCTGTGTGGCGGCGCTGCACGAACGAACTGTGACGTCAACCACTCTGCGACGTCAACTGGTGCAAGGTGCAAACGTTAACGTCAGCAGAAGCACAGTCAGAGAAGAGCAGGCCAGCATTGAGAATACCCATCACTCCAGCTCATCGCAGAGCTCGGGTTGCCTGGTGTCAACATATGAGGTGGAACAGACTCCAGTGGTCTCAGGTTCTGTTTACTGATGAGTCACGGTTCACTGTGTCCTTCAACGACGGCAGGGTGAGGGTTTGGAGACGCCAGGGCGAGCGATTCACGGATGGATGAGTCCAAGAGGTGGATCGCTACGGAGGAGGCTCAGTCATGGTCTGGGCAGGCTTCAGTAGGGAAGGCAGGACCCCCCTCCAAGTCATCCGATAAACCCTGACTGGACTGCGCTATCGGGACGAGATTGTGCAGCCCCTCATCCAACCAGCTCTCCAAGCCATAGGCGACAATGCGGTTGTGCAGGACGACAACGCTCGACCTCAGCGCGCCCGTGTGGTGGATGACTACCTTGAGCAACGGGGCATTATGAAGATGGAGTGGCCAGCTCGTTCACCTGATCTGGCTCCCATCGAGCACCTCTGGGACGTGCAGGGCCAACGTGTAGTCAGCAATCACCCCCCACCTGAAGGCGTCCCCTAGCTGACTCAGTTACTGCATCAAGAGTGGGAAGCGATCCCACAACATGTTTTCCGAACCCTGGTGAACTCCATGCGTCAACGCTGCATTCAATGCTTGGATGCACCAGTCTTGTGTAACTTTTCAAATGAGGGGTGGGTGAACATTCTGACGTACTGCTGTTGTTACAATTGGTTGATTTACTCAAAACATAAATGAAACTGTTACTGAATAAATTGCAAAGTACTGACTCCAAGTATTGTTACTTTATTTGTGTTGTGTTGTGTTGTCGGTGCGTCTGCGATAAACAGTGGCCCTTAAGTTTTGACCATTAGTTCGCGCCACATGTACGTTCAGGAGTGAGGTTATGACGTAATTCTTTTTTTGTTCCTTCAATTGTTAGAGGTTTAGCCTGCCCGCTTTTGACATCATGGACAAGCTATTAAATTCGCCCCACCGCGACCTGTCCTAAAAAGTCCCTTCTATAAATAGAAGGAAATTAAAAACGCCAAAGGCAAATGAAACAGTGAGTGTGCCAAGTTCTCTTACCCTTTCTCTACAGCTGTGCACACAATCATTTTGAACAGCCGCTAACCTCTGGCTCTGGTCATCATGCGACACGCCATTTGAGCCTTCCATTTTTCTACGTAATAAATATATTACGTAATTCAAACTGCACATAAAGTATACATACGTCATTTCATTCACACACACACACACACACACACACACACACACACACACACACACACTCACTCTCTCTCTCTCTCTGTCTCTCACACACACACACACACACACACACACACTCACACACTCACACACACACACACACACACACACACACACACACACACACACACACACACACACACACACACATGGCACATAGACACAGACACACAGTGCACACAAACCCAGACACATGTAACATGAGCCCGAGTTAGAGACATGTTCCGATTTATTTGTTTGTTTGTTTGTTTGTTTGTTTGTTTGTTTGTTTGTTTGTTTGTTTGTTTGTTTGTTTGTGTGTGATTCTGATGACAGTGCACGTGCTGTTTGTCTGCCTCCACTCGCTTCGCGGGGGCGATTGCGGGGACATAGCCAGTGTGGACTCTGTGCATGCTTCTGATGACAATGCCCGCGCGGGTTGTCTCCCTCGGTCAGCTATGCGTGGCGAGTCTGGGGAGACAACCAGTGAGGACAGCTCCGCGGCCTTCACTGTTGAGGACTCTGACGTCAAGGCTGTGTTTCAGCATCTAAACATTAGAAAAGCCGCTGGACCTGACAATGTGTCTCCCTGTGTGTTGAAGCACTGTGCAGATCAGCTTGCTGGTGTGTTTTCTGATATCTTTAATATGTCACTCAGTCAGCGTAAAGTGCCAAACTGCTTCAAACGATCCACAATAATTCCAGTTCCAAAGAAAACCAAAGTGACATGACTAAACGACTACAGACCAGTGGCTTTAACCAGTGTCGTCATGAAATCACTAGAGCGACTTGTCCTGTGTTTCATGAAGTCACTTATTGACCCGTGTTTTGACCCACACCTGTTTGCTTATAGAGGGAACAGATCCGTAACGGACGCTGTCTCTTTGGCTCTATTTCATGTTCTTCAGAACCTAGAGCGACCTAACACATACGCACGCATTCTCTTTGTAGATTATAGCAGTGTTTTTAACACTATTGTCCCTACATGTCAGCAATACAAAAGAGCTGATAGTGGACTTTAGATGTGACAAAACTGTCCTCCCACCTCTTGTAGTTCACGATCAAACCGTAGAAACTGTTCAGCATTTTAAATTTCTGGAAACCACCATCTCCGATGATATTAAATGGGAACAAAACACAGAGAACATTGTAAAGAAAGCACAGCAGCGCCTTTATTTTTCGAGAAGGCTGAGGGCTTTTGGTGTGAGCAGAACTGGCATGGCATGGTGTGTGTTGACATTCTCGATCGCGGTCTGGTATGGCAGTGCGTCTGCACGGGAAAAACACAGACTGAACCGTGTTGTCAGGACGGCTTCCAAAATAATCGGCAAACACATGCAAGTCTTGACAGTGTGTACCAACAGCGGCTGCTTAGACGTGCAGGGCTTATTACACGCGACGCTACACACCCGGCAAACAGTCTCTTTAACCTGCTTCCGTCTGGTCTCCGCTACTCTGCTCTCAAAGCCGCACGGACAAACCGTTTTAGTAACAGTTTTTATCCTAGTGCTGTCCTGGCCCTTTCAGTGTTATAAGCGTGCGATGATGTGCTCTGTGGGCCAATCATAGAGTTTCATTGCCGAGGACTGATGTTTGCGTGAATGACTGAGTGTGAGTGCGTATGTGCATAAAATCATGTGGCCGGCCTACGTGACAGCACTTCGCTCAACCCTTGTGCTATCCCTTTGGCTGTTGGTGGTGTTTGGTCGAGCTGACTCCATGAGTCTCCTCCCCCGGCAGGGCGCGACCCAAACGTTTGAGAGCATAGTGTATATCAGTATTAGCCTAGTCTGATGATATATATTAACCAGTTTTATATTCAACTGTGATGACGAAAATAGTGACATTTACTCTAAGGTATTTTGTTTTCTTTTTAAACGATATACCTTTAATTAATATCGATTGCCTAGATTAATATTCGTGTGTGTTTCTGTGTGTGTGGAAGATGAGCGTGGGTGTGTACGGTACGCATTGGTTTGTGATATTAGTTGTTTAGTTTTAAAGTTTTTACAGTGTGTATAGGGCATTGGATTTGTGTGATAGAGTATTAATTTTTGTTGTTGTTGTTGTTGTTGATGTTGTTGACTGTGATGTTTGTAATTGTAACGACACCAACAAACATTCCTATGCTTTATGTTCTTAAGGCAAATGGCAATAAACAGTAAATATTTATTTATCTATCTATATATCTTGTTTGGCGTCCATGCCGCTATCAAACATCGGAGTGGACCAACTCCGGATATATCGGTCATTCTCCTAAGGTGTGTAACACAGAGGGTCATACTCTCAGATGAAATGTGACATGCATACACTTCTCATTGTTACGAGTGTGGCTGTGTTTGTTCAGTGAGAGCATACATGTGTTAATCGTAGGAAACAATCCGATATTTATTTGAGCTTTCATGGTTGCGAATCACGTACCTTTTCAGTAAGATTTTCTTTCGTTCGCGCGTAGAGCGGAATTCGATTTGTTGTGATACGCTAAGTTTAGACCGGAACATTAAAAAAAAGTCACATGGAAAAGAGCGGTCAATTTGTGTACTGCGTAGTTTCGCTGAGAATATACCAGAACGTTCGAGCAAAATCGCGCTCTGTCTAATCACCTCGTTTGTGTTACTTCAAAGTGTTGGTAACCTTTTGAAATTCGGTATCTAAACCGCTCTTATAATCATAGTTTTCTGTGCGCGTGAAATTAGCAGCCGCCCGGTCAGTGTGTGTTGTGAAAGATCGTGAAACCGGCTTCCAGAAAGCGTCGGCAAGGTCGTGAACGGTCTGCTATACTCTTATGTGCCGTCATTACACATTAGGATTTAGGGCTGAAATGAGCAGTCTAAGTTTTGTACACTATTGTAGTATTCCTGAAAGTTCTTTGTTTCATTAATATTTTTGAGTTCCGGTTACGTAGATTATTTTGATTGGTTGCGTTGCGTGATTTTTTTAAAAGAATATTATGAAAAGTCGTTTTACTATAAAAAAAGGTGGTGCTAGGAAACACGTGTGCACATTGTCATGCATTGTCAGTTGTAGGGACACACAGTTTATCGTAGCTACGTGGCCCGTATAGGGTGTACATTGTGAGAGACGCATCGTAACGGTGGTGTACGTTGTATGAGAAACTCTGAGTGCCAGTGTTGACATTTTCGAAGAAGAGACATTGTGTGGAGATCGCATCGCTGAATTAAAATATTGTTGCAACTGTTACTCCAGTATTGCCTACATCCTTAAGCCACGTGTAACGGGATGCAGCAAAATGAAGTTTATTTAACAGAACCTTACGTGCGTGCGTCTGATGTGTTTATCATACTACGACTACGACTCAACCACGTAACATTTTGGCACCTCCGACGGGACTTCTTCAGTTGGCTCAGTGGAAAGGGTAGCAGGAGAAAACAGCCAGCAGTAAAACGCAGAGATGGCGACATCCGAAATGGAGACATTCCTGAAAATTGGAAAGGAATGTGGACTCGAAGGAGCTCAACTCCTCGAGTTTGTAAAGGAGAGAGAGAGAAGGAGAGATTGGAGAGAGAAAATGAGAGACTGGAGAACGAAGAAAAGAAACAAGAGAGAGAAGAAAGGGGAGATTGGAGAGAGAGAGGAGAAAGAAGAAAAGAGACGAGAGAGAGAAGAAAGGGAGAGATTGTAGAGAGAAGAAAGAGCTAAAGAACGTGAAATCAGGAAACTCGAAATTCAAGCAGAAGAGGCAGAGAAACCGCGAGAAGAGGCAGAGAGGCAGCAACAACATGAAATTCATCTAAAGCAGATGGAAATAGAGGCACACAGCCAGAGAGCTAATGAAGCAACACCATTAGCCAGCAGAGAGCAAACAGCCCGTGCGCCAAAGCTACCACCTTTCGCAGAAAATTCAGATAAGATGGACGCTTACCTGGAGCGATGCGAACGCTTCGCAAGCAGTAATAACTGGAGACAAGAGACTTGGGCTAAAAAATTGAGTGCACATCTAACTGGCAAAGCGATTGAATTTTACACCCGCTTGCCAAGAGAAGAAGCCAAAGATTATACACAGTTGAGAGCCGCCCTGCTGAGACAGTACGACTTTACTGAAGAGGGTTAGAGGCGACGATTTCGGAACTGCAAGCTTGAAGAAGGAGACACACCCGGCCTATTCATTGAGATAATCAGGAGCTACCTGGAGAAATGGATAGAGCTGGCTGGTTTAAACAAAGATTACCAGGACCTGCGTAACCTCATCATCAAAGAACAAGTCCTCAACGCATGTTCTAAGGACCTGGCCGCCCACCTTAGAGAGCAAAAAGATCAGTCCCTAAAGGCCCTAGCTGACTTCACTCAAAGATACCTTGACGCCCATAACATGAAGTTCGGGCCCAGTAAGCCGCAGCGTGTCTCTGCACCAGCAGAAGAAATCCACAATGTCAGAGACATCCCAAAATACAAGCCGGTGGAGAATTTGACATGTTTTCTCTGTGGAAAGAAAGGTCACAAAGCGATACGGTGTCCTTCAAAAGATGTTCCCCGAGGCGACAACATCAGAAGATCCAACCAAGTTCGCGGAATAGCAGGCAGAAGCAGTACCACGTCTCAACACAGAGCCGCTGTTGTATTAGCCAATGATGTGACGTCATCCAGCGACTTTGAGTCTGGAGAGACGCGAGTAACACCGGAGCTGATTGAATCTTTCAAAAAAAAAAAAAAAATGGACGCATCACAGTAGATGGGGCTACATTCTTACCAGTCTCAAACATCGCGCTGCCTGAGAATGAAGTGCCGAACATGCCGGTGGTGTCAGGATTCGTCGGAAACACACCAGTGAGAGTGCTGAGAGACACCGGTTGCAGTTGCATCATCGTGAGAGAGGACCTAGTAACCGAAGACCAGAAGCTACAGGAGTGGACCACCCTCATTTTGGCCGACCGAACTGTGAGGATTATCCCCCTTGCCAATGTCAGCGTCGACACCCTGTACCTGAGAAAAGAGGCGAAGGTGTTGTGCGTGAACACCCGTGTCTACGATCTTATCATCGGAAACATTGATGGTGCCAGAAACGCAGACGATCCGGATCCAAAGTGGAGAACTGAAATATGTGCTGTTACCACGAGAAGTCAAGCAAAGAAGAGTCACACCAGACCATCCCTCTAAAAGTGGCGGACAACACGGAAGCAGCTGTGGTGAATAAGGAAAGGCTGGTAGAGCAATAGAGAGTCGACCCCGCGCTTGACAAGTTCCGAGGTCAGACCGAGCCCGTAACGCGAAAGGGAAAGGGGATAACCTTCGAGACCATGTAACGCACGCACACTTGCCCCCATTCGTACGCACAGACTCGCACAACAGACGCGTTACATCGCCACTGACTCAGACGGGCGCATTCATGCGGTAAAACTCAACTCACGGGCTTCCTTTCTAACGGAACATTTATACACAATAAATAGAGCAAACGCTTAAAAGGTTATCAACTATTTACACTCCACCTTCCCCACCACATCCAAACATCACATACACATACACAATATCACTGCCAGGATAGGTATCAGTCTCTCATTATCCAACTTGTTTGGTGTTCTCGCCTGGTTACGCTGGTCCTTTCACGTCTAGGCGTGCAAGTCCTTTCTCGTACGCTCCTCGAGTCGTCCTGTCTCTCGAGTCGTGGGCGTCCTCGTTACGCGTACTGTATCTTCGCTGAGACCCTCGTGTCTTGGCACCGGCCGCTCACTCCCCGAGTGAAGAACTGGAGATATGACCTCGCGTTAGGTCCTGGTGACTGATGTGTCGGCGTCCGCCTCTCTCTCTCTCTCTCTCTCTCTCGACGAATGTAGCACACCAAAAAAAAGTTCAGAGTCAATTATCGATGCAAAATTAGGCGATTTCGTCACTAATCAAAGTTCTACTGTTTGGATTTTACTACCAGTGTCTTGGCCTATCTACGCTGATCATAACGGTGTAAATTTGGACTTTGTGCGACCACAGACTTCTGCCATCTGACTGGTTTTCCTGTATCGCCATTGAACTGAGTACGACAATCGTCGGTGTGACTGTTAGTACAACACTGCCAGCTACGTGCACTGTGTAGTACTGTGTATTACTGTGTAGCACTGTTGTGTCAATCGAACTGTGCTAAGATGGCAGACAAAGAAGCTCTATCCGCATATCCACTCGAGGTCTCTGGAACTACACCACCTTTAGTTACTGTCAGTGACATTCAGCGTATAATCGACAAGCAGACACAGGTGATTGACGAGAAACTGGGGTCTCTTCGTGCTGACCTCTGTGATGTGCTGACCTCTATACAGGCGATTGGCACCGACATTGCTGACTTGAAGCAACGCGCTCGCAGCCTGGAGGACACCTGCAAGGAACTGACTGAGAAGCAGGAGGAGGTTTCCGAGTCTGTAGAAGACTTGCAGGAGGACATGGAAGATCTGCGGAAACGCTACGAGGAAGAACTAGACAAGCTAGAGGCGTTCTCACGTAGGGACAATCTGCGACTCTTTGGAATCGTGGAAACGCCAGGCGAGACCTTCTATTCCTGTGCCACCAAAGTACTGGAATGTCTGCAGGGCACAGTGCCAAATAAAACCTGGACTGAGGACGATTTGGTACGCGCACACCGGGTGGGGAACAAACCGGACTTTGCATCTGTAGCAGCCAACCGTGCCAGAGCCAACAACAAGCCCCGCCCCATGATCGTGAAGTTCGCGAGATGGAGGGACAAGATGGACGTCCTGACCAAGGGTCGTGCTGCACTCAAGCAAAAGGGGGTTAATGTTGCTGGTGACTTAACCAACCGGCAACATGAACAGATCAGACTGCACCGGGAGAAAGGAATGCGGGCGTACTACAAGGGAAACAAGCTGGTCGTCGCTGGACCCCTAGTTCAACGGAACCACGACACCGACAACTTCGGCCGCCGTCATGCGACAGACAACAGCGTCGACAGAAGACCGGACAACCGTATCCAAGGACTCGGTGCCGCCGCAGCTACTGGTCAGCAGGTCAACGCAACACCGGCACGTGCGCCACACTTGGTGTCCCCGTTACAGCCTTCACCTAAACCAGCGAAACGGCGCCGGCCACACAGTTCCCCTACAATTGAGGTCGGGGACGAATCCAGTGACCCGTGATATGTCGGCCAAGCCGCGTCTCCCACCTCAATTGCACGGGATGTGTCACCGATGCGCGCGTGTGTTGTAGAGCAGCCAGTAGATAATGTGTTGCATACACTTACCTTTCTGTCATGGAATGTTGATGGACTGTGGAGCAAGCTATCTGACCCAGACTTTCTACAATATGTAAGTAATTATGACATTGTGTGTTTGTTTGAAACATTTTTAGACAATGCTTTCGTCCCGCCTGACTGCTGGTCTGATTTCACGTGTTTTTCCTTACCTGCAGTCAAACTGTCACGTCAAGGAAGAAGCTCGGGAGGTGTTGTTGTGTTAGTAAAAAATGTGTATGCCAAGTTTGTTTTCCAAGTGAACATGACATGCGCTCAAAGTGTCTTTCTCAAACTTGACAGATCATTGTTTGGTACTGAATGCGATGTGCTTTTGGTCGCGTGCTATGTTCCGCCCAAGGAGTCACCATTTTATAGACAATTACCGTACGACTGCCTGTTGGAAGAATTAGAACAGTGTCTTGCTAGTGCCCTCGAGCAATTTGGAGACATTCATTTCCTAATGTGTGGTGATTTTAATGGTAGAACTGGGGATTTGCAGCCTAATCCATATTTGTTTCAGCTTGATCCTGATGAAACACTACTAACTAATACCGCTCTATTTGAACCTTCACGATTTACTGAAGATATGACTGTAAATACATTTGGAAGAAAACTATTAGATTTGTGTGCATGTTTTAAACTGATGATTCTGAATGGGTTCTGTAGCCCTGATCTGTCAAAGCACCTGACATTTATTTCTCCCACTGGTTGTAGTATTAATGATTATTTTGTTGCATCTCCTGACTTTATTTGTTTGTGTGACAAACTTGAAGTTGGCGAGAGGATAGAGTCTGTACACATGCCACTGGTCCTTACTGTGTCTTGTGTACGTGTATCACCCCACAACGATGTTTCTGATGATGATACGCAGTGTTTTTCATTTGATAAGATTATCTGGGAACCTGCTAAGGCCCAAACGCTCAGCGACAGTTTAACTACTCCTGCATTCCAGGATGCTCTAGTAGCTGCTACTGCTGAGATCGATGATGATATTAATAGTGCATTAGACATTTTCACATGTGCTATCAAAGACGCTGCTAGTTGCATGACAAAACAATTTCATTCCTCCACAGGCAATACACACAAAACAAACACCGCTAGTCACCCCTGGTTTGACCAGGAATGCAGAAATGCAAAAATGCGAACGCGTAAAGCCTTACGTACATACACAAAAAATAAAACCATGGAAAATAAAGCATCGTTTGTTAATGAGAGAAAACAATACAAGAGATTACTTAGAGCTAAAGAAGTTAATTTTAAGAGGGAAGCTGTTGACAAAATTCTTGAGTATAGACATAACTCTCAGGCATTTTGGAAGGAAATAAAGAAGTGGAAAAGAAAACGTCGTTTAAGAAACAATATAACAAAGAAGCAGTGGTTTGATCACTTCTCTAGCATTCTAAATGAAAACATAGCACAGCAAGAGAATAATGATGATGTATATTTTTCAGAAGACTCTGAGTCTGATGAAGCCTTATTTCATGACCTAGATATCAACATAGAAGAAGCAGAAGTTATTGCTGCTATAAAACATGCCAAAGCAGGAAAGGCCCCCGGGCCTGATGGAATTATAAATGAAGTTCTTAAAGTCTCCAACCCAGCTATCATCTCCTTTCTCACTAAGTATTTTAATGCTCTATTCAACAAAGGGTTGTTCCCCAGCGAATGGTCTAAAGCTATTATTTTCCCACTCCACAAGAAAGGAGATGTAAATAATCCAGATAATTATCGTGGTATTGCTCTCATTAGCTGTGTTAGTAAACTGTATACCTACATTTTGAACAGAAGGTTAACAGACTGGGCTGAGGAACATAATATTCTGTCTGAAACACAAGCCGGGTTTAGGAAATCCTACTCTACTGTGGACCATATATTTACACTTTATGCTATTGTTCAAAAACAACTTCTACAAAATAAGAAAGTTTATGTGGCTTTTGTTGACTTCCGCAAAGCTTTCGATACTGTTAAAAGAGGTGTGCTTTGGAATATTTTATTGAAGGCTGGAGTGCGCGGCAAAATGCTTTCAGCTATGAAGGCAATGTATGACTCGGTGAAATTTTGTGTTAGAGACAGCCTGAATTGTACAGCGTTTTTTGAGTGTTTCCAAGGTTTAAAACAAGGATGTTTAGCATCGCCGACATTGTTCTCCTTTTTGATTAACGAGCTTGCTGTGTACATTATTGAAAATGGTAAACATGGTTTCCAACTAAAAGCCGATGCAGCAGAACTGTTTTTGTTGATGTTTGCAGATGACATTGCTTTGTTTTCATCAACCCCCAATGGCCTTCAGACTCAGCTGAACAATTTATACAAAGAAGCATCTAAGCTTGGTTTGTCTGTTAACCTAGACAAGACAAAAATAATTGTGTTTCGAAATGGTGGGTATTTGTCAAAATATGAGAAATGGATTTACGGGGGAACGAGGGTAGAAGTTGTCAATATGTATAAGTACCTTGGGTTAAACTTTACCACACGTTTGAGTTTAAACACATCCGTTGATGACTTAGTGACTAAGGCAAAAAAATGTGTAATCGATATTTTCTGTATGTTGAAGAAAATTAACTGCGCTAGTCCTGATGTTTTTTTCAAGCTGTTTGATGCGCAGGTTGTCCCAATTTTGTTGTATGCCTCAGAAATTTGGGGTATAAACGAGTGTGCCGAAATTGAAAGAGTCCATACATTTGCATGTAAACGTTTTCTTAATGTCAACTTCCGCACACCGAACCTGATGGTTTATGGTGAACTTGGTCGATATCCCCTGTCAGTATTAACGTCAGTAAGATGTGTTTCCTACTGGCTTCGACTCTGCGCTTTACCTGTTACTAGATTTGCAAATATGGCTTATCATATGCTTAAGGATTTAGACGATAAAGGGAAAGAAACATGGGTGTCAAAGATAAAGAATTTGCTTTTCCGAAATGGGTTTGGTCATGTATGGATTTCACAAGGTGTTGGAAACAGGAATGCTTTTATAAACAAGTTTAAACAAAGGATGGTTGATTGTGCCAAACAAAACTGGTCATCAAAGCTTTCTGAGAGTGAACGTTTTACTGTGTATCGTAGTTTTAAACATACACTTGTCCAAGAAAATTATTTTGAACTGGTTAAGCCAACCTATGTCAAAAATCTATACATTAAATTTAGACTTGGCATAACCGAATTGCAAAGTAACAAACAAAGATATAGTACTCCCAATGCTGTAACGAAAGTGTGTCCATTGTGTGCCAAGGCTGTGGAAGATGAAGTTCACTTTATGTTTTATTGTCCATTCTATGATGAACTGCGAGCCAAATACCTATGTAAGTTTGACCTTGTGGAACTCAGAAAGAAAGAATTGTGTATCCTAGACACTACCAACCCGCAGTCTATTGCCGATTTAGCAAGATTTGTATGTCATGCTTTTAAACTCCGTAGCAGCATGCTTGTATGATTCCACGTGCAAACTGTGGTTCTTACTCCGACCTGGTCTGTGTAGTACACGGCTGTGGCCTGGATTTGGATACCGCATTTTACATGTAGGTCAAAAGTGGCTATTATGTGCTGGCGTAGATCGAATGGAAATGTGTGTGTGTGTGTGTGTGTGTGTGTGTGTGTGTGTGTGTGTGTGTGTGTGTGTGTGTGTGTGTGTGTGTGTGTGTTGATATAAACATCGCCTTATGGCCTTTATATACACCTGAATTATAAATTATGTAATGTCTCACTCCATTGTATGGACAATTTGTCTGAACAATAAACTGTCTGAGTCTGAGTCTGAGTCTCTCTCTCTCTCTCTCTCTCTCTCTCTCTCTCTCTCTCTCTCTCTCTCTCTCTCTCTCTCTATCTCTCTCTCTCTCTCTCTCTCTCTCTCTCTCTCTCTCTCTCCAACAATCACTCTAAACAACAACAAGGACCTAAATTGTAACACTTGCTAAACACACAACTTTGGATAACATGAGAAACATTACGTAACATGGCTGATACAAATAACTCACAAGTTCATTCACACACACACGTGCTCCATAACCTGTCTACTTTCGTAACACCTCCATAACTGTCACTACCTTGGAACAGACTATAACCTAATACTCTCGATATACATTACTCTATACTATGGAAAAGACTATGCTTAACCAACCACGTACTACCTTCATAGCGACTTAGACATACACACCTCACATTCCTTTAGTTAACAATCTCGGTAAATAACTGTATACAAAAACACCAGTTACCTCACTGAATTCCAAACCAACATAACTGAACCAAACCGGTCAACACTATACAACCAAATTACTCTTACCAACGCATACCGTCTTTAACTAAGCAAATATCAATAATACATTATTAAAGAAACATACCTGAATTCTAGGTTTCAGAATCTTGGAATACGGGCTAGGTATCTCACACACATCTGTTCAAGCTGACAGTAAAGCCCCGTACTAATGTATTTAGCCCTCTGACAGACTGAGCTTCCGCCTAGAACTCACTAAAAACTCCCCGTGTTAAACGTTCCTTAGAGGCTTCACGTGGGCCACGGGCCTCACGGACTATCGGCACAAAACAAACCGTTAACAAAAACCGTACCGTACTAACCCTATTGTGTGAACACTATGTATGAGCATAGAGTTTCATCACAGACCAGAAGAGATATCCTGTTCCGGATATTCGACAGCAATGAAGATAAACCTGTGCGTTATGTAGTAGTTCCTGAACCTTTGAGAATGCAGGTGATGAAATTGGCCCATGATTCCATATTGGTAGGACATTTGGGAATCAATAAGACTATCGATAGGATCCGAGCCGTCTTTTACTGGCCTGATATGGGAGGCTGTCACGTAACGGATGTGACATGTCGTTTTAGTTTTTCGCCAAGTCGTTTTCTTTGTTAATAAATGTAGATCGCCGAATTCTGTAAATAGCCTTAGTTTAGGCAAGTCAATAAATGTAGTGTGAGCGTAGTCGTAAAGCCCGTGCAGCAAGCTTTAACAGTGAGCGATTACAGCGGTTGCACGCTTTAGCCAAGTAGCTTTAACCGAACAGTGTTCAGAAGTAAAGTTAACCTGCGAGGTAGCAGTAGGATATTACAGTCAGTCAGCGGAGTTAGCCAGCGAAGTGAGAGTCTGGGTCAGGGTGCGGCCTCGTTTGGAGCCCTTGACAAGCTGTGTGAGGGTTGCGTTACCCTCCCTGCAAGACCACGGCCAGTGTTCCTGGGTGTGGGTGTCCAAGAGACTAGCGACCACGGCGGCTACTCAACAGAAGACCCCTCCGGTTCGTCTTCGTCATGTTTGTCTCGTCCTGCCGGAGGACTCACCAGTGACAGGTAAATTCATGCCATTTTCCTCAGTTAGCTGCTGTGCTCTCGGGTGTGTGAATGTGTACATAGGTTCGGAAGGGTATGTTCGTCTAGTTTTTTAGTGATGTTTTAATCAAGTCTTTAACCATGTTTTTTAGGTTGGGTTGTAATGTGGTGGGTGTCGGTTTTAGTTGGTTATGTTCGGCTGTCGCCGAGTGAGTGTATTTAAAGGGCCATGTTGTCAAATGAATTAAAGTGGGTATCCTTTCAAATATATTTGTATTAGGTCCTAGATGTAATGTAATAAGATTGTCACGTGGGGTGGTTGCTGGTGATTATTCGATATCTCTGTATGTACATGTGGATATTTTGATAATGTTGGTTTTAGCAGTGGCAATGTTATCATACAAAAGTGGTTGTGCTAGTTTAATGTTAGTGTAATGGAATAGTGCAGACCTGGTGAATGTTGAATGTACATAGGAATCTTTTTTATCCATGATTGTATATTTAATATGGCCAAGGCGGGTATTAGGGCGAGACGAGACACAACTCACGTGGTTTGTGAGTAGGTGCGTGTTAGGCCAGAATTAACTGTGTTGGCACCTTGACTGATAATGCGCCCTTTTCCAGTGCACTGGCTTCGAAGATTTCGTCCTTCGATCTCTTCATCTTCCATGACCAACGGTGACGCATCATCGGGAGTCGGAACGCCTTCGCTAGCCGGTCCTGTTGGACAAGTACGTTGGGCTACAGCAGGCTGATTCTACGTTCTGAGCGTCGGTCACAGGCGTGCGTGGGCAAGCGCGGCTACGGTGCTCTGTGGTGTAGGGGTAGTACTCTTACGTTACGAGCCACCCTGTCTAGTGTGGGACAGAGGACACTGCACAGAGACAAAGTTACCCGCCTTGTATAGCCGTTGGCCATATTAGTCATTATCACCTATTAGTCACCTGTTAGTCTTTTTCACTTGTATAGCCATTGCCGATTTTCACCTATTAGTCATTGTTAACTGTTAATCTTTTTTATGTGTTAATACGTTATGAGTGCATGCGTGGGTATGTGGGAGTGTGTGGGGCGTTAGTGGGTTGGGGTGGGGGTTAGAGTAAGAGTAGGTAATAAAAGATTTGTTGTTGTTTATCACTGGCGTTGTGTGATTTATTTAGAGTGGGTGGGTTTTCTCGAGTGTCAGCACTCATATTGTCCGCGGCGCCCTGACTCCGTCAGGCGCGTCGTGACAGAGGCGACGTCAACTGATTCTGCAGGTCGTGCGACATGTGCCAGAAGACAATCTCCAAGGGAAAGGTGCGCAAGGTTTCTCTAAAGAAAATGCCATTGATCGATATGCCTTTCAAGCGGGTAGCTGTGGGCCTGGTGGGGCCAATATCCCCTCTAAGTGAAGATGGCCATCGCTACATTTTGACTCTGGTGGACTACGCTACACGTTATCCTGAGGCCATACCATTGAAGAAAATCGACACTCCAACAGTGGCATAGGCGCTCGTCGAAATGTTCAGCCGTTTGGGGATTCCTGAGGAGATCCTGAGTTACCTATGAACTCAGTTCGACTTCGACTGCATGGAGGAAGTCAACCGGCTATTGAGCATCCGACACCTTACTACCACCCCTTATCACCCCATGTGTAATAGGCTGTTTGAAAAGTTTAATGGAACATTGAAGGCTATGCTGAAGAAACTATGTGCTGAACAGCCAAGATTGTGGCATAATGCCTTGCTCTTCGCATACCGTGAAGTTCTTCAGGATTTGACAGGGTTTGCCCCTTTTGAATTACTGTACGTTAGGACTGTAAGGGGGCCCATGCACATCCTGAAGGAACTGTGGACCAAGGATATCGACGCGCCTGAGGTGAAGATCAGCTAACAGTACGTCTTCGACCTGAGACAGAAACTGGAATATACCCTCAGGATGGCTCGAGAAGAACTGGGGAATGCACAGAACAAAAAGAAGCAATACTATGATCGTAAGGCGGAACCTCGACGATTGCTGCCAGGTGACCAGGTGTTGGTTCTTCTTCCTACCGACAACAACAAACTCCTGATGCAGTGGAAGGGACCCTACGTTGTTGACACGGTGGTTGGCATCAACGACTACAGAGTCAATGTCAACAACAAGGTGAATACTTACCATGCTAATCTGCTAAAGAAGTATATTGAGAGAGGTCGTCAAGACAAAACACAATTGGCGGCATCGGTGCGTCTTGCTGATGACGAAAGACTAGACGACGAGAACCTGTTTGATCTTAATGAACTCCGCCACAATGAGGATGTAGAAGACATCCAGTTCGGTCAGAATCTGACCCAGACTCAACGAGAAGAACTGCGCGTCCTGACTCAAGAATTCAAGCATCGGTTTACACCTGACCCAGGAACAACAGACACCATCCAGCACGAGGTTAATCTGACGTCAAACGAGCCAGTTCGCAGCAAACCTTATCGACTTCCTTATAACACGAGGGAAGAACTGAAAAAAAGATATCAAGGAAATGCTGAGTCTGGAAGTCATCAGAGAATCCAAGTCACCAAATGCGTCCCCAGCTGTCATCGTGAAGAAACCAGATGGATCCAACCGGGGGTGTGTGGACTACCGTAGACTCAATAAACTAACAATCTTCGATCCAGAGCCTATGCCCACAGCGGAAGAACTGTTCCAGAAGGTTAGCGGAGACAGATTTTTCTCCAAAAGTGACCTAAGCAAAGAGTATTGGCAAATCAAGCTTGCAGAAAAAGATATCCCCAAGACAGCGTTCGTCACACCCGACGGTCATTGGGAGTTCCTGAAGATGCCTTTTGGTATGGTGAACAGTGGTGCCACATTGAAGAGAGGACTGAAAAAGATCCTAGAAGACATGCAGAATGTGGTCTTTTACTGGGATGACATTTTGATCCATACCAAAACTTGGGGGTATCACCTCAAAACCCTCCGAGAACTGTTTCAAAGACTGTCAGATGCAAATTTCACCATCCGTACAAGCAAATGTATTCTTGGGACTGACAACATAGACTTCATCGGACACAAATTGAGTGAAGGTTTAAAGGGGCTACACGACGACAACGTGCAGAAGATCATGGATGCCCCACGACCTACGACCAAGACGCAAGTTAGCTCATTTATGGGCTTAGTGAACTACTACCGGGAGTTCATACCAAACTTTGCGGCAGTTACAGGTCCCCTGACTGACTTGCTGAGGAAAGGACAACCTAACATAGTGAAGTGGGAGGAGGCCCAAGAGCGAGCATTCCAGGCAGTTCGAGACATCCTAACCGAGAAGCCTGTTCTACACCTCCCTGACCCGTTAAAAACTTTCTTTGTGAGAACAGACGCCTCCGACGAAGGAGTAGGTGCAGTCTTAATGCAAGAAGATAATGGAAACCTCCACCCAGTGAGCTACGCCAGCAAAAGGTTGTCCAGAGCTGAGAGAAACTACTGGACCATCTAGAAGGAGTGCCTAGCCATCATCTGGGGAGTAAGGCGATTCGAACTGTACCATCTGGGTGTGCCATTTGTTCTCCAAACGGACCATCAGCCCTTGAAGTATATAAACTCTGCAAAGTTTACAAATTCTCGTATTATGAGATGGGCGATGTTCTTGAAGAATTTTGACGTTAAACTACAATCTATCAAGGGTTTGCAGACCTTTGGAGCGGATTACCTGAGCAGAGCAGTTTAAATGAACATTTCTGTGTCCATAACAGTTTGAAGAAACATTTCGATGTCCATGACAGTTTAAAGGGACATGTCTGCACACAGGACAGTTTAAAGGGACATGTCTTCACTCAGGACAGTTGAAAGGAAATGTGAGACGATTATTTTAAAGTATTTGATTTGATTTCATTTTTATATAAAATTTTTATTTGTGGCTTTGTGTAGGTTAATACAGCCACAACCGTATTTTTGAGAATTGAGAAGAAATTTTTGTGAAATTTCATTCTAAAAAGGGGGGTAATGTTACGATTGTGGTTGTGTTGTCCTGTGAGAGCATACATGTGTTAATCGTAGTAAACGATCCGATATTTATTTGAGCTTTCATGGTTGCGAATCACGTACCTTTTCAGTAAGATTTTCTTTTGTTCGCGCGTAGAGCGGAATTCACTTTGTTGTGATACGCTAAGTTTAGACCGGAAGATTCTAGAAAAGTCGCGCGGAGTAGAGCGGTCAATTTTTGTACTGCGTAGTTTCGCTTAGAATATACCAGAACGTTCGAGCAAAATCGCGCTCTGTCTAGTGACCTCGTATGTGTTACTTCAAAGTGTCGGTAACCTTTTGAAATTCGGTATCTAAGACGCCCTTATAATCATAGTTTTCTGTGTGCGTGAAATTAGCAGCCGCCTGGTCAGTGTGTGTTGTGAAAGATTGTAAAAGTTCCAGAAAGCGTAGACAAGGTGGTGAACGGTCTGCCATACTCCTATGTGACGTCATTACACACTAGGATTTAGGGCTGAAATGAGCAGTCGAATTTTTGTAGACTATTGTAGTATTCTTCAAAGTTATTTTTTCATTAATAATTTTGAGTTCCGGTTAAGTAGATTATTCTGATTGGTTGCGTTGTGTGATTTTATTAGACTATTCTGGAAAGCCGTTTTACTATAAAAGATGGTGCTAGGAAGCACGTGTGTACATTGTCATGCATTGTCAGTTGTAGAGACACAGAGTTTATCGTAGGTACGTGGCCCGTATAGGGTGTACATTGTGAGAGACGCATCGTAACGGTGGTGTACGTTGTATGAGAAACTTTGTGTCGCCAGTGTTGACATTTTCGAAGAAGAGACAATTGTATCAGTGTTGGTGCATTTGGGAATGCATTGTGTGGTGATCGCATCGCTGAATTAAAATATTGTTGGAACTGTTACTCCAGTGTAGTCTACATCCTTAAGCCACGTGTGACGGGTTGCAGCTGAATGAAGTTTATTTAAAAGAACCTTAAGTGCGTGCGTCTGTTGTGTTTATCATACTACGACTACGACTCAACCACGTAACATTCATTTACCAACTCTGACTGAGTTTCAATAAAACGTCTAACCCCGCTGTTTTCTGCTGTTTGTGAACTGAAGTGAGTGTGTGATTTTTCTCCACAAATTAATTCCGATACCTTGCGTTTTTGGCCAGTGAGAAAATAGCCGTCCAACGTAACGCATGTTTCCGCCACACACGTCAACCAACAGGCGCCGCTTCTTTTCACTACACGTATCAAGACAGAACTATATTTATCTTGGGAGATGTGTTAGAAACGTGTAGGTCGTGATTAAATTGGGAATGAAACAAATTCTTACTTCGCTTGCTGTTTTCGCTTTTACGTTGGACTACGTCATTTTCGCATTATACAATGCAAAACCCATAGCCCACGAGCTATGTTGCATATGAATACCTTCCGGTTGTCAGCGGAAGGCTGGTAGTGCACTCTGTTAGTTTAAAAGAGGTTCGGAGAGAGAGCGCCAAGCTCGAATGAATTTGGTTTTCTTCATACTTCCAAATGTTACGTTGGACGAATTTACACTTTCTCATCCAAACTCGCCGGTTTGATAGGGAGGGGGCGCGCGATAACGAGGCTGTTCCAGGAGCTTGCTGTGCTGTAGTTTTCCGCTTGTAGGTCAACAGTTCAGAAGGGAAAGTGTTTTTTTTTTTTTTTTGTTGTTGTTGTTGTTTTTGTTTTAAATTTGATTTTGGGTTGGTTTTTTTTTTCGGGGATAGGGGGAAGGGGTGCGCACCTTTCTCTCAACAAATGTGTGCGCATAAGCACACATTTGTTGAGAGAAAGATGCGTATGCAGTGGACAGAGCCCGGTCGCCTCAAGCTTCTCCTGGGTAATTAACCCCTTTACTGCCTGTGGCCACAGGCCCATGAAACCAGTGTCAGTTTAGCGTCAGAAAACCTCAGTCATCCAAAGACCACTGATACAGAAAAGGTGGAGGATTAGTTTTTTCACACAGTGTGGATACAGTGAGTTAGTAGTGCACAGTGGACCTGACTTGGTGGGGGATCAGTTTGACACAGCGTGGATACAGTGATTTATTTATTTATGGAGAGAGAGAGAAAGCTGTCTCACCTGTGCTACCTGGGGGTCGGTACTCAGAGCTTCCAGAAGTTGTGTGGACGTAATGTTGGGCAGCATCAGTGTCCTGGTGATTCTGATGGATGCCCGGTCTGACACCAGATGCCTCAACACATCCCCCTGCTTGTTCACCTGCTTGACAGCTCTCTCAACTGCCTTCACCACCGCCTTGTCTAGGTCCGGGATCTTGCTGGGGTCTGCTCCCACTGATTTCACTTCTCCTACTATCAGGCCATATTGTTCATTAACCATCAGCACGTCAAATTCACCATCTCCATAATTAGTCCCTAGTGTTGCAGGTCGTGGTAGCAGGAGGATGGCTGCGGCGTTGATCGGATCGACTTGGGTATCTAGGTATTTCCTGAACTCCAGCTGGGACAACACCAGCATCACCAACTGCTCCCTCTCCGCCAGGTCCCGGATGTAGTGACGCACCTGCTGCATTGCGAGGTCGTCTCTGAAGTCGCTGTCTTGCACAACAGGTAGCGGACCCGGGGGGACGGGCTGGTCAGGCCACACTCGTGATGCTAGAGGTGCGGCGGCAAGGACCTGATGGGGAGGGCCACTGGGATTAAAGACAACGGGCACCTGTCGAGGCTGATCTGATGCCCCATGTGGAACAAGAACTGTCTGACCGGCCCCAGTCTGCACGTCGTATAGCACTCTGTTGAAGTAAATCGGGGGCATGAAGTAGGTTTTCATGTGGAGGTCGGGATACCACTCGAGTGTAGACTGACGCCAGGAGGTTTCAGCCGCTGCCACTTCTGGCTGCTGTTGCCCGATACTGGCGCCTTGCTGACTGTCCTGCGGATCTGGGGATGACCCACACCTGGCTGACTGTTCTGGTGGGTTCGACATCGTGCAGCATTAGCTGTAAAGACAGGGAGAAAAACACTATTGGGCATGTTCTACACACATTTCAAGATGCACACAATATTAATACCTGTAGGGCGTGTATACTAAACTATTTCATTCGATGAGGCAAACCAAGAAAAACCAACAAGTGGCCAGCACTTCACTTTGCAACCTGGAACGCGAGGACCATGTGCCCAGGGCCGGTATTAACGATTTGACTGTAGTTTACCGCCGATAAACGCTACCGAGCCGTTAGCCAACGGGCCTGCAAACAAGTTTTGCCGGTCAAATGTTAACGTGTCGGTAGCTGATTGACCTGTACGAACTACCGGCATGTCCAGTCTTTATTTAACATTCGGCTATATCCGCATGCCTGCCAGCGAATACACAAGCCGTTGAGCCTCGGAGCACGACGTTTTCTGCAAATATCTTAGCAGGTGAGCTTGCCCGTACAATACGAAGATCCAATACAGGCATCATTTAGTAGCACTTTTAAAAGATGGGTTATATTTAATTAATAAAAATGACTCACTTAGATGTTGTCGCCTAAAACCACTGACTGCATGCTTCACCTTTGACGATAAGAAAACTAAACAGCTGAAACGTTACCTTATCTAATCCTCTATAAACGTCTACAGTAGTGTGATAAATGACGGTCATTGCTACCTTATCTAATCCTCTGTAACCGTCAGCAGTTGTGTGATAAATTAATGACGGTCATCGCTACCTTATATAATCCTCTGTAACCGTCAGCAGTAGTGTGATAAATGACGGTCAAAGCGTAGTGTGAGCATGTGCTCGATTTTAGGCGACAATTTTGTAGTTTGTGCGACACACGATGTCGGAACAAAACTGAAAACCTGGGCGAGTCAAAAATTACTACTTTTACATAAGACGTTGATATGGTATAACGGAGGTTAATGTGCATTCATGTTAAAACTTTAAACGTTTAGGAATTAACGTTTTTTGTCCACCACGAAGGTGATTTCAAAGAAGGGGCACCGAAAAGAGGCCTGTACAAATTTTGACCCCAATGTCACGACACGGGTCTTTTTCGTCTAATTTTGTAGGGGGATAAGTTTAGAGAGGTGACAGGATTCAGTTAGTAACCGGGTAGCGATAGCGTAGGTGTGTAGTATTTGGCCTGTACACGAGTATTTGCTGCTGTACGAGAGTTTGGATGTTGGCGTGCCGCACGTGATCGTTCAGTCTGAACGCGGTTGCATGGTACCTGTTTCACGTGAATTTTCATCACGTGATGTAGTGAGCGTTTTTTGGGCCAACCTTAAGTTTTCCAAATTGATAACCAGTCGCATTCCACCAGCGAACGAAAGCAGTCGTCTTTTCAACGTAGTCTCTGAGGGGGTTTGTGCGGGCGTGGTTTTCCATTAGCCGCCGCCTCAAGTAGCTGTGTCGTCCCACCTGTGGCGTCCCTACGAAACGGCCCTGGTCGAGCCCGGGAGTCGGTGTCCTAAGACGAGAAGAAGAGCTGCGACGACTTTACCCCTGACTTGTCTTGTCCTTGTTTGTCTTCGTCCTAGCCGGGGCGTCTTCTCGGATAACAGTAAGTGCACGCAACAATTCTCTAGTGGCCATTTGCTCGGGGGGAGGGGGGGGGGTGTTTGTTTGCTTGTTCTGTATTATTATTTTGGCTAGCGTATGGGGGGGGGGGGGGGCAGGCATAGAATAGAAGAGAATAGAAGGTAGATTGAATGCCGTTTGTTGTATGTTGTAGTTCTAGAGTAGTTAGCGGCAGATTAGTTTAACGTCGAGCAGGCGACTGAGGTCGTCGCAGTATTCAGCGTATGGTTAGTGTAAATATCGGAAGTGAGTCACTGGGTGACGTGTAAATATGTATTCTGCTGAGGTTGTATTCTGTTGTTGGATTTATTGTTGCGGGAGGCGTGATGCGATTGTAAACATATATTTTGTTGAGGTTAATTTGTCGTTGTGGGAGAGAGGTGAAGGAAATATGTTGAGGTTGAATTATTGCGGGAGAATGGTGAAGGGAGTATAAGAGGCGGCAGTTGAAGTTGCGGGAAGGGTGGTGTGATTATTTTGTTTCTTTTGTTAGTTATTTATGTGTCCATTTTTGTACCTGTGTTTTAGTGCATCCTATTTCCGACGGGTTCCTATCCTAACCCAGTGGTGTACTGAGAGTGGAGGCTGATGTTGTCACTCCGCCTTGTGGGGCTACGACGCCGAACCTGAGTGCCTTTGCGAGTGTCGCGGCGCGCCTCGTTTAGTCAGGTCGGGTCGTCCCGTTTAAATATTCCTAACTTGTTTAAGCGAAGTTTTGTTCGCGTAAATTTTTGTAAAGAACGTCATACATTGTGAGATTTGTTTCATCTCCTCGTGACTGTATTGTGAGAGGAGCTTTATCACAGTGACATTTTTGAGTTATTGTATTATGTAAAAGTAGCCTGTGTTGCGGAAGACCTTATCGCGGAAGCAAGAGCGTCGAGTTGAGCTGCGCTTAACGGTTGTGCTTCCGGCGAGAAGGTCCCGTGGCGTGGAATAATATATTTGTTCAGCTAACGTTCAGTTATATTAAGTTAAGGACATTTGCTCCATTCGCATATGTGATATTGTTCATTCTGAAACGTTGTTAGTTAAAGGAGCCTTGTGTATCCTGAGACGTGCTAGTTGAAAGAGCTTTGTGCTGCTAATGTCTAATTTTCTAGAGCGTTAGCTTAATTCGAACTTGTTGTTCGTGATCCCGCTGGGGAGATATAGTAGCGTACGGATTGTATTCATTTTTCTCGATCTTTATTTGAGTTGGTAAGCAAGCGTATTTGGTTCATATAATTTGTATTGTGCTATTTGAACTAGTGTTAAGGAGCCACGTGCTGTGATAGAGACTCCGCGGAAGCAAAGGCGTTGGTCTAACTGGCGTCAGCGCTTGACGCTTGTGCTTCCGGCGGGGTCTAGTGGCGTATGGTTTAAGCTTTTCAATCTGTTGTATTAAGGATAGTAGTTTTATTTATATATTGTTCGTTTGTATTTTATTAGAGATATTTTGTTATCATATATTAGTTTTCTCAACCGGCTTTTGCATTAGGAATATTTAGTTTATTTATCTGTTATTTTGTATTGTGTATAGATATTCGGGGTGAGGGGTTCGGACGTGTGCGAGTGTGAATGTGAGGTGTGAATACGTGGCTGTGTGAGAATAGTTGGTTATTGTTAGGGTTTTATTTAATAAACGTCGTCGTCATTGTTCCTCTGGTGTTTGTAATAGGTCTGTGTTAGTGTGGGTTGGGTGTGTCTCGTGCAGTAGCGCTCATAGTTCGCACCCCGGAAGCGGGGTCGTGACACCCAGCTAAGTTCGTTGGTTAAGAGTGGAACGCTCTACCACCAAGCCACCCAGCTCCCCATTTTATTCGTGTGTGTGTGGGTGTGTGTGTGTGTGGGTGGGTGGGTGTGGGTGGGGGTGTGTGTGTGGGTGGGGGTGTGTGTGGGTGGGGGTGTGGGTGGGGGTGTGCGCGTGTGTGCAAATTATACAAATGAACATTAAAATGTATATAACTTATAGTAGTGAATTATCTAAAAGATGTTGAATTACTTTTTTCCTCTTTGTCATGATTAACACTGAATCGTCACCTATCCCTCCTCCCCGTTTAAATATATAGGTACTGTAACAGCTGTCATTGCCTCCAATAACCTGGCCGCTTAAATCCACAGGTAATGAAACAGCTGTCACCGCCCCTTATAACCTGTCCGTTTAAATCCACAGGTAATGTAACAGCTGTCACTGTCCCTTATAACCTGGTCGTTTAAATCCACAGGTAATGTAAAAGCTGTCAATGCACGCGATAACTATCTGTCTATCTATATCCCGTATCGGCTTAGACCCCACCCGGGTCTGCCCTGGGGGACTTGGGTGGGGTTAGGTATTTTTTAGTTCCCAGGGTCACCCTGGTCAGCCCCACAGGGTGGGTTTTTTCTCTCTTCTGGGGCATGTGTTTCTGTCTACTCTTTGTCCATTCACCTGTATTTGCCTTTTAAAAACTCTCCCTACTGTCTGCACTGCCTGTAGCTCTTGATGTTGGATGTGTGTTGCTAAATGGTCTTAGCTTTATTTTGGCCCCATGTGTTAGGTTTATTTAACGTATTTGACCGGCTGGCGACATACATTCAATGTTCTGTTGTTGTTTTTTTCACAAGCAGTGCAGGCACGTCCTGAGAAAGCCTTGTTGCTGTCGGGACGTTAAGCAATGTACAATCAATCAATCAACCGTATCGGCTTAGCTCTTTTAAATGTAGTTTCCTTGGGAACTAGTGTTTTATAAATGTCCAGAACTAACTGAAATGTTTTACAGACTGTTTCCTGAATCAATATACTTGGTCGATTACAATTGTAGTTGGTAATTAGTCTTAACCAGTCTTAAAATAGTCTTGACCCAATAACCTGCCAGTTTAAAGCAATAAGTAATGTAACAGCTGTCATTGACCCTAATAACCTGCCCGTTTAATTTCACAGGTAGTGTAACAGCTGTCTTTGCCCCCAATAACCTGCCCGTTTAAATCCACAGGTAATGTAACAGCTGTCATTGCCCACAATAATCTGCCCGTTTAAATCAGCCCGTTTCAATCCATAGGTAATGTAAAAGCTGTCATCAACCCCCAATAACCTGTTTGTTTCAGCCGTCTATTATCACTCTGGTTACCGTGGACGTTAACACCTGAACAAATCAACCAGCCAACCAACCAACCAGTTCTTCCATCACCTTAGTTGCAATGTAGACCTAAATAATAAACAGACAGATATAGGATTACAAAGTAAAGTAGGTAATAGCACTGTCAGGGGAGAGAAGTGTGCATGATCGACCAGTGATCATAGATCTACTGTGGCCAAAGCACACACACAAAAAAAAAATAATAATAGGGAAGAGAGGGGGCGCTAAGAAAGTGACTGGAAGCAATGCATATGGACCCCCCCCCCCCCCCCCCGAAGGGGGGCGTATCACATATCCCACTGTTCCAGCCACTCATGGCATGGAAATTTAATTTTGTTATTTATTCGCGTGGGGGGGGGGGGCTGGGGGGTGGGGCTGGGGGGGGGGGGTGGAAGAACCGGAGTACCCGGAGAAAGAACCCCCTGGTTCTTACCTTATTATCTGAACATGATTTATACAACTATGAACAGACCCTCGAAAACAGGCCAAAAATTCCGTATTCGCTCACCTAAATGTCTACCACCTTTCAAACAAAGTTTAAGATGTCTGTGTTTATGTTAATGCCCCCAACTATTTTCAGCTATTTGGTTTAGCTGAGACTCGTTTGGCCGCCCACATCAGTGATAAAGCCATCGCTATTCCGAATTATTCTATTATCAGGAGAGACCCGTCAGTACAGGGTGAGACATGTGTAGCGATATATATCCATCAATCCATTCTACACATAACCCACTGGCGACAAGACCTAGAAACTGGTGATGTAGGATGTATTTGGGTAGAAATCAAACACTCTAAATCCCTGCACTTACTTGTCGGGTTTTTGTATCGAAACTCTTGCAGCGATAATCTTGAGTGGTACGATAGCTTTTTACACATACATAAAACAGACATTCACAACAAAGATGTTATCCTTTTTGGAGATTTTAATATTGACCTTCTTAAAGGCCATCCATCATGGGAATGTACTACTACCCTAGTCTGTCTCCACCAATTGGTAACATCGCCCACCAGATTTACGCCATTATCAGCCACTATTATAGACCATATATATCTATATCTATATCTATATATATATATATATATATATATATATATATATATATATATATATATATATATATATATATATATATATATAGATATATATATATATAGATATATGTATATAGCCTGGAATCCCATGGCATTAGCACAGCATTCTCAGAAATTATATATATATATATATATATATATATATATATATATATATATATATATATATATATATAGAGAGAGAGAGAGAGAGAGAGAGAGAGAGAGAGATATATATATATATATATATATATATATATATATATATATAGATATATATATATATATATATATATATATATATATATATATATATATATATTGTTACGATTGTGGTTGTGTTATCCTGTGAGAGCGTACATGTGTTTTCGTAGGTAACGATATGTTGTTTATTTGAGCTATCACGGTTATGTTTCACGTGTTTCTTTAGTTAAATTTCCTTTTGTTCGTGAGTAGAGCCGTTTTCGTTTTGTTAAGTTTAGTCCGGAACGTTGTAGACAGGTCGCACTGTCCGGTGGCCTCATTAGTGTCACGTCGGTTGATTGACATCTGCCACCGCTACTTTTTCGCTAACTTGTTGTTTTCATATGCGCGTGTATCGAGCAGCTATTATTTTGTTTGGTGAATGTTCTCGTACCTTTTAGAGCTATCATAGATCGGGATACCATACTTTTATGTGACTTAATTATACACTAGAGTTTAGAGCTGAAGTAAGCAGCCGTGTTTTTGTAGCCTGTTATAGTGTTTCTGGAAAGTTTATTTTAATGAGCTTCGGCTGCGCGTTTCGATCTGCCGGTTGTTTGAGTTCATGATTTCCGTAGAAGATTCTAGATTTTGATAGTGTATATAAGGAGGGCGCTGGGAAAGCCCGTCAGTACATTGTCTTGCTTTGTCAGTTGTAGAGATACGCAGTTTATTGCAAGAGACGCTGTGTATGAGGAGTCGTAGTGAGGACATAGCAGAAGAGACTTTGTATTCAGTAGTTTGTGCATTTGAAAGTGCATTACTGTGTGGATATCGCATCGCTGAATTAAATTTGTTGGAACTGTTACTCCAGTTTTGTCTACATCCTTAAGCCACGGTTGACGGATTGCAGCTGAATGAGGTCTATTTAAAAGAACTCTACGTGCGTGTGTGTCTAGTGTGTTTATCATACTTCGACTACAACTCCACCACGTAACATATATATATATATATATATATATATATATATATATATATATATATATATATATATATATATATATATATATATATATATATATATATATATATATATATATATATATACATACATACATACATACATACCAACAAACCGCAAGCAGTTAGCAACACTCAAGTTAATAGTCTTAGTATAAGCGACCACTATCCAGTCAGCTGCCCATGGCTGTCAAAACTTCGAAAGCTAAAAAACAAGTCCACTCGTGTATAACTTACAAATCAGTACCGAACGATAAAGAAACAGGCTTAGAAAAGACGGGGACAACACAACATCCCTTCTATGAAAGAAGATAAGTAGCGGCTGATTTCTCTGTTTTTTTTTTTGTCTATTTTGACAAAGGGTATTTACCCGAAATATTAATAATTTTTGTTGTCCCCGTCTTTTCTAAGCGTGTTTCTTTATCGTTCGGTACTTCTTTGCATTTTACAAGCTTGGCAGTCACCTTTTTGGTCTGGATTGTAACTTACAAATCCTTTAAAAACTGTAATGACAGTGATTTTAGGGCTGATATAGCCACAGCACGGTTCATCGACGTGTATAACGATAGTGAGCCAAATAAAGCATTAGATACCTGGTTCCGGATGTTTCTTGGGGTGCTGAACAAACACGCGCCTCTGAGACACAATAGAGTGAAACACGCTACCGTTCCACCATGGCTGACTGCGTATCTGCTTCAGGCTTTGAACACAGAGACGAGCTGAAAAGAGAAAAGTGGTTTATTGAATATAAAACATTTCGTAATCGTGTAAAATATATGTTTTTAAATGGGAAGAGACCTCTGTTTGATACAGTGGTTAAACAAAGCAAAGACACATCCGCTGTATGGCGTGTCATTAATTTAGTAACTAGAGGTACAAATTTTAAAAAGTGCGCCTTTAACACCCCACCTAGCTGCAAATAGGTTTAACAACTACATCACCTCTGTAGCGGAATCGTTAATCACAACAGGAAATAACTCATGTGAGTATGTTTGTCCGAACGCGCTACTAGACCACTGTACCCGGAAAAAATACGGACAAAGAACCATTCACGATACCGCCTATAGCAGTCCATGAAGTGGGTAAATTACTTTCCTCGATGAAAAATAAAAAGTTACCCGGGCCTGATGAGATCAGCTAAAAAAGATTCTCAAGATATCTCTTCCATATATCGTCGAAAATATTACATATAATTATTTTCAATCTCTGTATAACCCAAAACTGTTTTCCGGACGCATTTACAGACGCAAAAGTGATACCCCTACCAAAATCAAAAGATCTGAGTGAAATCAACAACTTTTGCCCCATATCACTATTACCTGTTTTGTCGATGCCTTTTGAGCGGCACATCCATAATCATCTATCTGAATACTTTGAAAACCAAAATCTCATCCAATCACTGCAGTAACGCTTCAGACCGAACCATTCCTGTCACACTGCCCTGATAAGAATGGCAGATACCTGGTTATCATCTATTAACGATTCCAGACTCAAAGGTGTAGTGTTCTTAGGTTTCCGTAAAGCCTTTGGCATGGTGAATCACGACGTACTTATAAAGAAAATTTCCTTATATACTAAAAGCGCAGCCATGTTTTCAAATCCTACCTAGAAAACAGAAGACAACAAGTTCTCCTTAATGGTACATACTGTAGTCACTGCGTAGTCAAGCATAGCGTGCCTCATGGCTCTATTTTTGGCTCTCTTTTATTCTGTTTGTTCATTAACGACCTTTCACTCACAATTAGCGATGATAGTGTTGCATGCGATATGTTCGTTGATGATGCTGCGATATACACTCCCGATAAGGATTTGTCGGTAGACGACACGCGCCTACAAGACACATTACAAGACATCGACAGCTGGTGTAGTAGCAACTCCATGATCTTAAACCCTGCAAAAACTGAATATATGGTTGTTAGTACTCGCCAAAAGCACCAGCTCGGCTCGACTCTCTCTCACTCAGCTTATCTCTTCAAAGCAAATCTATCAGCCAGGTAACGTAACATCGTCTTCTCAGTGTTACTGTAGATAACCAGTTTAATCACCCTTCGACGCACGGCGGCCTATCCCCTAAGCTCAAGCGGTCAAGTTTTCTTGACTTCTAATAAGCGCATGCAGGCATGAAAACATGCCTCACCTTTCTCATAAAATTTCTTGTATTTTTCCCACGTGAGCAGTGTCAGAGTGGGGAGATGTTAATAAACCTTGACAGGCGAGATATCCTGGTGTTAATTTGTTTAGACAGACACGGTCCCTGCCGGCTTCGGTGGTGATGTGATACTTGGGGAATGCAGAACTAAATATTCCTTGTATTTAGTATGCTAAATGTCCCCTATGTAACTCTGTTCCTTTCATGTATTTTCAGGCAACTTTTTTCCCGTGTCCGCCACAGTGCTTCAAAAGACGTTTTTAAATTTGCGCTAAAAACACACCTTTTCCAACTCCACTACCCCCACTGATTAATCATTGACTGCTGAGGATTCTGTTGTAGTTTTGCTGTGGTTCCTAGAATGTGTGTGTGTGCGTGTGTGTGTGTGTGTGTGTGTGTGTGTGTGTGTGTGTGTGTGTGTGTGTGTGTGAGAGTGTGTGTGTGTGTGTGTGTGTGCGTGTGTTTATATTTCATTATTTTGTTCATTTTATATTTCGTTTTGCCCAATTTAAAGATAGTATTGTGTGAATTGTGCATATAATATTATTTTAAGTAGATTAGCAGCGGCAAGTTAAACAAATAGTTCACCAAAACATTTACCCTTGTAAAATAAAGAATCATTGTCATTCTCTCTCGCTTTCTCTCTCTCTCTCTCTCTCTCTCTCTCTCTCTCTCTCTCTCTCTCTCTCTCTCTCTCTCTCTCTCTCTCTCTCTCTCATGAACCGTCTAAGATGCACTACCGTTGTTGGTCATTTTGCCAAAGAAACATGTGGGCCTGAGCGTCTTTGTGTTGAAAACAATCAACTGTACTCACCGTGTGGCCCAGGCTACTGTCAACTGCGAGTTGACGTTCTAACACCTGAGGTGCCTTAGTTCAGCACTTGATCTAACACTACTGTTGAACTACTCTTGTGTCCTGGCGGAATGAAGTCAAAAAGAAAACACTTTGTAGCGAAGAGACTGCAGGTTGAACGTGAAGATGAGGACGCCATGTCATGCAGCGTGGCCTCATTTGACTGGACACAGACGATATAGTGCAGGTCACGTGTGTTCAGTCATAGAGGAACATTCACGTCGATCGAATGAACAGGAATATTGATATAAACAGAGTCGTATTAAAGTACAGGGACAGTCGCCGGCCAAGCTGACATTTACATCTGTGATAGATCTTGATACGTTCCCGTGACGTCGGTGTGAAACATGCTGACTGGTAATAACATCCTTATATCCTATAGTTATGACAATAGCATCCTGTATACGCCCGTATTTTTCAAACCAGGACTCCGAAACCTGGATGTATCACATGACCAGTCGCCCAGTATTTGAGTCATGGACGATCAATTCATAGTATATTATTAACTTTAACCCATTTAAAAAAATAGTACTTCCCAAACACAAGAGGCATAGATCTTCAATGCCCCCGCATTTGCGGGGGCTCTTGAGGATCTAAGCCTCTTGCAGACAGCACTTTGAATCCATGTTTCTTGGACTGTGGGCTTTGTGGTGTTGAATTAAAGACAATTACAGAAACCCAGTCTGCGTGAGGTCACCACTTCGCTCGTAATGTATTGGTGGTACATGAGTCATTGTCAAAAGCCTGCGCATGTGTGCTCGAGTTGTGAGTGCGCGCTTAGAGTTATAATTATTATAAGATAAGCGCATTATCAATACCGTAATTATTAAACAGGAAACAATAAATTGTGTAAAACAAAGCATTAACACGCTATTAATCCTGTCCCTGCCACTGTACGTATGTTGTTGCTTTTGAAAGCATTTTTTTTTTCCACAACCAAAAACCAAAACACTCCAAGAAACTTGGATACAAATTGATTTCAGAAAGAGACATAGATCCTCATGATCCCCCGCTATTGCGGGAGCTCATGAGGATCTGTGTCTCTTGCAGGTGGATCGTGTTTGCTTCTTCTTGCGCAGTGAAGGGGTAACGCAGTCGTACATGTGGATAGTTCCGACATGACGATAGAAAACTATCGGCGAAATATCCTGTCCACTCGATAGTTTTTCGCCGTACACGGCGATAGATCTCCGCAAGTTGCGTAATCTCGCGAAACTTGTAGACAAAGTAGATGAAAGACGAAAACAGAAAAAAAAATCGCAGCAACCACAATTATCGTTGCGATGGAGAAGCAGAAACGAGTCTGGACGAGAGAGTGGCTACTTTGATGTCTGGCTGGTTACAAGAGCGATGCTTGTGCAAGAGATGTGTGCGAACGATCCATGCAGCTACAACACAATGAAGTTTTCAGCCCGTCAGTTTCATTTCATTTATTCAATCTCGGACCCACAGGGGGTATGAGAGAAATGACAAAAACACAAACATAAACTGTGCTCAAGAAATAAATATAACATTAACATTGAGACTAAGGTATGCGTTAGATTATTATATATCAAAAATACAACATGGACTTTCAACAGCACAAACAATTGACATACATATTATAGATCATACTCCGATAAGATCATTTTGTGTGTGTTTGTGTGTGTGTGCATGCGTGTGCGTGTGTTTGTGTGTGTGTGTGTGTGTGTGTGTGTGTGTGTGTGTGTGTGTGTGAGTAACAGACAGGAAATGAAAGTATATGCTTCAGGCAGAGTACATCCTGAAGATACACTCCACGTGCGTGACGCACACACTTTCACCTCCTGTTTGTTGTATAGCAATTCTGACTTAATGATAAATAAGCCACACAACCCGGTTGACAGTGGGCGCGGGGAAAAAATAAGAGCTAATCCAAAGTAAGTCAGTCTAAAAAGGACTAGTGTAGATGCGAGCTTCAGCCAGTTTTAACTCATCCTGCCCGCGACACACCACAGCAAGATATGGCACGACCACGATAGTTCAAGGGTGGTAGAAAGAACATTTTGGCGCCTATACAAACCCGTACATACATATGGTATAATCTGACAAACCATCAAAACTAGTGTGTGAGTACGAGGAGAGGAACATGAAATAGCTACCCCATTTGGACGTTAAAATTCCTTCAGTATTAACTTTATTAAATGAGCTAATTTCAATTGGACAGTTTTGCTGCCGCAAGTAAGTAGCTGTTTTTAAATCTGAGTGCATTTGGTCTGCTGTAATAGTATTTTTTTAAACACAGTTACGCTTTTCAGCAAAGCAAGGGAAGCAAAATAAATAATGGAAATCATCCCCAATGTACCCACTGTTACATTTATCACGTACTCTATTTTCTCTACTAATCCCTCTGGATCTGAGTGACTGTACAGGTAGAGAGTGATTAAGTGTTCTAAAGTGTAACATTGATTTTGCTAGGTTTTCAGGTAATTTAAAAATGTAGTCATCCATACCAAACTTTGTCTTGAACATTCTATAATTATAACAACATTCAGATGACTCCACATCAACATACCACTGTTGAATACACCGGTCCTGGAGGCAACGCGTAATCTTTTCTTTATACCATGTGTAACCATAATCTAAATTATTCTGAGTAATACAAAATCTACTGAGGCCGAGTTCTTCCAAGTTAATCTTGACAAACTTTATAAAAGCCGAGTGCTGACGGTAAGATAGCGTCACTGATGCGTGACGCGTAGGGCTCTGCTGATTGGTTGTTTGCGGATATGCGAGCTGGCTAGTATACGAAAAATAGAAGCAGGTTCTACTCGGACTATCGCGTGGATAGAAAAGTATCTCCGAGCTAGAGAGAACTAACAACAATCACGTGGATAGGCGCGGATAGGACAGGATAAACCCATTTCTAGCCTCTTGTACGGGCCCCATTATACACGGGTAGACACTGGTAGATCCTCATCAACCCCCGCGAATACAGCTTAAGATGGATCTATGTCCCTTGCCTTGGGATCGTTTTTACATTTTCTAGTCAGTGAAGGGGTTAAATTCATACAATGTTCGCTAACCCCCTGATACATGCAGCGACTGATAATGTGCACAGTACCGGTGGCCGCAAATCAAGGGGGTTAATTTAGAACTTCACTTGCTTTTTTGTCAATTGTGACCTTTATGCCCTAGGTGTGAAAAGCAGACGGTTTTCTGCACCACTCTTTCGGAGTCATTTGGAAAACAGGTAAAATAACTGTAATTGTTCTTTATGAAAAAAAAGAAACTATATTCACATTAATACGCCCATGAATTTTCATAAACACTGTTTACATAAGTGTGCTATTTGTCCCGGCCCTTGGGTAGGATTAGGTCAAATTGTGACCTGTAAGCTCTAGGCATGAAAATCAGCAAGAAAATTGCAAAGTTGATCCTGTGATACGTCAAATGTTAGTAATGAGATGATGACGCTTAACATGGAGTAGTCACTATGATCACGGCGTCGTGGGGCTAATGATGTCATGACGTGAAGCTTGAAGTGACGTCATTTCGCTGCTTGTGCTATTATTACCTCGCCGGTTTGCGCATTTTCACCTAATCAGAAAATAAAATATAAAAAATAAATACCTCAGCGCGGTCCTGTTGCTGGGTCCCACAAGCTTTCCCGTAATTAAGGAAGGAAATGGCGAAGTGCGATACTGTTTGTGCGTATACATTTCACTGAAATGGTCATGCATTGCCATTTGGGTACCTGAAATCGGGTCAAATCTTCTTTTGTTTTTTTTCTTCCCAAAACTAACGCAATGGGCTGAATAAAACGGAACTTGCTGTAGACCGCACACTGAATGTAATGCACACAGACTTTCCCCCAGTCGCACATACAGTCTCGCACAACAGATGCATACACGGCCACTGACTCAGACGGGCGCATACACGCGGTAAAGCTCAACACACTAGTTTTCTTTCTAACGTACATATTTATAACAGATAAACGAGGAAAACACTATCTAAATTATGTACAACACCCCTTCTCACTATCAACACTTCGTAACTTGCTCTGTAGCACAGTTCTTGCTGTGACCTGTGTGTCTCGGCACCGGTCGCTCACTCCCTGCGTGAAGAGATGAAGAGATGACCTCAGAATAGGTCCCTCGGCGGTAGCCTCCGTTGATTGACGTCTCGGCGTCTGTCGCTCCGCTTCCGACAAGCACTCTGAATAAATAATAAGGTCCTAATTCATAACAATTGCTAAACACACACATGTTGGATAATATGAGATACATTACGTAACCTGGCTGATACAAATAACTCACACGTTAATACACACACACACACGTGCTTCATAACCCGAACCACATTCGTAACACCCCATTACTCTGTCACTACCTTGAAACAGACTATAACCTGACACTCTCGCCATACATTATCCCATACACTGAAAAAGACTATACTTAACCATGTACTACTTTTATAATGACTTGAGCATACACACCTCACCTTCCTTAGTTATCCATCTCGGTAAATAACTATATAGAAAACACCGGTTGCCTCAATGAATTCCAAACCAACACAACTGAACCAAACCAGTCAACACTACACAACCGAATTCTTCTTCTTCTTCTCGAACGACGTCACACTTGGAGTTTGGCTCTCAAAATGAAATCTGTGGTCTTCTGTAGCGCCTTCACAGGCCCGTACAGTTTCTCTTGTAGAGTGGCTGCTTCGGCCATATTTCCTCCCTCAGCAGCTGGTGGTTCCTACAGTCCTGGAGGATGTGCTCTGTGGTCTGCTCTGCTTCTCCACATGGGCACAGGGGAGATGGCACAAGGTGGAAGCGTCTGTGCAGGTGGAAATTAAGTCGGTTGTGCCCGGTCCTCAGACGGAAGATGGTCACCTGCTCTTGTCTGGACAGCAGATGGTAACTGTCTAGGGGCCGTTGTGTTTGTCTGTACACAGACTTAATGATGGTCTTCATCTCTGTGAAGCTGACTCCATTTTCGTCTTGTTCTTCCTCTGCGCCCACTTTTGCCATTCTGTCAGCTTCTTCATTGAAGTAGATGCTACAGTGTGAAGGGACCCACTGCAGCATCAGTCTGGTGCACTTGATGTTTTGCAGTGCCTCTTGTAGACGTGGCAGTTTGCTTGCTGTTGCTGCCTCAAGGACAGACATGGCATCAGTCAGGAAGACAATCTGGGCATCAGGGTCTGCAGTGCCACTAAGGTGTTTGCAGCGTGGACCATAGCTTCCACCTCAGCTCTGTAATTTGTGCAGTGAAGGCCTGTTGGTACTGCCTCTGCCTGCCATTTTCCGTTTGGGTACTGAATGTACACCGCAGCCCCTCCATTCTGAACGGCATCTGTGGCTGATCCATCGGTGTATGCCCGTATCCATGCTTCCTGGGGATACTTTTCTTCGAGCATGGCCAGTGTCAGGCTTTCTTGCTCACAGTGCTGTGCTCATCTTTGGTGTTGATGTAGGGTACCGTGGAAAAAAATGTTTTCAGGCTTACTTGTCCAGAGTGGAAGGTCGCTAGCAGGATTCAGAGACTACCTGCGCAGGGAGCTTTGCCTGGTGTTTTCTATGCAGTGCTCTCGTCTCCTTCACAAAGCTTGATCTTTTCAGTCTCCCTGAGGTTGGTTGTTTCATCCTGGCGTTCATAGGATGGCCTTTGGAAGACTTGATCTTTGTGGACTGTATCAAGGCCTTGCAATCTCTTCTCATGCGCAGGGATGGGTTGCTTGTTGTCTTTCATCTTTTCAATTGGTGTGGATCTCATTGCGCCGGTGATGATACGCAGTGCCTGGTTCTGAACTCTGTCAATGGTCCGCTGGTGTGACTGGGCTGCCGTCAACCATGCATTGGATCCATACTCATGGTGTGGTCTAACTGTGCCTTGATATACATTTTTGAGGATCTTTTCATTGGCTCCCCATTGTGTTCCAGCCAGCTTCCTCATGATGTTCAGCTTTCTTATAGCTTTCGCTTCTGCGTTTCAAATGTGCGGCTTCCACGTCAGCCTCTTGTCAAGGGTAACTCCCAGCTATGTCTGTTGGTCTTCATACCGCAGTGGGGTGTTGCCCAGTGTTAGGTTGCCAGCCTTTGCTTTGTTGGAGAGAGAGAGAAGAGTGTGGCTGATGATTTTTCTGTGTTGATGGTCACACACCAGTTGTTGGTCCAGTCTGTCAGCCTGTCCAGGGCTAGCTGCATCCTGTATGTAGCAGTTGTTGCATACTCTTCTGTGCACCAGAGTACCAGGTCATCTGCGTACAGGGCTGCGTGGACTCCTTTTGGTAAAAACAAAACAACTACCAAGTGAGTAGGAAAAAGCACTGTCAAGGGAGAGAAGTGTGTATGATAGACCAATGATCATAGATCTACTTTGGTCCAAGCACACACACAAAAAAAAAAGATAGGAAAGAGGGGGTGCGCTAAGTAAGTGACTGAAAGCAATGCATATGGAAGCCCCCCCCCCCTCCCCCCCCCCCCCCCGAAGGGGGGCGTATCACATATCCCACTGTTCCAGCCACTCAGTGCATGGAAATTTAAATCTAGGTCCCCAAGTGGGGGTCCAGATATTGAGCCGGTGTGGACAGCTGTTTCGTTCTTGGCGACCTCTTCAGCACACCATCGGCAATACTGGAGGAAGAGAAGGAATTTCTGCCTACCTGCAAAGAAGATCACATTTTACTGTGGTTTCTGCAGGGGCATAAATTCCATGCCTCCACCTAGAGCTAAATTTCCATGCACCCTAAGAGAGAACCTACTAAAAAGGGGAAAAGGGTTGCAGTCGAAATTATAGTAAAAAAAAACTAGACCAAAAGGGTTGACTGCCAGTGCTAGTAATTTAGAAAAAAAAAAAACTACCCAGTGAGTAGGAAAAATCACTGTCAAGGGAGAGAAGTGTGCATGATAGACCTCCGTCTTCAGCACTCGGGGTTTCTGTCGGGGTTACCTCACCCTTAACTCCTGGTCAAAAGGCCTTTCATGGGAGCACAGGATGGTTTGGTTTGGGAGTGTCCTTCTCCTAGATGGGTTGCTGAAAAAGGTTTATGGGTCCCATCTACTTAAGTTTTTCCTCGGAGTTTTCCTTCTCGAATGAGATCTGCCAACCAAGGCTATCGAGCATCCCTGCCCGGATTTGTATAGGGTTTACTCCCCTAGCCTTTGCCTCTCCCAAGGCACCCACAAGACAGTGGGGCTATTTAGGCTTAGCTGGGGATCTGGTTCATGGACATCAGGGCTTGTCCACACATCGATGGTCCTGCATGCCGCATGTCTGGGGGCCAGATCTCCTCCGAGTCCTTTGTAGTTCAGCCCGATTCCGTAAGGTGTTCGGATTCCGTGGGTCACCACGAGGAGGCACTACGTGAGGCTTGTTGTTGGAGAGGCTATGTACTGGCAGGGAGAAACTGACATACTCTGCACCCCTTTTCGCAAAACTGCTAGCCAGCGGTGGGAGCTAAAAGCGAGAGCGACAAGCACAGACGCTACACTACCACACTAGACGCATCACAACAACCATTTGACCCACCACAACCGAATTAACTCATACTAATACATACTACCTATAACGCAGTAGCCATCAATAATACATATAGAAACATACCTGAATTCTAGGTTTTAGAGTCTTGGAATACGGGCTAAGGTATCTCACACACGTCTGTCCATACTGACAGTAACGCCCCGTACTGACGTTCCTACAGCTCTGTTCGCCTGAACTCACGCTAAAACCCCCGTGCAGAACGTTTCCTTATGCGCTCACATGGGCCACGTGCCTCACGGAGTATCTGTATTCCCGGAGTATTCCAGAGTCGTCCCGTTTCTCGTACCGTGGACGTCCTCGTAAATAGCTCTGTAGCGCAGTCCATACTGTTACCCGGGTGTCTCGGCACACTAGCTTTCTTTCTAACGTAGATATTTATAACAGATAAACGAGGAAAGCACTATCTAAATTATGTACAACACCCCTTCTCACTATCAACACTTCGTAACTTGCTCTGTAGCGCAGTCCTTGCTGTGCCCGGGTGTCTCGGCACTGGTCGCTCACTGCCTGCGTGAAGAGATGAAGAGATGACCACTCAATAGGTCTCTCCGCGGTAGCCTCCGTTGACTGAAGTCTCGGCGTCCGTCGCTCCGCTCCCGACAAGCACTCTGAATAAATAATAAGGTTCTATATCATAACACTTGCTAAACACACACATATTGGATAATATAAGATACAATACGTAACCTGGCTGATACAAATAACTCACACGTTCATACACACACACACGTGCTTCATAACCCGAACCACCTTCGTAAAACCCCATAACTATGTCACTACCTTGAAACAGACTATAACCTGACACTCTCACCATACATTATCCCATAGAGTAGAAAAGAATATACTTCACCACGTACTACCTTTATAACGACTTGATCATACACACCTCACCTTTCCGTAGTTATCCATCTCGGTAAATAACTTATAGAAACAGGCCGGTTACCTCAATGAATTACAAACCAACATAACTGAACTAAACCAGTCAACACTACACAAAAGAATTAACTCTACTAATGCATACTATCTTTAACAGAGTAACCATCAATAATACATATAGAAACATACCTGAATTCTAGGTTTCCGAGTCTTGGAATACAGGCTAAGGTATCTCACACACGTCTGTCCACACTGACAGTAAAGCCCCGTACTGACGTTCCTACAGCTCTGTTCGCCTGAACTCACGCTAAAAATCGCGTGCAAAACGTTTCATTATGCTCTCACGTGGGCAACGTGCCTCACGGAGTATGTCACAAAACAACCGCTGACAAAACCGTACCGTACTAAACCCTCTGTTTGAGCCCTATGCTTGAGCATAGAGTTTTATCACACTGATCATATCAACATCGGATTCCTACCCCCTTAGAGGACAAGAGCAAACGCAGAGCTGTTTGTATGCGGTAAGTGTCATTTTTCTAGTTTGTTCTGAAAGTGGTGACCATTTACTTGCGAAAGTGGTTACAACAGCCGGAACGTCCTGTAGGCAAATTCCTCAATAATGTGCAAGCACTCGCTATCAGGCAGTACCGCTACACTGATCTGCACACATTTGGGATGAATGTGTGTGTGTGTGTGTGTGTGTGTGTGTGTGTGTGTGTGTGTGTGTGTGTGTGTGATTTTAAATATGGAATTACCTCTCCAGAAACACCATAACCAAAGGTTTATGCCCTTACGTTTCTTCAGTCGTCACTCTCTCACTCATTGTAACAAATAACGACAAGCACAAATAGACATCACTCCTACAGTAACACATTTCATCAGATCTCTTTATGATGAGCATATATTCAAGCAACGTTTTCCGTCTCAGCACGTTTGGGATGGCAAGCCCTGTGAGTTACACCCCTACCCAATTCCAGCAGACGATTCACTTGCCTACAAATCCAGACTGCTCACAAAAGGGGGCAGTACAGGATCTGTAAAATCTTTGAAGGAAGATCAAGTCTTGCAACATACACCCGACACTGTAGCTGGCAAGTGTAGGGCAGCAGAAAAATCAAGAAAGTATATCATTGTGTTATATGCTGACAATAAAAGCAGACATTGCTAGGCCATGGCAAACGAACTAAGTGTTTATAGGGTGGGGCCTGTACTGCGAGCACCATCCTTCACCAAAAAGCGCCACAGCGCAGGCTTTAGAAAAAGTCCACGGACCATGACACGGACCATTATAAGTCCTGTAGCGACGAAAGAGGGGCGAAACGGCAGGTGAGAGATGTCAATGAAAGTCACAGTCTTAAACCTACATGCAGGCGGTTCAAGATATAGGTAGCCTGATGTTGACCTGGGGATGACAACGTCACTCGGCACACACTAAACAACCAAGCAGCCATCTCTGGGGACAGCACGGCTTGCTGCACACGGAGAGGGGCCTAGAAAAGAGGCCTAAACAAAGCTCGTCCCCTCGCAACACCAGTTGGCTAGCCGCGGTCAACTGGCATCTTCTTCTGCGGTCAGAAAACAAGAAAGAACAACAGATCCACTCTCATGACGACCACGACCGGACTCAACGTAGCATGCTGGAACATCCAAACTATGCTCGACACAGCAGACAGCGGACGCCTTGAACGTCGCTCCGCCTTCATTGCCCATGAATTGCGGAAGTTAAACACAGACATCCCCGCGCTCATCAAAGTACGCCTCCCGAACGAAGGCAGCCCCGTCTGGCTACACCCTCTACTGGTCAGGCAAACCTGCATCAGTAGACGGCTCTCAGGCGTGGGCTTTATTGTCAATACCTCCATTGCGACTAAGCTGGAAAACCTACCAACGGGTCACTCCGACCCCATCATGTCCACTGAGAAACCAGCAATACGTCACTCTTCTCAGTGTGTACTCTCCAACCCTCCTAGCAGAGCCTGCAGAAAAAAAACAAACAAGTTTTACACTGACATGCGCAACACCTACAGAGCACCCCTGCAGACGAGAAAGTCCTCAACATTGGCGACTTCAAAACCAGATTGGGCCAGGACTCTGAAGCCTGGAAAGAAGTCCTCGGCAAGCATGGCGTTGGAAACTGCAATGACAATAACCGCCTACTGTTGGAGTTCTGTGCAGAGCAGCAACTTGTCATAACCAACACTACTTTTCAGCAAAAGGACAGTCGAAAGACCACCTGGATGCATCCTCGCTTCAAACAATGGCACCTTATCGACTATGTCCTAATGCATCAGACGGACCACAGTGACGTCCTCCTCACCAGAATGATGCGCAGCGCAGAGTGCCACACTGAACACCGCCTTGTCCGCTGCAAACTCAATCAGGCTTCATCCCAAACTGAAACACAACAAAGGAGCTCCCCCCCCCCCCCCCCAAAAAAAAAAAAAAAAAAAAAAAAAAAAAAAAAAAAAAATGTAGTTGCAAGCCTTCAGCGTAACGACGTGAAAGCTGCCTTTCAGACAGATTTACAATGCATGCTCAAAGACACAGCTGACCCAGCAGACTCCTCCCCTGAAACACTCTGGGAACAGATGAAAACTGCTATTGCAAAAATCCTGCGCGTTAGTCTTGGGTTTTGCTAGAAAGAGGAACAATGATTGGTTTGACAAAAATGACTTAGAGATCCAGGAACTCCTAGCAAAATAAAGAGAGAGACCCATCAGACCCACCTAGGCCAGCCTTCCTGCCATATGAAGAAGTCTGCCTTCCGCCTCGTCTGCAGCAGTCTCCAGCGCAAGCTTAGAGACCTCCAGAACGAGTGGTGAACCAGACTTGCACGGAGGAACCAGCTTTGTGCTGACAACGGAGACTACAAGGGCTTCTGATGATGTGCGTTCATCGTGGCCGGTGAGGACCTTCCTGCCATGTGAAGAAGTCTGCCTTCCGCCTCGTCTGCAGCAGTCTACAGCGCAAGCTTAGAGAGCTCCATTGAATGATTGATTGTACGTTGCTTAACGTCCCGACAGCAACAAGACTTTCTCAGAACGCGCCTGCACTGCTTGTGGAAAACAACTAAACAGAACATTGAATGTATGTCGCCAGCCGGTCCAAAACGTTAAATAAACCTACGACATAGGGCCTAAATAAAGCTAAGACCATTTAGCAACATACATCCAATATCAAGAGCTACAGGCAGCGCAGACAGTAGGGAGAGTTTTAAAATAGCAAATACAGGTGAATGGACCAAGGGTAGATAGAAACACATGCCGCAGAATAGAGGAGAAAACCCACCCTGTGGGGCTGACCAGGGTGAACAGGGGAACTAAAAAGTAGTTAACCACACCTAAGTCCCCACAGGGCAGACCCGGGTGTGGTAGAAAGCTGCAGATCGACTGGTGAACCAGACTTGCACAGAGGATCCAGCTTTGTGCTGACAACGGTGACTACAGGGGCTTCTAATGATGTGCGTCCATCGTGGGCGGTGAGGACCGCTGACATCCCTAGCCATGTTGTGTCTAATAATGATGTGTCCGAAGATGGCTGGTGAGGCCAATCCGGGCATTTATGTGCCTCCCACAGGTGGGACACACGTGAGATGATGCAGCATTGAAGGTGCTTGCCGCTCGTCCTTTTCTCTGGAGGCGCTTTCTCTCTGCTTCGGCTGTGCGTCTATCCTCAGCGCTTGTGGATCCCCTGTTGATAAGACTGCGCCATGAGGTGCGATCCAGGGCTGATTTCTCCCAGGAGTTGGTATCTATCTCAAGGGCTTTCAAGGAAACCCTGAGAGTGTCTTTGAAACGCTTGCGCTGGCCGCCATGACAACGCTTGCCTGAGGACAGTTCGCCGAAGAGCAGCTGCTTGGGGATGCGTTCATCTGCATCCTTACGACGTGGCCCGCCCGTCTGACTTGATGCATCATCAGCATGGTGTGGACAGAAGGCACACACTCAGATAGGAGCACTTCAGTATCTGGGGTCTTGTCCTGCCACATTATCTGCTGGATCTTGCGCAGGCATATTAGGTGAAAGTGGTTTAGTCTGCGTGCATGCCTCCTGTACACAGTCCATGTTTCGCAAGCGTACAAGAGGGTGGGCAAGATAACTGCACGGTATACCTTGAGTTTTCGTCTCCAGACCGATTAACCTGCGCTCCCAGACAGTCTCCCGCAGCCTCCCGAAGTTGGCGCTGGCTTTTACGAAGCACTGAAAGCAGTGTATGGTACAATGTTCCCTGCGAAGTGCTGATAGACAGGCACTCCTCACGTATTATACCACCATCTTGACCCGCTGGTCGGAATACTTTCAGAATATCTTCTGCGCTGAGCGCACTGTTCAAGAAGCAGTAATCATCCAAATCCCACGCCTCACAGGAAAAGTTCAATTGGACGAACCGCCCACCACTGAAGAGACCCTCACAACCATTCATCAGCTCAAGAGTGGCAAAGCAGCAGACATTGACGGAATCCAGACAGAGATCTGGAAACATGGAGGCCCAGCACTGCAAAACAAGCTCCACGGCCTCTTTCTCTGCTGCTGGGAGAAAGGAACACTACAAATAGATCTCAGAGGTGCAGTCTTCATCACCCTGTACAAGAACAAAGGAGAGACGTATGCCTGCTCCAGCTATCGTAACATTACCCTGCTGTCCATTGCCGTGAAAATTCTCGCAAGAATTCTCCTGAATTGGCTGGTAACTGCCATCGCTGAATACCACCTCCCAGAGGGCCAGTGAGTCTTCAGAGTCAAAAGAAGCACCACTGACATGGTCTTTGTGCTGAGACAGCGTCAAGAGAAGTGCTGTGAGCAAAACAAAGGGCTGTACTTAACGTTTGTTGATCTAACAAAATCGTTCGACACTGTGAGCAGGCAAGGCATGTGGCCGATCCTGGAGCGATTCGGCTGTCCCCCAAAGTCCCTCAGCATAATCGTCCAGCTACACGAGGACCAGCAAGGCCAGGTCAGACTCAACAGTGACCTCTCAGAACCATTCCCCATTCTCAAAGGTGTGATACAGGCCAGCGTGATGTCACCAACCTTTTTCACCATCTTTTTTAGCATGATTTTGAAGCAGGCCACAGTGGACCTCGACAATGACGAAGTGTTCATCAGGTATCTCTCGATTGCAGCCTGTTCAACATCAGACGACTGCAGGCCCACACCAAAACCCTAGACCGACTGATTCGTGAGCTGCTCTTTGCTGATGACGCTGCCCTCGTTGCACACAGAGAGAACGAACGAACGAACGATCGAACGAAACTTTATTTTCCAAGGATTGAGATATTAGGCGCGCAGGCCTTTCTTACAATCTGTCCTTGCTAAGCTACTTAAGGAACACCAACCAAACAACAAAAACTAACTAATAATAAACGTCACACACACGCATACACACACGCACACAGACACACATATACATGTACTCGTGCACATGCGCACTTTTGTACATACACATACACACGTACGTGCGCACATAATTATCTAACATATAAGTAGGTATGATATTTTTGTACTATCAAAAACAAGTTAGAAAACTGAACAAACAATTTGGAGGCTAGATGAAAAAAAAATAAATAAATAAAAAACATGAAGCGTATTATGTCGAAAAACAAAGAAGAAGAAAGGATCAGCATAACGATGTCTTAGAAAGGTAATCATGTACTCTACTTTTAAACAGAGAGAGGGACGTGGTTTGTTGAATAGTGGGAGGAAGGGAATTCCATAAAAGAGCACATGAATAAGACAGGCTAGATTTGAACAGGTCTATACGAGGCCTTTTTATAGAGAGACTGTTCCTGGAGGTGCTGTATTTTTTTTTTTTTTCAGTTTGCGAAAAAAGCCTAGATAAGTAAGGTGGAGCTTTCCCGTTAAGAATTTTGTGCATCAGTACACATTTGTTTAGTGCGAGGTGCTTAACCAAAGGGAGAAGTCCGATGTCCTGCAGCTTGGCATCAGTGGATAAAGACGGATCAGGGAGGATAAGCTTAGCAGCGCGCTTGTATAATGAGTTTATCTACTTGAAGTGATTTTCACTGCAGCCATCCCATATTGTTGAGGCATAATCAATGTGTGGTTTAATGTAGGCATTAAAAAATAGTTTGCGTGTCTTAAGGTCAGTTATCGTTTTAAGTTTGGAAAGTAGAAACAACTTTTTGGACAAATGTTTTTTCATATAATATAGGTGGTTATGCCAGCTTAGATCATCATCTATTATTACTCCAAGCAGGCGGTGTTGACTGACCTGCTTAACTGAGATGGAGTCCAAAGAAAGGTTGAGTGATGGAGGTTTGAGCTGATGTTTCTGGCGGGTTGTGATAAGCATGCTTTTTGTTTTTGTGGGATTTACAAGCATGCGATTTTCATTACACCACCGAGAGACTTCATGCAGACTCTCTTAAAGATTATTTGCAATTTCAGGCACAGTTTTACCAGCGGAATGTAATGTTGAGTCATCGGCAAACATGTCACACTCATTCTCACTACACGTTACATGTAACGGTAGATCGTTAACCAAGATACAAAACAGTAGTGGGCCTAAAATAGACCCCTGGGGCACTCCATACTCCACAAATTGTTCAGAAGAACATTTTCCATTAACATATACTGTTTGTGTTCTTTTTCTAAGATAGGAGTTCAGAAACGAAAGAGCTGAGGGGCTCTTTTTGTTTAAGTAGGTGGCAAGCTTTTTCAGTAAGATGGTATGATAGATAAGATCAAACGCTTTTCTTAGATCCAAGAAGACAGCACCAGCCATTTTATTATCATTTATGCTGTTGACCCACGAATTCACTATTCGTGCGAGTGCAGTGTGGCATGAATGCTTGGGACAAAAACCTGACTGGTGATGATATAATATGGACCTTTTTTCAATAAATTCCAGAAGATGTTTGTAAAAATGCTTTTACTGAAGCTTCGAGAGAACTGATAGAAGGGAAATGGGGCGAAAGTTATTAATTTCAGAAGAATCGTTTGCTTTAGGAACAGGCACTATTTTTGATTTTTGAAAGCTGCTGGGAAGACATTTTTTTGTATACATAGGTTATAAATGTATGTAAGAGGTTCCACTATGTATGGTTGCGACAGGTCGAGGATATATCCATTGATACCATCACTTCCAGAAGACGTTTTCTTTTTTTATGATAGAAATGTATTTGCCCACCTCGTGTACAGCAATATCAGGGATGACGAAAATATCATATGAGGACAATCTTTGCTTACAGAACTTAGTTAGCTTTTCTGGTGTGGAATATATCGACTGATTGCGATTGTGAGAACTGAGTAAGTCTTTGGGGGCTGATAGAAAGTGGTTATTAAACTCCTCAGCGGAGAGGTTTTCTGGAATGGTATTGCACTGTTTACGCTTGTTGTTGGTAAGCGTATTAAGTGCTGTCCAGATAGAGGAAGGGTTTCTGTCTTCTTCGACTGTTTTGGTTACAAACGATCTCTGCGCCTCTCTAATTAAGTACTTAACTTTATTTCGCAATCTTTTAAATTCATGAAAGTTCTTTTCTTTCTTAGCCTTATTTCTATCATCCATTGCTTGTTTGATTTCGTCGGTTATCCATGAGGGAGGCTGGCGGGATCGGACTCGCTTTCTTCTTACTGGTCAGATCTATGAAGAGAGAGAGAGAGAGAGAGAGAGAGAGAGAGAGAGAGAGAGAGAGAGAGAGAGAGAGAGAGATCCATTCGGCGCATCACTTCGTGCTTCTCAGAGGCTTTGGACTCGAGGTCAGTCTGAAAAAGACAGAGGTCCGTCAGACGCCAAGCTGGACAAAGAGCTGGACAAAACGCTGGCAAAACTAAGCAGCGTTTTTGGGCGACTCTTCAAGCGGGTGTGACACATTCAGCACCTGAAAAAAAGGCACCAGATCACCGTGTACAGAGCTGTCGTCCTCACCACCCTGCTGTGTGGTTCTGAGTCCTGGGCCCTATACCGCAGCCAACTACGATACCTCGAACGCTTCCACCAACGCTGCCTGCGTACCATCCTCGGCATTCACAGGAGTGACCATATCACCAACGTCGAGGTCCTTGAACTGGCAGAAACTGTGAGCATCGATCGAGGATTTGCTGCTGCGAACACAGCTCCGCTGGGCGGGGCACGTCTCCAGGATGGAGGAAAATCGCCTACCCAAGATCACCCTGTTCGGCGAGGATGGCTCAAAGCGCTGCTCTGTTCAAGTGTCAAATGCTTTGGTCAGATCTATGAAGACAGTGTAGAGTTACATGTGCTGCTCAATGCATTTTTCCTTGATCTGTCTCACAGAGAAGACCATGTCGACTGTACTGCGGCCGGGTCTGAAGCCACACAGAGCCTCTGGGAGTGCTTCCTCAGATACAGAGCTGATCAGGCGGTTGAGGATGACTCTCGCGAGGATCTTGCCAGCAATGGACAAGAGTGAAATCCCTCGGTAGTTGGCACAGTCTGCTTTGCTGCCCTTGTTCTTGAACAGGGAGACGATTGTAACATCTCTAAATTTCTGTGGCATGTTCTCCTCTGCCCAGATGCATGTCAGTATGTTGAGGAAGGCATCAAGGGTCTCAGGTTCAGCTGCTTCAAAGAGGTCTGCGGGGATGCCGTCCATGCCTGCAGCCTTGCCGGATCTAGTCTGACTGATCGCTTTCTTGACCTCATCCAGGGTAGGCGGGAGGTCAAAGTCATCCAGGGTCGGCTTCTGGGGAATCATGTCCAAGGCCGCGGGTTCGACAGTGGAAGGCAGGTTGAGCAGATTTGAGAAGTGTTCTCTCCAGCGCTTAGTTTTGCTGCCTTTGTCTTTCAGCAAGGTGAAGCCGTCGGAAGAAAAGAGAGGGGTTGTGCTGCGTCTGGCAGGGCCGTAGACAGCATTCATTGCGCTGGAAAAACTCCTTGGATTTGTTGGATTCAGCAAAGTGTTAAAGTTATTTTGCCTTGCTGTCCCAGCAGGTGTCCTGCATGTTGCGGAGCTCTCTCTGAGCCGTTCTCTGGAGGTGTTTGAAGCGGTCTTTCTTGGACAAGGAGTTGATGTCATTCTGCCACTCGATGAAGGCACTGCGCTTTTGCTCCAGTAGCTTGTTGTTCTCTTCATTGTTCTCATCGAACCAATCCTGGTGTACCCTCTGCTTGGGTCGAAGCACGTCTTTGGCAGACTCCGTCACCATCCCCTTGAACAGGTTCCACATTTCAGTTGGGTTGCCAGTCAATGGTACATGGACAGTTAGCAGGTCATCAAGGTGGGACTGGAAGTTTTCCTTGACGTCCGGGCGCTTTAGCTTGGCCAGGGTGAATAAAGGCCGGGTGAGCTTTGGTCTCTTCCTGTATGCTGGTGCAATGTGCAGGTTTAGGACAGACCGCACCAGCCGATGGTCGGTCCAGCACTCGGCTCCTCTCATGGCTCTGTTGATTCTGACATCACGAGTATCCCGCTGGCGGACAATGACATAGTCTATGAGATGCCACTGCTTGGACCTGAGATGCACCCATGTTGTCTTGTACTTACTAGCCAGCCTGAAGAGGGTGTTGGTGATGGCGAGTCCATTCTCAGCCCACAATGTCAGCAGCAGCAGGCCATTGCTGTTCATCTTGCCCAGCCAGTGTGGGCCCATCACTCCTTCCCAGCAGTCACATTCGCGCCCAACTCGAGCATTTAAGTCACCAAGCACGATGAGTTTGTCACTTGCAGGGGTGGACTTCAGGAGGGAGTCGAGGCTCTCATAGAACGCCTCCTTGTCGTCGTCGGCGTTGGTGAGTGTCGGAGCATAGGCGCTGATGATAGTATACAAACCAAGGGGAATCACAGCGCTGGACAGACAAACAGTTAGATGCCCTGCCCCCACCTATCAGGCACCCAATCGCCAGCCCACAGAGAAATACGCAGGTATAGAACACGACGATCATTTCAGGATGGAAATGATCGTCTTGTTCTATACCTGCGTATTTCTCTTTGGGCTGGCGATTGGGTGCCTGATAGGTGGGGGCAGGGGATCTAACTGTTTGTCTGTCCAGCACTGTGATTCCCCTTGGTTTGTATACAATTCTGCCAGCGCTAGCCTCACCTATCTGGTTTGTGAGCTGATGATAGTGATATGTCGGGTGTGGGAGATGGGGAAACGGAGCTTCATCACTCGTTCGCTGATGCCATTGGGAAGAGAAGGCAGCTGTCGGAGGAGCGTGGTGCAGATGGCGAAGCCAACCCCGAGTATCCTGTCCTCGTTCTCTGCTTTGCCCTTCCAGAAGAAGGTGTACCCACCCTCAGGTTCACAGATCGAGCCTTCGTCAGCAAATCTGGTTTCACTAAGAGCTGCAATGTCGATCTTATATCCCGCTAGCTCCCTGGCTATGAGGGCTCTTCTTCTGTGCGGTCTCTTGCGTCTGATCTCTGTCAAACACGGTTCGTACGTTACACGTACCGAGAATAAGTTTCTTTCTTTGTTTTTCTTTTCGGCCGCATAAAAGGGTTAAACCGCCAGCCGCGGTAAGCTGACCGGTTTGGTGTAGGGCAGGCAATGTTTGGAACACCTTTTCTAGTTCCTTCCCTTACTAGGGTGAGCAGTGCTGTCCTGAAGAGGGCTGCTCAGTCGTCTGGGATGCTGCCGAACTTCCCTGCTGCCCCTGGTACAAGGAAGAGCGACCACTGGTCCACAGGCCGCCTACGTGCAGGTTCGGAGCTACGACTCCCAGTAGTAACCTCTACCTGTCGGTTCGCCCGTTCCCCATCGTCGCCCGGCTTCTGGCTGCGGCAGAAGAAAAAAGAAGATGAAGAAGCAGATTTGGTGAAGATGAAGATCCATGCACAAAACCTGCGCGTGAAGGAGATTTTTGTGGATAAGCTGTTGCGCTGGTGCAACCCCACCCTGTCGGCCGCAGAAATCAGAGTCCAGTGGCACGATGAGACGTTACAACTGGCAACTTCCCTGGCTGCAGTGGATGGCCATGTCTTCTGCTGTGCTCTGACATGCCCTATGCACTCCACAGTGCACTGCTGACCCGCCCTCTTGGCCGTTGAACCCTTGATTGTTTCCTCCGCCCCGTCGGCCGGTGACAGACTTTGCATGCTAGGACGAGCAAGTCCTGCCTCACCAAGGGTTTGGGACCCTCGGTTTCCTCACTTGGTTTAGTCAGCCAGTCGAAGCTGTTGCCCGTGGTGTGGCCGCTGCGCATGCTGCAGCTACGTGGAGCCACAAGTGAGAGTTGAGTGTCAAAGTGGGGACCTATACTGGTGGACTACTCTCTAACCTTCGAGAGACGACTTGTTCCCCCTATTATAGGTTGAAACCCCCTCCTTGAATACTCCAGACACCACATTGCTGACATGAAACGTGTGTTTACTATCTATGTGAGTGTCCAAAATCCGTGTGCGTGACTGGTTTTCTCTTAACGTCCCGACAGCATGGAAAACGATCTCAAGGCGTGCCAAAATAAAGCTCCTTTACTACCTTTGCTACGGACCTATTTCATTAACTCATTCAGCCACGACACACTATAATACGATACAGATCGACCATGATAGTTCACGGGTAGAGCCAGAATAAAGCGCCTTTACTACCTTGGCTACGGACCTATTTTATTACTCATTCAGCCCCGACACACTATAATACGATACGGATCGACAATGATAGTTCAAGGGTGGTGCCAGAATAAAGCGCCTTTACTACCTTGGCTACGGACCTATTTCATTACTCATTCATCCCCGACACACTATAATACGATACGGATCGACAATGATAGTTCAAGGGTGGTGCCAGAATAAAGCGCCTTTACTACCTTGGCTGCAGACCTATTTCATTACTCATTCATCCCCGACACACTATAATACGATACGGATCGACAATGATAGTTCAAGGGTGGTGCCAGAATAAAGCGACTTTACTACCTTGGCTACGGACCTATTTCATTACTCATTCAGCCCCGACACACTATAATACGATACGGATCGAAGATGATAGTTCAAGGGTGGTGCCAGAATAAAGCGACTTTACTACCTTTGCTACGGACCTATTTCATTACTCATTCAGCCCCGACACACTATAATACGATACGGATCGAAGATGATAGTTCAAGGGTGGTGCCAGGATAGCTTGGCGCCTATGGGCGCAAAGCTATTCCGTCACCACCCTTGATCTGTCATGGTTGATCCGTCTCCTTAATTGTAGGGCAGTCCTCAGAGGACAACTCCAAAATGTGGATATTTCCGACCTGGGACACAATGGGTTAAACATTTCCATGTGTATGATTCTTTTACTCGTGTGGGTGAAAAGACAAAATTTAACTAGAAACAAAGGCCTTTAAAAAAGTACAATGACATATACTCTTTTTATCACTTCTGGTGGATAGTAGAATTTTGGTATGTATTATTTTTATTTTATTTCTTTATTTTTTTTTATAATTTTATTTATTTATAAATGTATTTATTTAGTTATTTATTTGTTGGGGTGGGGGGGGGGAGGGGATGGTGTAGGGTGTAGTCAAAGGAAATAAACCAGTCAATAATGGATGAATAATGTGCAATATCTCCTCCATAAATATGCTGTATAAATCATGCTGCACAAATGGACCGTGTACATTTTTGTTTAATTATTAAGTTTCAATGTCGTAAAATAAAACAAAATCTCCTTTGTTCTTCTTCTCCTTCTTCTTGTGAAAGGGAGGGGGGGGGGGAAGGGTTAGGTGGCTTGGTGTTAGAGCGTCTCTCGTCTGAAGATCGAGAGTTCGAACCCGGCTGGGGTCAAATTTTGTTCAGAGCCTATTAAGTGCCCCGTCTTTGGAATCACCATCGTGGTGGACAAAAGACGTTAAGCCCTAAACGTTGAACGTTCTTTTCTTCTGGTGAAGTTTACATGTGAAATGAAGACTTTTCTGCTGCTTAGCTAGGCTGGAGAGTTTGCCAGTGAGCGGACCGACAGTAACAGACGCAGAAGCAGGAAAAACATCATCCAGGCCACTCCCACAGCAAGAGACACTGATGCTCATGAGCCCCTGCAATCTGCAATATACAGGACCCATGAGAATCTATGTCTCTTGCTGGCAGATATCAGTGTCATTTATACTTGTGGTCCGCCAGCCGGGTCGGGACTAGCAACTTTCAGCGTTTTATAATTTGTGAACAGAGAGACGTCCAACGTACAAGTCGCAGGAAATGGACCGACCATGATAGTTCAGAGATATTTCCAGCTCAACATGACGCCTGTCAACAAACAAGATGTCCTCGACGTTCAAACTAGTACACGTGTTGGCGTTTTGATCGGTGTGCTGATCATTTGTTTTGCTGTTTTTAAGACACTTCTAGTATAGTAGGGACATTTTAGGACGGGTCCCGGTGGGGCGAATTTAATAGCATGTCCATAACGTCAAAGGCTGGCAGGTTAAACCTCTAAAAATTGAAGAAACAAGATAAAAATTACGTCAGATCTAGTTACGCTAATCTCGCTGCTAAACATACATTTGGCGCGAAGCTCCGTATGTGCGTATGTATGTATGTGCGTATGTGTGTGCGTATGTATGTATGTAAGGTATGTATGTATGTAGAATCTCCGATATTTCTGTACACAAAAGCTTGAAACTTGGCGAAATACTTTCTTAAGTGGGTGACTAAGAGAGCCTCCGAATATATTGTAATTAAAGGTCTCATTGAAGACATAAACAACCGTTTATAGGAAGTCGGTTGACCCAGATTAGAGACCGTAATTTTTGTCATATTTACTTGAACCTTTGCGTATAGTCAGTTTGGATAAAGACATTGCATGAGGTCGTTAGCCAGCTGTGTATCCTTTCAACTTCTTTAGCAAAAATTAATTCTTTTCAGAAAAGAATTAAAACACTAAAAGATCTTTACTACTAGAGAAAGTCAGACTGTGGAGGTGACGTAAAAGAGGCAACTCCGACACCACGAAGACATTGACATAATACTGAGCCTACCACGACCGACGTCGGCCCCAGAATCTTTAGCGTGCACGGCTGTGTTTAGGCCTACCACGACCGACGTCGGTACCAAGACCTTTAGCGCGCACGGCTGTGTTTAGGCCTACCACGACCGACGTCGGTACCAGGACCTTTAGCGCGCACGGCTGTGTTTAGGCCTACCACAACCGACGTAGGCCCCAGAACCTTTAGCGTGCACGGCTGTGTTTAGGCCTACCACGACCGACGTCGGTACCAGGACCTTTAGCGCGCACGGCTGTGTTTAGGCCTACCACGACCGACGTCGGTACCAGGACCTTTAGCGTGCACGGCTGTGCGAGTGTCAACCACAACCAACGCCGAGACGTGTCGCTTACTGACACGTGTTTGAAATCGGCTGGAGACCTCTTGCCCACTGGCGGAGACGGGCAAGCGGCCAGAGGAGACTTTTGAAGCTGGGGAGGACTTGCAATCAGCCCGAGGGTGTGTGGCTTTCTTGGTGATTGCATGTACAAAAGGGCTGAACGTGCCGCTGTCACCGTCATAGATCAGAAAGGCAATGGCTGCAGGACTTTGTCTATACGTGGTAAAGAAACTGACAGTGATCATTCACACAAGTACCAGTTTGGCACTGAATCAAAATCAAATCATTTCGCAATGAACTGAACTGAATTGCGGCAATGAACTGAACTGATTTCAATTTAACTGAACTTATTTGATATTCTATCCTAGTCAATAAATTACTACTGTCATAAAATTTAAGTTTGCCTGTGGGTCACACCACAGAAATATAAACAAGTACACAAAATACTACACAATATACACAGGCCATAATATCCGGAAATGCTTCCTGCGTTGTGTACAGTAGTACTACTACTACTACTTCTACTACTACTATTACTACTACTACTACTACTACTACTACTGCTACTACTACTACTACTACTACTACTGCTACTACTACTACTACTACTACTGCTACTACTACTACTACTACTACTAATAATAATAATAATAATAATAATCATAATAATAATAATAATAATAATAATATAAAAAAATAATAAAATATGAACATCGTGTTTCACGTTTCGTACTAAAAGGGTTCATGTGGCGGTCACTGGCGATGCTGTCAATGTCTTGATGACTCCCAACAACAAACGAGAGCCAATTCAAAGCGGGTAAACAGCTTCTAGCAGAAGCATAGACTAACTCCGAATTTCTCAAAGAGGCATACACTGACGAGCAAAGGGGCATACACTGACGAGCAAAGAGGCATACACTGACGAGCAAAGAGGCATACACTGACGAGCAAAGGGGCATACACTGACGAGCAAAGGGGCATACACTGACGAGCAAAGGGGCATACACTGACGAGCAAAGGGGCATACACTGACGAGCAAAGGGGCATACACTGACGAGCAAAGGGGCATACACTGACGAGCAAAGAGGCATACACTGACGAGCAAAGGGGCATACACTGACGAGCAAAAGAAAAGCGACATTTTATGAACCGTCTTTTCGATGGTTCACAAAATGTCACATTTATTTTGCTCGTCAGTAATAGATCGGAGAAATGCGACATTTTTTGGAACAGTCGGGAACACTTTAGTGTTTCCGATGGTTCCAAAAATGTCGCATTTCTTTTGTTTGTCAGTATAGAACGGGGCTGTTCGGAGCGTTGCCTACATCCGCTCTCGTTTGATCTTGGCTGTCTTTCGGTGTAAAAGTCTCCCATACCTTGGCCTTTTCGTTTGTGTTGAGTTTTGACTGGCGTGGATCTGATCACCAGCAGAGCTGCAGCGACCCAGGCGAGCAAAAGTCCTCGGGTCGCCGTACGTCGGCTCGAGAACTGTTCGCGCACCTGGCGGAAGAGTTTGAAGAGAGAGAGAGAGAGAGAGAGAGAGAGAGAGAGAGAGAGAGAGAGAGAGAGAGCTATTAAACCTAATGAACATTTTAACAGCAGTTGGGACACGCAGCAAAAACACACGCTTAAACGCACTTATTTATTCTGCGCCGCAGTGTTAGAGTGCCAATTTATGTTTAGCTGTTTCTCTCGCTGATAGCGTTGTGTCTCTAGCAAGGAGTGGCGTCATTGTCAGGTGACTTGTTGTGTTTCTAGAAAGGAGTGGAGTCATTGACAGGTTACTTGATATCTGAACTGGATTGTCCTGTGTCTAAAGAAACTATAACTAGACCTGTGTGTAGCGTTTCATAACCATCCGTTACAGAAATGTATCTTTGAACAGTTGCGGCGGCAGAGGGCCTTTAATAGTTCGCAATATCTTCTTTATAAATGCTCTTGGTATACCTTGCAATAATGTTGGGCACAAGGACCAACTGATCACTCGTTTTGAATGTATCAAAATGAGACTTTTCTGATCTTCTTTGTACGTCTTCTGCTCGTTTTCACAGTTGTGTAGGCAAATGTTAGCAAATAAACTCCGCCATGGTGCAGATCGCTTTAAACAGCTTGAATAACATGTCAGTGAGAAATGCAGATCTGAATGAATGCCAGCAAGAGGCATAGATCCTCATGAGTCCCCGCAACTGCGGGGGCTCATGAGGATCTATGCCTCTTGCATTTGGGTTCCGTGCGTTGTGCAGACAGGATTAATGATTACTCCACAGTTGAAATCGCTGCAGTAATTAACGTAACCCGCAAATTGAGGCCGATCACTGCCAGCAAGGGGTATGGATTCTCAAGAGCATCTGCTGCTGCAGGGGCCTCATGAGGATCTATGCCTCTTGCAGACAAAGCGTACTAGGTGTAGGACTGCACTTGACTGAAGATACTGTCTTGTCAAGTGGCGCCAACACAGCGTGTGCAATGACTAAGCCCCCTCACGCGCCTATTGGACGAAATCAGCGATAGCTGGAAGTCCTGATCCTTTTTAAAATAGCATAGCATAGCATCCTCTTGGAAAACGCAGACATTCAGGCGCCAATTGCAGTCAAGCGTAATGTCTGTACTATTCTGGATCTCCACGGGGATGGCCTTCACTGCGTGTGTATTTTCTGTTGACCAGAGTAACTGCGCGGTAAGCAAACTGTTGGAATTACAATGGCCTTCCAAGCCATAAGACAAACACGCTATATTAAAACCACTTACACAAACAAACAAACAAGCAACGTACCAACGTACCAAAGTACATACCAACCAACCTACCAACCATCCAACGGAAGCCAAAGAAATTCCAAATCAAACGAAACCAAACCAAAACGAAACGCAAATAATCGCAAAAAAACCCAATGAAGGAAGGAAGAAAAAAAAAAGGAAGAAAGAAACTAACCAACCAAATAACCATCCAATCAACAAACCAACACACAAACAAACCAGCACACAAACAGACTACCAATGAACGAACGATCCAATGAACAAACAAACGAACGAAGGAACGGACGAACGAACTAAGGAACTAACCAACAAACAAACAAACAAACAAGTAAAAACAACAAACAACAAAAAAGCAACTATAAAAAGCGGCCAACAAGGGGCCTAAAAGCTCATGAGCACCCACATCTGCTGGGGCCCATTGAGCTCTACGCCTGTTGCATGTGACTATTATTGGTTGTGTCCTGGCGGTGTAGATCAACATCCCGTTAGCCTACAATGAACCCAGGCGCACTGTGTACCTTCAGTGATGTGTGTTACCATGCCAGATACACAACAAGTCTTTTCTCTTGACCACGTGTTTACTTAATCCCTTCACTGTCGAGGAAAAGTGAACACGAACCAACTGCAAGAGACATAGATCCTCATGAGCCCCCGCGACTGCGGGGGCTCATGAGGATCTATGCCTCTTGCTGAGACCAATTTGTAACGATGTTTTTGTCGACGGTGTTGGCTTTTGGTCGTTGAATAAACTCAGATTTCAGTAACAACAATGTACTTGCAGTGGACGTACAGTGGCAGGGAAGGGGTTAATACGTCACAGGTGACTATTGCGACAACAGTCCTGGTCCACACTGTGACGACAACAGTCCTGATTCACACTGTGACGACAACAGTCCTGGTTCACACTGTGACGACAACAGTCCTGATTCACACTGTTACGACAACAGTCCTGGTTCACACTGTGACGACAACAGTCCTGATTCACACTGTGACGACAACAGTCCTGGTTCACACTGTGACGACAACAGTCCTGATTCACACTGTGATGACAACAGTC
>BTPG01000004.1:14068842-14285347 GCA_036245525.1 Semisulcospira habei
ATCAAATAGGAATTTATTATGGTTAAAGTTCTTGAATGATCGATATGTTATGGTTGTATGGCCGTTCTTCTTTGCTTTCGGAATCTTTTTTGACCATGAACAAACAACTGGATAGTGATCACTAACACTTAGATTTGAAACCTCAACATTATAGACGGCTTTGGGTTTATTAGTGTATATGTGGTCTATAAGTGAGGACGTATTCTGAGTAATTCTGGTGGGCGATTTTACTAACTGGACTAGACCAAACAATGAAGATATTGTATCCCACGCAGTGTGATTCTTAAGGAAGTCTATATTAAAATCTCCCATGAGAAGAAGGTCAGCCTTTCTTTTGCACGCTCTATCAAGGATCTGACTAAAATGGTCATACCATTCAAAAGTGGCGGCAGGGTTTCTGTAAAGGAATCCAACTAGTAGCGGTGTCGATTTAGGGCATTTCACTTCCAACCACAAACACTCTACGCCTGCTGTTTCCAAGTCCAAGCGTCTATGGACTAAATGCTGAATGGAGTTGTGAATGTAGACAGCGATGCCTGTTTGACCTGGGGACGAGGGGTCTCTCCTAGTCAAGGAAAAATTAGGAATACTAATGGCTTCATCGCTCACACACGAGCTCAGGCGCGTCTCACTAAGCCCAAATAAATGAAACAGTGTGGGATTGCTAATGTAGACAGATATATCGGTTAGTTTATTGTACAAATGAAAAACATTGAGATGCCCTATTCGCATAACTTTCAAATTTATGTCTATTACGGAGTAAGGCAAATTTGTACAGAACAAACAACAACAACTACAAAGTAAAATGTCAAAAGAAGGAAGTATACGTTGAGATTATTAAATGAAACAGCACAAATGCCTATGTATATATAAAGCTGGTAAATGGATAAGACACAATGAAATGATTTAGCAGACTCGTCGGCAGGGAAATAATCCAACTGCTCGAACATCAAAGTCCCGATAGCAAGTTCAGTTAGGCGTATCAGCCGCACACGAGCACAATACTGGCCGGGGTTTGGTAATCCGCTTTCAACTCGATACTGCTCAGCGAAGTAAAGCGGAGACACAGTTATCACTGGTAAATTGAAGCTTGATTGAATCGTCTTGATTCAATCGAGTTTCCTTCACGCTGATAGTCTGCTGGTATTCGAACAAGCACTGACTGACCTCGTATAAAACACACAGAGTACTCCGACACAGTAGTAAACTAACGGATCAATGATATTCTAGTCTCGGAGAGACTATCCACGACGAACGAACGAACGACACAGAAAATGATGATCGTAACTGTTCTTGGTCATCGCAAAATACATAACACTACAGTGGCACATTGATCACCAAAAGTTTTGCTTACTGCGCACTGTCCACAAGCTAACAAGAGTTCTTGAACAGTCAGAAATACAAATACATAAAATAAAAGTCCACAGGCACAGTCCCGAACGAATGCCTACAAGTAAAGTAATAGCGGTGTCAAATACACACGTTTATCAAGGAATAGAATCAGAAATGAACTGTCAATCGCTAGAATTAATGGAACGACGAAACACCACCGATCGTTGTTGTTTTTTGTTTTGTTGTTGCTGTAAACATGTTGTTTTTTAAACAATGAACTAAAAACCTGTTTGTTGACTGATATACCCCTGGATAAATGGCTGAAGCAGCTGCGCCAGTACGCGCATTACCTGCGAGTCGTTGCCTCCGGAGATAGCTGCAGGGGTCTCCCACCCCCTGGCCGGGGTACTTGCGGTTTTAGGAGTGGCCAGAGCCTGGAGAGCGCTGTTGATTCTCGAGTTGTCCTGAGGCGGGGGCGGCATGCGGGGAAACTCTTCCTCCGTCACTGTAAATGGCTTGGCGTGACCTGGCTGAGGACAGTACGCAGAGGGATGGCCAGGTTGCACACGGTTGGACATGGAGTGGCTGGGGCTGGCATAGTTTGCAGGCAAGTGGCTGGCCTGGGAACTAGGGGATAGAGGGTGGCTGGTAGAGGGGCAATTTGTCTGGGAGTGATGTTGGGAGAGGCTGGGTTGGGAGTAGTGGACGTGCGTAAACTTTGGCCCTCTGCCACTGCCCGACTGGTTGTGATGGTGTTGATGAGACCAGTCATCCTGCTGTTGATGCTGCTGGTTGCGGCGATCTACGATGGGTCCGTCACCTGGTGCACGGCGCGGCACTCCAGCAAACCTGATGTTGAGTGCCAGTGTTCTGGTACCGGCAGGAGTCAGGTGGATCCGGTCTTTCTGGAACAAGGCCTTGCGCGGTGCCAGATTGTAAGTAATGAAGGCCGGCATATGGTCGATGTAAAAGACCTTCTCTTGCTCGCACGTTGCCCGCAAGTTGTCGTTGGAGGGGAACACGGCCTTCGACAGGTAGTGGTGGGCCCCTCCAGGAATGATGGAGGACGTAAACAGGGCGGCATTAGGAAAGGCTGCACGGAGTCTGCGGATAAGCTGCACCCATGACTGCTTGCTGACCACGCCCACTTTACAGCTGTTTATCCCCGCGTGTAAGGTCACACGGCGGATATTTGGCGACGGCGGTAGACTCCTTAGCCACTCAGCGACGTCACTCACTGTCAATCCTGAAACCGACAGGTTCTGGACCACGGCACCATTGACCGACATCCTCCGCTCGTCCACGTTCTTGAGGATGGAGTCGCCGATGAGGAGTGTGTTGACGTCTGGCCGGACCTGAAGACACTGGAGCTGGTGTAAAGGTGTGGGGCTGTGATTGCTGTCACTATCACCTCTGCCGTTACTACTGCTGCTGCCAGTACTTGTATTGTCGATGGTGTTACCGTTATCAGCGCTGGGTCCTTGGGTGTTCTCATCTATGTCAGATAAAACAGAGAACCTGTTTTCTATATGCACCTGTGCGAGAACAGCACTCTTCGATGCGACATCTTGGGCTTCAGAGGGTTTGTGAGGCTGAGGCGGGAGTGTGGGGTCAGCGGGGCTTTTCACCTCAGTTTGATCGGTGGTATGATGCGTCTGTTTTACCACGGCCTCAACTTGCTTTCTGAGTTCCTTCAGCTTACCGGCTTGGTTGTCCCTGCTGCTGGTAAGCTGGAGTACCTTTTCACTGAGAGCAGCATGGCTGGTGGATAGGTCGTCGACAGCCGAATTGACACCCTCAGCATACTCTTCCGCTGCCTTCACGCTGTTCTTGGCTTTAGTCTCGTTGTCACGGACGACGCTGTCAACACGCGCCAGTTCCTCAGCATGCGCAGCGCACTGGCTCTTAACATCGGAGAGCTCAGTGCGCACTTTCTGCAGCTCGGCTTGCAGGCTATCGATGGTTGCAGCATTCAGCACTAGTTGTTGCTGCATCTGAGCCATGCACTGGTTTAGCGCCGAGACTTGTGCCTCTACAGAGAGAGGAGGGGGCACACAGTTGATGAGTGGGAAGGTGTTTGTGTGGGGCGTGACCTGGGCCGAGGACATATCAGGCGGTATGTCAGCCTCGGCTGGCGGAGAATTGTCGCCCTTGTCCCCATCAAGGGTTGCTGGAGCAATTTCACAACTGCTTGCATGGTTGAGTGAAACCTTTGATTGGGAAATAGTAACGTTGGAGTTGGCAGGGGGTTCGCTGGTGATGTCGTCTGTCCCCGTGGCGAGTACGCTGTTTGGTTCGAGAGTGGCGAGAAGGGCTTCGCTGTCGGCGAGTACACTAATCCCATCAGCGCACTCAGTCATAGAGTCGCCATTGTGGACGTCAGGGGATGCTGGTTGTGAGGATGTATCCATTCTGTTTATAGTGTCTTTTAATAGTTCGAACTCATCGTTCACCCACTCTTGGCAGCAGTTGCCCTGTACACAAACAGTCCCGGTCGTATAATATATTGTTATGGTAATAAGTTTCTTTGTATCATTCTTGAGCTGAATTATTGTTTCAAAAAGTTCACTTGGGTAGGGAGGGTCGATGGGAACTACAATACTCAGTTCATCTTGGTTTTTGTCCCTGTCTTGCCAGTGCAGTGTCACGCCAGGGGGCATAGACTCTCGTGCGTATATGGTGTATAGAGCATGTCTCCACAGGGGTACACGGGTTGAAATACTTTCAAAGGTCACTTGTATAGGGTCTCTTGTTCTTGTAATTTTCTCAAGGGAGAGACGTGAATTCGCTGCAGTGGAGCGGGTTATCGGGCCCATTGTATAGAGAGAGAGAGAGAGAGAGTGAGAGAGAGAGAGAGAGAGAGAGAGAGAGAGAGAGAGAGAGAGAGAGAGAGAGAGAGAGAGAGAGAGAGCTGCAGGATGTTTCTGAATGAATGGTTTCCGTTACCACATATTTTCACTGCACCTTGTGCTGGCCACTTGAGCAACATGCAGCTTCCTTCTTCATGCAGGCCTGTAATTATTATACATTTAATCATGTGTGAGGCGACCAAGAGAGGGACTATCAAACAGTGGTCGTCGTAAACAGGTTGTTACAATTGGTACAAAAATGGGGGGGGGGGGGGGGTCGGCTGCTTATACAGCTGGTAGCATTGTACAGGTGGTCGCCTCGCCAGTTTGACTGTACTCCATACACAATGTTAACTCATTCTGCCCGCGACACAACACAGCAAGATATGACTCGACCATGATAGTTCAAGGGTGGTGGCAGAATAGCTTGGCGCCTATAGGCCACCACCCTTGAACTATCTATGGATAACTCCAAAATGTGGGTATTTCGTGCCTCGGGCACAGTGAATTATAAACCAGCCTGCTCAATCACGTGCTGAATATAACTAATTCCAAATTAACCATGTTAATTACTACTTCCAGATACATGCTGGGGAGATAATGTTGGCCGTTGTATCCAGCATTACTGTAAGACACCGAGAACATTTACAAGGGTGATCTTGCGATCTAATCATCCGTTACCGCTTAAAGTCCGGTAGGCAAACTGTTATATAATGACGGGGAAGTGACGCAGTGGTTAAGGCGTCTGCCTCCAATGCCAAAGGTGCGAGGTTCGATACCGGGTTCCGGCGTTGGATTTTTCTCCTCTGGTAAGTGTCACCGTCTGGGCAGTGGGCAGATGTTCACATCTGCACGGGACATAGACGACCCCGGCCTCCACGAGTCCCCTGCTGCCTTGCAGGCCTGGCCGCTTGGCTGCGGAAAGGCTAAGGGAGGAAACCCCTAACATCAAAGCTCCCGTGTCTCCGGGGAAGGCTTTCGAGCCAGAGACTAGGACAAGGACAGTCTGATATAAAACCTACGACCCGAGGACCTCGATGCCACCGTCCCAGCTTGCTAGGCCATGGCAAACGAACCAAGGGTTTAAAGGGTGGGGCCAGTACTGCGCACACTGCACTCCACCAAAAAGCTCCACCGCGCAGGCTTTAGTAAACGCCCACGGACTATGACACTGAACTTTCCAAGTCCTGTAGCGATGGGCAAGGGGCAAAACGGCAGGTGAAAGATGTCACTGGAAGCCGCAGTCTCAAACCTGCATGCAGGCGGTTCAGGATATTGGTCGCCTGATGTTGACCTGGGGATGACAACGTCACTCGGCACAACCTGAACGACCAAGCAGCCTTCTATAGGGACAGCACTGCTTGCTCCACACGGAGAGGGGCCTACCAAAGGTGGCCTAACCAAAGCTCATCCCCTCGTAACCCCAGTTGGCTAGCCGCGGTCAACGGGCATCTTCTCATGCGGTCAGAAAACAAGAAAAAACAATGGATCCACTCTCATGACGACCACGACCGGACTCAACGTAGCATGCTGGAACATCCGAACCATGCTCGACACAGCAGACAGCGGAGGCCCTGAACGTTAAACATCGACATCGCCGCGCTCAGCGAAGTACGCCTCCCGGACGAAGGCAGCCTTCAAGAACTTGGCGCTGGCTATACCCTCTACTGGTCAGGCAGGCCTGCATCAGAAAGACGGCTCTCAGGCGTGGACTTCATGGTTAAGACCCCCATTGCGACTAAGTTGGAAAACCTACCAACGGGTCACTCCGACCGCATCATGTCCATGCACCTCCCACTGAGACACCAGCAATACGTCACCCTTCTCAGTGTGTACTCCCCAACCCTCCTGGCAGAGCCTGCAGAAAAAGACAAGTTCTACTCTGACCTGCGCAGCCTCCTGCAGAGCACCCCTGCAGACGACAAAGTCATCATCCTTGGCGACTTCAACGCCAGAGTGGGCCAGGACTCTGAAGCCTGGAATGGAGTCCTCGGCAAGCATGGCGTTGGGAACTGCAATGACAATGGTCGCCTACTGTTGGAGCTCTGTGCAGAGCAGCAACTTGTCATCACCAACACTACTTTCCAGCAAAAAGACAGTCAAAAGACCACCTGGATGCATCCTCGCTCCAAGCACTGGCACCTTATCGACTACGTCCTAGTGCGTCAGAGGGACCGCAGTGACGTCCTCCTCACCAGAGTGATGCCCAGCGCAGAATGCCACACTGACCACCGCCTTGTTCGCTGGAAACTCAGGCTCCGCCTCAAGCTGAAACCCAAGAAAGGCCCCCCCCCCCCTCCCAAGAAAAAGCTTGATGTTGCCAGCCTTCAGCGTGACGACAAGAAAGCTGCCCTTCAGGCCGATTTACATTGCATGCTCAAAGACACAGTTGATCCAGCAGACTCCTCCCCTGAAACACTCTGGGAACAACTGAAAACTGCTATTGTAAAATCTTCTGTGGAAGTCTTGGGCTTTGCTAGAAAGAGGAACAGAGACTGGTTTGACGAAAACGACGTAGAGATCCAGGAACTTCTAGCAAAAAAAAAAAGAGCCGCCCACCAGGCCCACCTAGCCCAGCCTTCCTGCCCTGTGAAGAAGTCTGCCTTCCGCCTCATCTGCAGCAGTCTCCAGCTCAAGCTTAGAGAGCTCCAGAACGAGTGGTGGTCCAGACTCGCACAGAGGACCCAGCTCTGCGCTGACAACGGTGACTACAGGGGCTTCTACGAAGCACTGAAAGCAGTGTCTATGGCCCTAGGCACCTGGTACAAAGTCCCCTGCGAAGCGCTGATGGACAGGCACTCCTCACAGATAATACCTCCATGTTGAACCGCTGGTCGGAATACTTTCAGGACCTCTTCGGCGCTGAGCGCACTGTTCAAGAAACAGTCATCCTCAAAATCCCACACCTTCCACTAAAGGTTGAATTGGACGAACCGCCCACCGCCGAAGAGACCCTCACAGCCATCCACCAGCTCAAGAGTGGCAAAGCAGCAGGCATTGACGGAATCCCGCCAGAGATCTGGAAACATGGAGGCCCAGCACTGCACAACAAGCTCCACGACCTCTTTCTCTGCTGCTGGGAAAAAGAAACACTACCAAAGGACCTCCGTGATGCAGTCATCATCACCCTGTACAAGAACAAAGGAGAGAAGTCTGCCTGCTCAAATTATCGTGGAATTACCATGCTGTCCATTGCAGGGAAAATTCTCGCAAGATTGCTCCTGAATCGGCTGGTACCTGCAATCGCTGAAGACCACGTCCCAGACGGCCAGTGTGGCTTCAGAGCCAACAGGAGTACCACCGACATGGTCTTTGTGCTGAGACAGCTTCAGGAGAAGTGCCGCGAGCAGAACAAAGGGCTGTACGTAACGTTTGTCGACCTAACAAAAGCGTTTGACACTGTGAGCAGGCAAGGCATGTGGCAGATACTGGAGCGACTAGGCTGTCCCCCAAAGTTCCTCAACATGATCGTCCAGCTCCACGAGGACCAGCAAGGCCAGGTCAGACTAAACAGTGACCTCTCAGAACCATTCCCCATTCGCAACGGCGTGAAGCAAGGCTGCGTGCTGGCACCGACCCTCTTCACCATCTTTTTCAGCATGATTTTGAAGCAGGCCACAGTGGACCTCGACGATGACGACGCAGTGTACATCAGGTATCGTCTCGATGGCAGCCTGTTCAACCTCAGACGACTGCAGGTCCACACCAAAACCCTAGACCAACTGATTCGTGAGCTGCTCTTTGCTGATGACGCTGCCCTCGTTGCAAAAACAGAGAGAGCCTTGCAGCGCATTACGTCCTGCTTCGCAGATGCTGCCCAGCTCTTTGGACTTGAGGTCAGTCTGAAAAAGACAGAGGTCCTTCATCAGCCGGCACCCAAGGAAGAGCATCGCCCTCCCCACATCACCATCGGCGAGTCCGAACTGAAGTCTGTACACCAGTTTACCTACCTTGGCTGCATCATCACGCCAGACGCCAAGCTGGACAGGGAGCTGAACAACAGGCTGGCAAAAGCGAACAGTGCTTTCGGGCGACTATTCAAGCGGGTGTGGCACAATCAACAGCTGAAAAAAGGCACCAAGATCAGCGTGTACAGAGCTGTCGTCATCACCACCCTGCTGTACGGTTCCGAGTCCTGGGCCCTCTACCGCAGCCAACTACGACTCCTCGAACGCTTTCACCAGCGCTGCCTGCGTATCATCCTCAACATTCACTGGAGTGACTATGTCACCAACGTCGAGGTCCTTGAACTGGCGGAAACTGTGAGCATAGAGGCTTTGCTGCTGCGGACACAGCTTCGCTGGGCGGGGCACGTCTCCAGGATGGAGGATCATCGCCTACCCAAGATCACTCTGTTCGGCGAGCTCGTAACTGGACACCGAGACAGAGGGGCACCAAAGAAGAGATACAAAGACGGTCTCAAGAAGTCACTTAGTGCCTGCCAAATCGACCACCGCCAGTGGTCTTCGCTTGCTGCGGACCGTGACACGTGGCGCTCCACCATTCACAAGGCAGCCGTCTCCTTTGAGGACTCTCGCAGAGCTAACCTTAAGGACAATCGGCTCAGAAGAGAAAACAGAGTTGTCGTAACTCAGAATCCTGACCAGACCTTCCCCTGCAGCCACTGCGGTCGAACCTGCCTGTCCCGGATTGGCCTCCGCAGCCACAAAAAAATGCCTGCAGACGACGTGGGCAAGCCCTATAGAATCTTCGTTCGCGAAGTCAAGCCAAGAGAGGTATAATGTATGTAGTTGCTAATTATTTTGATTCTTGATAATAAAGCGTGTGTCATTGTAAAAAGAAATTGGGGGGCTCTAAAACCAGCAGAGAATAAAATGACGGTAAATTAAATTTTGATTCTGAAGTATTCGTAATATCCATCATCACAACTGCCACCAACATCACCACCACCACCAAGAACAACACCATCAACAACACCAACATCAACATCGCCGTCATCAATCCAGGAAGCAAAAGTTCATGGGGACGACGTGGGCCGTGGTATGCCCGCGCACAGCTGTGCGAGTGTCAACCACAACCAACGCAGGGACGTGTCGCTTACTGACACGAGTTTGAAATCGGCCGGAGACCTCTTGCCCACTGATGGAGACGTGTAAGCGGCCAGAGGAGATTTTTTCAGCTTTGGAGGACTTGCAATCAGCCCGAGGGTGTGTGGCTTTCTGGGTGACTGCATGTACAAAAGGGCTGAACGTGCCGTTGTCACCGTCATAGATCAGAAAGGCAATGGCTGCGGGACTTTGTATATCTTGGTTATTGCATGTACAAAAAGGCTGAACGTGCCGCTGTCACCGTCAGAGATCAGAAAGGCAATGGCTGCAGGACTTTGTCTATAGGTGGTGAAGAAACTGACAGTGATCATACACACAAGTACCAGTTTGGCACTGAATCAAGATCAACTCAGTTCGGATTGAACTGAATTGAATTGAATTGAACTGAACTGATTTGAGATTCTGTCCTAGTCAATAAATCACTGCTGTCATAAATTTAAGTTTGCCTCTGGGTCACACCACAGAAATATAAACAAGTACACAAAATACTACACAATATACACAGGCCATAATATCCGCAAATGCTTCCTGCGTTGTGTACAGTATTACTACTACTACTACTACTACTACTACTACTACTACTACTACTACTACTACTATCTATCTATCTATCTATCTATCTATCTATATCCCGTAGTCTTGCCGCCCGTTGGGGCACCACTGATGACTTGGCAACCCTCTCCATCCCTCTCTGTTCTCTGCCATTCTCAGCGAATCGCGCAGCTTCAGTCCTGTCCAATCTGATATATTGTCCTCCCATCTTTTCCTCTGTCTTCCTCTCCTTCGTCCTCCTTGCACAGTGCCTTGCAGGATTGTTTTGGCAAGCCCTGCTGAACGTGTAATGCCCATACCACTTCAGTTTGCGTTTTCTCACAATGGCTAATAGGTCTTCATAGGGCCCGATGGCTTGCCTGATTCTGCTTCCCACTTTCTCGTTTGTGATGTGATCTCTGTATGAGATGCCAAGCAGCCTACGAAAACATCTCATTTCAGTGGCTTGTATCCTCCTTTCAAGGTCTGCTGTGAGGGTCCATGACTCGCAGGCATATAAGAGCACTGAGATGACTAAGGAGCGCATCAGTCTGATCTTGGAGCAGAGTGTGATGTTTGTGTCCTTCCAAATGGTCTTCAATCTTGTCAGTGCTGTTGTTGTCTGCGCAATCCTGGACAGTATTTCTGGTTTTGATCCCTCATCTGTCACAATGGCTCCTAAGTATTTGAATTTTTTAACTGTTTCCAGTTTTTGGCCTCCAACCCTGATTTCAGTGCCAATGCCACTGGCGTTATTGGTCATCAGTTTGGTCTTCTCTGCACTGATTTCCATCCCATATGCAATGGCTGTACTATCCAGCTTTTCCACCAGCTGAGCTAGCTCCTTCTCTGTTCCTGCAAGGCCATCAATGTCGTTCGCAAAGCGCAAGTTCGTGATTGTTCTGCCTCCAATACTGACAGTTCCTTCATGATCTTTCAGAGCGTCCGTCATGATTCTTTTCAGGAAGATGTTGAAAAGAGTAGGTGAGAGCAAGCAGCCTTGTCTGACTCCAACTGTAATCCTAAACCAGTTTCATATTTTGCCGTTGAAGCAGTCTGCGCTAGTGGCCTTGTTGTAAAGGTTTGCTATGACTTTGATCAGGTTGGCATTGATGTTGTATAGCTTCATGGTGGACCAAAGGGGTGCATGCCACACCCTGTCAAACGCTTTCTTAAAATCCACAAAGACATGATAGAGGTCCTGCTGGTGCTGGAGGTATCTCTCACATAGAACTCTCAGGTTGAAGATCTGCTCAGTTGTGCTGCGCCCTGGTCTGAAGCCTGCCTGTTCCTCAGCTATGATTTCCTCTGCCTGTGGCTTCAGCCTGTTCAGTATGATCTTTAACATGACTTTGCTTTGGTGGGATATAAGACTGATCGTGCGATAGTTCTGGCATTGGTGTAAGTTGCCTTTTTTGGGGAGAGTTATTATAAGTGATTGGGTCCATGGCGTGGGCCAATCCCCTGACTGCCAGATCTTATTGCAGATTGTTAGTAAGGCACTTATCATGTCTTCTCCCCCTTCTTGCACTAGCTCTGCAGGGATGTTGTCTGCTCCTGCTGCCTTCCCTTTTTTTCAGCGACTTCACTGCAGCCTCTACTACTACTACTACTAATAATAATAATAATTACGGTATTTATAATGCGCTTATCTTATAATAATTATAACTCTAAGCGCACACTCACAGCTCGCGCACGCATGCGCACGCTTTAGACAATGACTCACGTACCACAAACAGTGAAATACATTACGACGGTCAGCTTGGGGTGGGGAGTGTGGTGATATAGTGCTAAAACTGTTGAAAGAGGTGAGTTTTGAGAGCGGACTGGAAGGAGGAGAGAGAGTGTTTCTGACGGAGAGAGAGTGGGAGAGTGTTCCAGGTGGATGGACCGTAGACGGAGAAGGAGCGGGGGCCGAAAGTGTTAAGTTTGGTGCGAGGGATGTGGAGGCGGAGAGGGTCGGAGGCAGAGCGGAGAGAGCGGGAAGGTGTGTAGGGGTGAAGTAAGTTAGAGAGATAGGCAGGAGCGCAGTTGTTCAGGGATTTGTAGCAGAGAGACAGAACTTTATATTGGATGCGTTGGGGGATTGGGAGCCAGTGGAGGAGTTTGAGCAGGGGTGTGATGTGGTCGGATTTTTTCTTTCTGAGGACGAGGCGAGCAGCATTGTTCTGGACGCGCTGGAGAGTGAAGATGGTGGAGTGAGGGAGACCGGAAAGGAGAGAGTTGCAATAGTCGATGCGAGATAAGATGAGAGAGACAGCAAGTTTGGTGGCAGCTTCGGTAGTGAGGTATTTTCTGATCTGACTGATGCGGCGGAGGTGGAAATAGCATGCCTGGGTCGTGGCGGAGACGAAGCTGGTCATGGACAGAGAGGAATCGAGGATGACGCCGAGGTTCTTGGCCGAGTCAGAGAGGGAGATGGGGGTGCTATCGAGTTGAAGGTGGAGAGAGGGAGGGAGCTGGGAGAGTTTCTGGCGAGTGCCTACCAGCATGGCTTCCGTTTTGTCGTCGTTCAGTTTCAGTTTGTTTGCTGTCATCCAGTTTTTCACGTCTTCGTAGCAGTCGGCCGTGCGAGTCAGTAGTGACTGAGTGTTGTCGAGTTTGTCATTGTCTTGAAGTTGTGAGTCGTCAGCGTAGAGGTGGTGGTGTATGCGGTGAGACTGGATGATGTTGGACAGGGGAGAGGTGTAGAGTGTGAAAAGGACCGGGCCCAGGACGGATCCCTGTGGAACTCCGCAGGAGAGCGTTACTGGGTTGGAAGAGACGCCGTTGATGGTGACGGACTGCTGTCTGTCGGAGAGGTAGGAGAGAAACCAGGAGTGAGCAGAGTCTAATAATAATAATAAAATAATAATAATAATAATAATAATAACCACAACAATAATAATAATAATAATAATAATAATAATAATAATAATAATAATAATAATAATAATAATAATATAAAATATTAATAGAATATAAACGACGTGTTTCACGTTTCATACTTAAAGGGTTATTGTGGCGGTCATTGGCGATGCTGTCAATGTCTTGATGACTCCAAACAACAAACGAGAGCGAAGTCAAAGCGGGTAAACAGCTTCTAGCAGAAGCATAGACTAACTCCGAAATTCTCAAAGAGGCATACACTGACGAGCAAAAGAAATGCGAGATTTTTTAACCGTCGATGGTTCCAAAAATTCCACATATATTTTGCTCGTCAGAAAAAGATTGGAGAAATGCAACATTTTTGAAACCGTCGGGAACACTTTAGTGTTTTCAATGGTTAAAAATATGTTGCATTTATTTTGCTCGTCAGTAACAGATCGGAGAAATGCGACATTTTGGGAACCGTCGGGAACACTTTAGTGTTTCCGATGGTTTCAAGTATGTCGCATTTCTTTTGTTCGTCAGTATAGATCGGAGATGTCCGGAGCGTTGCCTACATCCGCTTTCGTTTGGTCTTGGCTGTCATTCGAGGAAAAAGTCCCCAATACTACTTTGCCGGGAAAATTCTTGCAAGGCTGCTCCTGAATCGGCTGGTACCTGCCATCGCTGGGCTTCAGAGCCAACAGGAGCACCACCGACATGGTCTTTGTGCTGAGACAGCTTCAGGAGAAGTGCCGCGAGCAGAACAAAGCAGATCCTGCCTGATCCAGCTCTTTCTACTGACCAAAAATTTGAAAAACTAAAAATGCTTCCTCTTGACAAGCACCATCTCTTTAACAAAGGGGTAGTCATGTATAAAATCTGGAATGAAATCCACCCAGAATACTTGTGTAATCTCTTCACCAAGGTAGCTTCAGGCTACTCAACATCAAGGCGAAACTTCATCACACCACGCCCGAGGATAGATTTATTTAAAACCACCCTTGCTTTCTCGGGCGCCTCGTTTTGGAATAAACTGCCAGCGCACATAGCACACACTGGTTCACTTCCCTCTTTCAAGGAAAGCCTATTCAAGTACCTGCTATCTAACAGCTCATTCACTGGTTCGGGTATCTCCATCGCCTAAAGCCTTGATATTAACCTCCGCGCGCACGTGCGTGTATATGGGTGTGTGCGCGCGCGCGCGTGCGTGTGTGTGTGTGCGCGCGTGTTTGATTTCAGTGAAAAAAGGAATTTTAAAGACAATACACCCTGCAAATGATGAATTTCGACATTTGGCATTGTACTTACATGATAAAGCTCTAAGATAGTACACAAAGGACCCATACACATACTGTCAGCAGTATCTGTTGCAGACAGTTTTCTGACTGTGTTGAGATGCTTGATTTTGGGCAATATAACGTTAACCCATTTAGCCCCAACGCCCTATGGCAGGAATGGATTGACCATGGTAATTCAAGGGTAGTGCCAGATTGGCTTGGTGCCTGAAGCAATGCTGAAATAGATGGATTGACCACACGGCTGTTTCAGATCGGCTACTTAGTTTGTTCCAGGCGAGCCGAGAAACTGGGTCACATCTGGTACGAAGATTTTATAGGGGTTTCCCACGACGTCTGCAGGCCTCCTCGTGTCTCAGAAAATCCAAAAATATGAAATGGGTTTGAGTCATTCAGGTAAACGGAAATATCAGCAAGTTTGGCATATAGATGGTATACATTTAAATGCCCAATGCGGAGATATTTTACTTTCACGTCTGCTTGATTCATCGTGACAGATGAGAAAGAAACGAAGGTGGCGAAAATGAGAGTAACAATAAGTACACTTAACGTAATACAGATATTGATAATATAGTAATCAGTACACAAACACAAAGAATAATAAAACCAAACAATGAAAGCGACAATAATATTGAATCAAATCAAACAAGGATTAGGCTTAGAAGTACTGAAGAAGAACTATAATTTTAAGAAGAACAAAAATTATGATGTTGCAGTAGCAGAAGAAGTAGAACCAGTATTCAGTCGGCGAAAACGTTTTCAAAATGAGAGTAAACACCTTTTATGCGCAGAAAGAGAATATTGCGTGTGGTTGCTGAGGCTGTCCGAGAGAGAGAGGGAGAGAGAGAGAGAGAGAGAGAGAGAGAGAGAGAGAGAGAGAGAGAGAGAGAGAGAGAGAGAGAGAGAGAGAGACAGAGACAGAGACAGAGACAGAGAGGTAGGGAGGGAGGGAGAGGGAGGGAGAGAGGGAGGGAGGAGGGGAGGGAGGGAGGAGGGGAGGGAGGGGGAGAGAGAGATGATGATGATGATGATGAAACTTTATTTTTCAACGGTAACAAGTTTTGACAGAAAACAAATCGTCATTTTACAAACTTGCCGTTGCTAACATCTACAGGATAAAAAAGAAGGGAAACTATAAAATATATATGTATATACAAAACCCAATAGCATCAGTATATACAGAAAAAAATAATAATACTCATCACACACACATGCACACACGCACGCACGCGCGCCGCTCACACATACACCCACACGCACAAACAAACACGAGCACACACACACATGCGCACACACATATAAAAACCATCTGTATGAAATACATGAGGTACAGGAAATATTACAGTACCTGAGAAACGTACTAAGTCTGAGTTTTGTTTTAAAACTTCCTGGTGAGGTAATAGTTTTCAAATGTGCAGGGATGGAATTCCAAGCAAACGGACCAGAGAATGACATACTAGTTTTAAAAAGGTCGATTCTTGGCAGTGGTAGGGGTAAGGTATTGTTTCTTGAGGTCCGTTCACGTTCTTGGTGAGATATAAATTTAGTGATTAGATACTGGGGTGTCATATTATTCAGTATCTTATGCATATAGACGCATTTGTTTAATGTAAGTTGCTGACGCAGACCGAGAATGTTTAAATGTCTAAATTTGTCTGTGGTAGGGATGGGGCGTCTATCTATCATTTTTACAGCTCTTTTGTATATGGAGTTTAATCTCTTCATGTGGACATCACTGCAGCCGTCCAACACTGTGGAGACATAATCAACATGGGACTTTATATGAGCATGAAAAAACAATTTACGGGTATTTGTATCCGTTACATGTCTAAGCTGGGACAATAAGAAAGTGTGTTTAGCAATGGTCTTACAAACAGCATTTATATGGGTCTCCCAGCACAGTTGATCATCAACATGTATTCCTAAGAATTTACGCTCAGTGACTTGTTCAACAGGTTCAGCGTTTAATTGTAATTGTAATGGCTGTAGTCGGCGTTGATGTTTTTGCCGTGTGGCGATTAAGATACTCTTTGTTTTTGCTGGGTGAAGAACCATATGGTTCTGTCTACACCAGTCAGATACCTCATTGAGACTGCATTGTAAACTATGGCTAATGTCCGTCGTTTTTTTTGCCAGAAACATGAAGACTCGTATCTTCAGCAAATAGATTACAATTAACGTCAGAATTAGTGATATGCAATGGTAGATCATTAATAAATAGTATGAATAGAAGTGGGCCCAAAATAGATCCCTGGGGGACGCCGTATTTTACATTTCCTTGCTTAGAGTATCTTCCATGGGCGTACACCATTTGTTTTCTGTCTTCGAGATATGATCGGAATAATGCTATAGCGGTTGCGTCCAAGTGATAAACTGTTAGCTTATTTAGGAGAGTGTCATGGTCCACAAGGTCAAACGCCTTTTTAAGGTCTAAGAAAACTGCTCCTGACATCAGGCTTTTATTGATTGATTCCAGCCAGCTGTCTACAATATGTGTCAGTGCTGACTGACAAGAATGTTTCGGTCTAAAACCAGACTGGTGAATATTAAGTAATTTACCTTTTTCCAGAAAATCAAGGAGATGTTTTTGAATGTGCTTTTCAAGGGGTTTTGACAAAGCTGACAGAAGGGAGATTGGACGATAGTTATTAATATCTTCAAGATCTTTTGATTTAGGGATTGGGATTACCTTTGCTTCTTTAAGAATGATTGGAAATGTACTTTGCTTTATGCAGAGGTTGAAAATATATGTTAGTGATTCTACTGTATACGGTAATGAGATTTTTAGGGTTTCATTATCATAACCATCAATGCCAGCAGACGTTTTGTTGGGCATGCTAGAAATATATCTGCCGACTTCCGCAACTGTAATATCAGGGATGGTGAAAGTATTTGATATAGTTGTTTTTTTAAAGTGTTCTCTGAGAGAACTCGGCACTTCATACGGTTTACTGTTATTTGCAGCTGACAATGCCAATATTTTGGCTGTCGTTAAGAAATGGTTATTTAATATATCAGCTGACATATGCGATGGGATTTCGGGTGCTGATTTACCCTTCGTTATGACGTTCAGAGCTTTCCAAACAGATGCCGCGTCCTTTTTGTCTCGAATCATTTGTTGGAAAAAAGACTTTTTATACGCTCTAACTAAATATTTGACACGATTGCGTTGTTTTTTTGTATTCTTCGTACTTTTGTTCTTTTTTCAGTTTGTCTCTAAATGACATGGCCTGCTTGATATCCGCTGTTAACCACGGTGGTATGGTGGAATGTTTAACTCGTTTTTCACGTATTGGCGCATGTTTATTGAGTACACTGAGAAACAAATCCATCCAGCACGACAAGGCACTGTCAGGAGATTGGTGATCATAAACCTCAGTAAACGAAGCATTGTGCAGTTCCCACAGAAATTCGTCTTTATTAAAGTGTTTAAAGGAGCGATATTTTATAGTTTTATGTCTTTTAGTTTTTTGCTTGTCTAGTTTCATGGAGACGTTACAACATACTGGGTTATGATCGCTGACAGCTAAGGAGGGAACCTGCACATTTGATATTTTATCGTCATTTGTCACGTAAATGTGATCAATTAAGGTTGAGGATGTAGATGTGGTTCTATTGGGTTTTTTAACTAATTGTTTTAAACCGAATAAGGCTGTTGTTGATGCCCATGCAGCATGGTGCCCTTTGGGCTTAAGTAGGTCAATGTTAAAGTCGCCCAGAAGAACAATGTTATCTTTACTTTGATTAACTTTATCCATCATTTCTACGAAGTCATCATACCAGTCCCAGTTGGCTGCTGGATTTCTATAGATAAAGCCAACCAGGACTGTGGGGGATTTAGATGTTTTCACCTCGACCCATAAGCATTCAACTTCGGCTGACTCTAAGTCCTGTCGTCGTTTAACGTTACTAATTATCGAATCATGTATATATACTGCTAGTCCAGTGTGCTGGGGACTTGAGGCATCTCTGCGGAGTACTGAGAAGTTTGGAACTGAGATGGAGTTATCCCTGACAGTGCTTTTGAGCCTCGACTCGGATACACCAAAAACATGAAAATGTGTTGGCGTGTCTAAGAACACAGACAACTCTGGCACCTTATTAACTAAATGGTAAATGTTGAGGTGACCAATTCTCAACTCATCAGGTCGTTGTGGGGCAGTTTTTACATTATATTTTGGCATGCTGGTAACAGAACAAACGTAGCAATAATATTCAAAAAAAAAAAAAATAGTGTCAATGTATAATGAATAAGAAAGCGACAAGAAAACGTAGGAAAAACAACAGCAACAACAATAAAGGAAAATTAAAATGTGTTTGACTCTTGTGGTCAGAGTCCGCTGCGAGTTCGAATTGCTTGCTAATGTCAGATACAAAATAAAAGGCTCGACAGCTATGTAGAAAGAATCAGAAAATAAAGAAACACTTCCAAGCGCACCTAGGCACGCTCGCCCGATGCTGCAGTTCCTAACTACTATTATAGTAATAATCGCACATTAAAATAAAATGGACTTCTATAATTTAAAACAAAACAACAACAACAACAACAAAAAGTCACTGCGACTTTGAAATCAAGCACAGCTAACTACGGACAGAACAAAACCGCAGTCATTAAAGTCGAAAATGTAATTCTAGAGAGAGAGAAAAAAAAAGAAGCTCAATTCAACTCGACTCGAGGATTAATGTCACAAAAAGATCCACGAAACACGCACAATAGAACTTTGGCAAGGCTGCGAGAAAACTACTAAAAAACAACAAAAACCGTCTGAAATACACGCTGTCAAATAAGAAGGGTGTGTCCTATGACTGTCTAACACAAGCTGTCAATCTAGATACTCAGTCGTGTCCTAATGTCCGGCGCGTGGTCTAAATTTCTGCAGCAGAGAAAACAAGGCTGCGCAGACACTTTCACTAAGCTGGGGCACTCCTGGGGGCGGGGGTAGTGGGGGATATGGAAATACGGAGGGGTTAGAGTACGGGTACACCGGTCGGCCGTCTGCTACGAAGATGGAGGGGCCCATGGTTGGTGTGGAGTAACCGTAGGGTGGCCGCTGTGACTTCTGTTCCGGAGCAGTTCCGGCCTTTGATCCACCGCTATGTTGGGTGACTAGCGGCGTGCAGTCGGCTTGACTGCAGTCTTTTTCCACAGTATGCTCCTGTCGGAATCGGGGTGCAAGGCTGGAACTGACTGGGCGCTGAGAGCGTCGGTCTCTTTGAGGCTCTTTGTCTTTGGCACCAGACTTGCCGTGTGTGTCACCGTGCCCAGGTAGCTGTTGATGGTGGTGGCTTTGGGTGATTTGGTTCTGGCCGGGCTGCGTTGTTGGAGGTGCGGCCAGAGTACGAACGCTTGATGTTGACAGCGAGAGCACTGGTGCCCCGCTTGTTGGGATGGATGGCGTCTCTGAACCAGCCGCTCTTTACCTCGCCGGTTCTTGTAGAGAAGGCGTAGTCATTGTCAACAAACCTGACCTTGAGGGATGCGCACATTTCCCTGAGGCAGAGGTTGGTGTCAGTGATGCATGGGTCTGGCTGCTGACGCTGGTTGTTCGTGGGCAGGATGGAAGACATGGAGATTTCTGCCTTGGGGAAGACTCGTCTGGCAGCAGAAATCACATCCTTCCAGCCCTTCTTGCCGATGACGAACCCACGCTTACAGTCGTTGATGCCAACATGTATGACGATTGTGCTGACTGTATTCGTGGGTTCGGCATCATGAAGGCGCTGTAGAATGCCGGCTCTGTCGAGGCCCGACACTGACACGACCTGTGCCTTGTCAGTGCCAGTGACGGACATCAGCTTTCCGTGCAGACCGCGTAGGACAGAGTCACCTAAAAGCAGCGTCTGGGTGACAGGCTTTAGCTCTGGAATCCCAGTACGGTCGGTGGGTTTGTCAGAGCCTGGAGAGGGTCGGGGTGTTGGTACCGGCTCCTTGTGCTCGGGCGTTTGCCGGATAGCAGTGTTGTCGTGAGCTGGACGCGGGGGTTCAGATGTGGTCGTGGTGGCAGGGGATTTGGAGGTGGCAGGCGATTTTTCCGGCGCTTGCTTTGCCTCGGTGTTGGAGGGAGGAGAAATGCCTTTCTTGCTGCCTTTCTTGCCGGTCCTCGATCCCTCCTTCTCCCCCTCCAGCTGGGTGATTCGTTGTCGGAGGTGTCTAATTTCAGTTTGCAGCGCATCCACCTCAATATTGTAGGCGTGTCGGATCTCTCCAACTGCTGACCGGAGAGCAGCTATCTCTGCCATAACGCGCTCCATGGCCAGGGGGTCTGGGTTGAGAACAACAGGGCAGACCGTCTGGCACGCAGACTCGATAACCATGACATCAGCAGGTGCAGGAGGCTGAGTGCCAATGCCGCCGACGTCAGATGTGATGGCAGCACAATCGCTGTCGATGCTGTCGTTGGTGATGGTGCCAGCGCCGCCGACGTCGGAGGTAGGGGCAGCACTAACTTTGCTGTCGATGGGGGAGATAGTGGTAGCTCCAGTGCCGCCGTTGTCGGAGGTGAAGGCACTGTTGTTGCAGTTGTTGTAGGTGGTTGTGATGGTAGTGCCAGTGCCGCCGACGTCAGACGTAGGGGCAGCACTAGCTCTGTTGTCGCTATCGTTGGTGGTGAAAGTGCCAGTGCCAATGCCGCCGACGTCAGATGTAGGGGCAGCACTAGCTCTGTTGTCGCTGTCGTTGGTGGTGACAGTGCCAGTGCCGCCGACGACTGAGATAGGGGCAGCACAAGCTCTGTTGTCACTGTCGTTGATGGTGCCAGTGCCGCCGACGTCTGACGTAGGGGCAGCACTAGCTCTGTTGTCGCTGTCGCTGGTGTTGATGGCGCCAGTGCCGCCGACGCCTGACGTAGGGGCAGCACTAGCTCTGTTGTCGCTGGTGTTGGTGGTGCCAGTGCCGCCGACGTCTGACGTAGGGGCAGCACTAGCTCTGTTGTCGCTGTCGTTGGTGGTGACAGTGCCAGTGCCGCCGACGACTGAGATAGGGGCAGCACAAGCTCTGTTGTCGCTGTCGTTGATGGTGCCAGTGCCGCCGACGTCTGACGTAGGGGCAGCACTAGCTCTGTTGTCGCTGTCGCTGGTGTTGATGGTGCCAGTGCCGCCGACGTCAGACGTAGGGGCAGCACTAGCTGTGTTGTCGCTGTCGTTGGTGGTGAAAGTGCCAGTGCCGCCGACTTCTGAGGTAGGGGCAGCACTAGCTCTGTTGTTGCTGACGGTGCTAGTGCCGCCGACGTCAGACGTAGGGGCAGCACTAGCTCTGTTGTCGCTGTCGCTATCGGTGATGGTGCCAGTGCCGCCGACGTCTGACGTAGGGGCAGCACGAGCTCTGTTGTCGCTGTCGGTGATGGTGAAAGTGCCAGTGCCGCCGACCTCAGACGTAAGGGCAGCACTAGCTATGTTGTCGCTGTCGGTGATGGTGCCAGTGCCGCCGACGTCTGACGTAGGGGCAGCACTAGCTCTGTTGTCGCTGTCGCTGGTGTTTATGGTGCCAGTGCCGCCGACGTTTGACGTAGGGACAGCACTAGCGTTGTTGTCGCTGGTGTTGGTGGTGCCAGTGCCGCCGATGTATGACGTAGGGGCAGCACTAGCTCTGTTGTCGCTGTCCGTGATGGTGCCAGTGCCGCCGACATCGGAGGTAGTGGCAGCACTAGCATTGTTGTCGCTGTCGCTGGTGGTGCCAGTGCCGCCGATATTGGTGATAGAGGTTCTGTCGCTATAGGTAGCACCCTCGGTGTCGTCCATGACGGTGATGGTCTGGGTATCGGTTACTGACAGGCTGGTGTCAACTGAAGAGGGCGGTGACGGTAGCGCCAGCTGACTGTGACCAGACTGAGCGGTCAAGGTGTTCTCTCAGCGCAGCAAACTCCCTGTCTACCCACTGGCGGCAGGACCTGCCCTGAACCAGAAAACTGGCTGTGGTGTAGTACCCATGTATCACAAGTAGTTGCCGCTTACCGTCCTTTATCCGTATGGTTGAGTGCACTAGGTCTTTCGGCAGGCTGGTTGCATCAAGATCAATTTGTTGTTCAAAGGCGGTATGGTTTTCCCCGTAGTCTTCCCACGTTGTTGTGACACCTTGGGGCTTGAACTCGCCAATGTAGCGAAGATGTAACACCTTTCGCCACACTGGTAGTTTGCCATGTTCAGTGTTATACGTGATCTGAATAGGGTCCAGAGTCCGTCTAATCTCTTCCACACTTGCCTGCGTAAATGTTAGTTTGGACTGTGTGGTTGGGCCCATCTTGCCATCTGGCTAACATCACAAGCAGTGTGAGCCTCTCACAGACAAAACATAGATTAGCACACACCTGGCCTTGACACTTCACTGTTGCCGTGGCAGACGAGGACCAGGTGGTGAGAGAGACCTTGCCTGTGCTATTGTCACTCTCTCCAAGTCGCCATGCCAGCTGTTGAAACGTGCCCGCAGGCCCCTGCAGATGCACTCAGGCGTGAGGGGGGAGCTGAGCTCCCGACCCCATTCACAGCTGGTGGGTGTGAGAGCACAAGGGATTAGGCAATTGGCCGTCAGAGGTGGCGGCAGCTGGCGGGGGCCGTAGGCTGCCTGGCGCCAGGTACAAAATCTCTATAGTAAAGAAGGTTTCATGGCTGATCGAATAAGATAAAGTTTGTTCAGTTCATATTTTAAAGTTTAAAAAATGTGAAATAGGGAGAAAAAATGTAAGAAAGTATATTACAGAATACCTTGGTTTCGGCGCAAGGGGTCCGTTTAGGATAACAAGCACACACACATTGTACACAAGTTCACACAAAGCAATTTATCTTCCGCATGTTGAGTGAAAACTGAACCGATGAATATGAAAACTATCCGTTTCACAAATCCCAATTAGGCAAAATTAGGATCGCATATGCAAACTGTACTCACGCGTTGCACAGAATCACAGAGAGAGAGAGAGAGAGAGAGAGAGAGAGAGAGAGAGAGAGAGAGAGAGAGAGAGAGAGAGAGAGAGAGAGAGAGAGAAATGAAATGAAATGAAATGAAATGAAATGAAACTTTATTTCTGAACGGAAGAAGCAGTTAGCACATGTGCCATTTTTCACGCTTGCCGTTGCTAATCTACAAAGGTACAACTCTGCTAAAGGTACAAGGCTACTAACATACAAAGGTACGAAGCTACTAAGATACAAGTGCACATAATATAACAAATCGTTCAAAAAAAAGATGGATAAGGCAAAATGGAGGGCACCAATTATGATTGCTAATAATGTGAATGGCAAAAAAAAAAAAAAAAAAAAAAAAATTCTTCAAAATTCCTTCTTTCACTGAAATCAAAACACGCGCGCACACTCTCGCCGCACCCCCCCCCCCCCCCCACACACACACACACACACACAAACACACACACACACACAAACAAACACACATACACGCACACGTGCGCGCGGAGGTTAATTTCAAGGCTTTAGGCGATGGGGATACCCGAACCAGTGAGTGAGCTGTTAGATAGCAGGTACTTGAAGAGGCTTTCCTTGAAAGAGGGGAGTGAACCAATGTGTGTTATGTGCGCTGGCAATTTATTCCAAAACGAGGCGCCCGAGAATGAGAGGGTGGTTTTAAATAAATCTATCCTCGGACGTGGTGTGATGAAGTTACGCCTTGATGTTGAATAGCCTGAAGCTGCCTTGGTGAAGAACTTACACAAGTATTCTGGGTGGATTTCATTCCAGATTTTATACATGACTACCCCTTTGTTAAAGAGATGGTGCCTGTCGAGAGGAAGCATCTTCAGTTTTTCAAATTTTTGGTCAGTAGAAAGGGCTGGATCAGGCAGGATCTGCTTCACTGCCCTGCGATGCAAGGAGTTAAGCCTCTTCAAGTGTATGTCCCCGCTGCCGTCCCATGTCGTGGAGGCATAATCGATGTGGGATTTGACATGGGCATTGTAAAATAGTTTGCGAGCGTCGACATCAATAAGATATTTTAGCTTAGACAGCATAAAAACATTTCTGGACACAGTTTTACAGACAGCATTGATGTGAGATTGCCATTTCATCTGGTTATCAACAATAACTCCAAGTAGGCGATGTTCAGTTACTTGTGTAATGGTGTGGTCTTGGATTTCCAGACTAAGCGAAAGTGGCTTGAGCTGATGCTTCTGACGGGTTGCTATCGTCATACATTCGGTTTTGGTGGGATTAAGGATCATTGCATTATTTTCACACCATTTGGAAATTTCGCTCAGTCCCTGTTGCAACCGACCATTTAAAGACTCAAGACACTTATCGGGGGTGTGGATTGTTGCGTCATCGGCAAACAAATCACATGCAATTCTGTCATTCGTGAAATGTAGTGGTAGGTCATTGATAAATATGCAAAAGAGAAGAGGTCCCAGGACAGAGCCCTGGGGCACTCCTCTTGTTACTAAACCACTTGAAGAGTAAGATCCATTGACCATCACGCGCTGCTGTCTGTCTGTAAGATAGGAAGCGAAAAACGAGGTTGTTCTCAAGGAATGAAAAGATGCCTGAGAACTGGCGTTTGAGGTATGAAAACAGTTACTTGAAAATGAACCATCCAGATATATACTGAGCTTGGAAAGGAGAATGTCATGATCTACCAGGTCGAAAGCTTTCCGAAGGTCTATGAAAACAGCACCTGTAAATTCGCCTTGGTTCATTGAACTTAGCCACGCGTCTGTAAGTCGCGTTAAGGCTGTATGACAACTATGCTTCGGGCGAAAACCTGACTGGAGGGGGTGGATTAATTTGCGTTTTCCCAGGTATTGTAACAGATGCTTATGAATGTGTCGTTCAAGGGGTTTACTTAAGACAGACAAAAGTGAAATGGGGCGATAATTGTTAACATCGGACAGATCTTTTGTTTTAGGTAGGGGAATAACTTTAGCCTTTTTTAGTTCTTTTGGGAAAACATTTTTCTGGATGCATAAATTGTAGACATGAGTTATTGTTTCTACAACATAGGGAAGTGATAGTTTCAATATTTTGGGGCTTATTTCATCTGGCCCGGAAGATTTTTTATTCTTCATGGAACTAATTGTCTTACCAACCTCGTGAACTACCAGAGGTGGAATAGCAAAAGGATCAAATTTCGCAGTTCGCGTTCTACAGAAATCAGTCAGGGTGTCAGGACAGGTATAGGGCCGAGAGTTTGTTTTAGAAGGGACCAGGGACTCGGCAATTGAAAGGAAATGTTCGTTAAATGTATCGGCAGTCAGGGTAGACGGGATTACAGTGGTTTTACTACTTTTGCCTCCAGTCACTACGGCCATAGCGCGCCAGAGCATGGACATATCTTTGTCTTGTTTAATCAAACGATCAATGAAAGATTTTTTAGCCTGCCGCACTAGACATTTGACACGATTGCGCTCACGTTTAAATTCAACAAAACACTTCTGTTTTCTCAGATCATCTCTCACCCTCATGGCCTGAATGATGTCTTGAGTCAGCCACGGCGGGAGTGATGCGTGTTTGACTCGCCTCCTCCGCACAGGCGCATGTTTATTTAAAATAGTAAGAAAAATGCTATACCAGACAGACAGAGCGCTGTCTGGGTCAGTTTCACTAAGCACGTGATCAAAAGGTGCGTTATTAAGGTCAGATAAAAAGTCGCTCTCACTAAATTTTTTAAAAGAACGATAGGTGATATACGTATGACATCCTTTCTTTGCTTTTGGGAACTTAGTGGACCACGTACAGCTGATGGGAAAGTGATCACTGATACCAAGGTTACCGACAGACACATTATGAACAGACTCCGGCTGTGTGGTATAGATGTGGTCTATGAGTGTAGATGTTGTTGGTGTTATTCGTGTTGGCGAAGTGACTAACTGTTTAAGACCCAGCAACGTCATCGTAGAGTCCCATGCATGATGCGACTTTAACATGTCTATGTTAAAATCTCCCATAAGTATGACATTAGAATTAGGTTTACAGGCTTTATCAAACATACTAAGAAAATTATCGTACCACTCAAAGGTTGCAGCAGGGTTGCGGTACAGAAAACCGATAAGAAATGTTGGTGATTGGGGGGCCTTTAGCTCAAGCCACATACACTCAACTTGCTCAGTTTCTAAGTCATGTCGTCTACGTGTAAGAGCTTGAACAGACGTGTGAATATAAGCAGCTAATCCTGTCTGTCCGTGGGCCGTTGGATCACGTCTCAGGACAGAAAAGCCAGGAACCTGAATTGATTCATCAGATACATTAGAACCAAGACGTGTCTCAGATAATCCAAAAATATGAAATGGGTTTGAGTCATTCAGGTAAACGGAAATATCAGCAAGTTTGGCATATAGATGGTACACATTTAAATGCCCAATGCGGAGATCTTTTACGTTCACGTCTGCTTGATTCATCGTGACAGATGAGAAAGAAACGAAGGAGGCAAAAACGAAAATAACAATAAGTACACTTAATGTAATAAAGCTATTGAAGTACAGTAATCAGTAGACAAAGTACACAAACACAAATAATAATAAAACCAAACAATGAGAGGGACAATGATATTGAATCAAAGCAAACAAAGGTTAGGCTTAAAAGCAATGAAGAAGAACTGTAATTTTTAAGAAGAACAAACGTTATGATGTTGCAGTAGCAGAAAAAGTAGAACCAGTATTCAGTCGGCGAAAACGTTTTCGAAATGAGAGTAAATACCTTTTATGAACATATAAAGGTGGGGGAAAAAAAAAATATATTGTATGTGGTTGCTGAGGCTGACCGTATAGTACTCATAAAATAGCTTAGTACAAGTTCCTCCCACAGTCCACACGATCGCAGTCCACACAGCGTGCGGCTTAATTATGAAGCATCAATATGAAAGTACAACTGTCCAGATTTCATTAAAGTGCTGGTCAGAGAAAACATTGCGCAACACACTCAGGCACAGTTATCCGGCGTTGGATTGTCACTGAGATGATGCAGAAATCCACAAAACTATTTAGACAAAACTTCATAATAAGGCTGGTGGTAACCAACCCCAGAAGAGTACAGTCCGTTGACTGCAAACAAAATAACGTAATACACAAGCTTAAACTGGCTACATGTGTAGCAACTACCACAACATCAAGAATATTATCTCACCACAAAATCAGGAATATTATGTAGTCACCGCGTTGATTGACTCATTGAGCCTTGAGGCTAAAATACCCCAAAACAGTAATTATGATCTACGGACCATATTACAGTAAAGGAGACAGAAAATACATGTTAAATGTTTAGGGCTTAACGTCTTTTGTCCACCACGATAAAGGAGACAGATAAACCGTGACAGATCAAGAATAGCCTGGCACTCTGGGCACCACGCCATTGGGCGCCTCCCCCGCACTATCAGGAGTGAATGGGTCAAGAATAGGTAAATAAAGCTGGACGAAGGTACGATAAAGGGTCACATAATGACGGGTGACGGTGACAAAAGTTGAAATGATTGAAGACGATCCGCGAACTAATTATGTCCCATAATCCAATTCCAACAAGAGATATACATTGTCACGAGCTCCTTCATCCGAAGGGACTCATGATAATGTATTCCTCCTGCTAACTGAGCAGGCTGGCTGACGGAGGCTACTTCTCCTTACTATTAACTGTAAAATTGCGCAATCGCCTGTGCGATGCTGACACTCAGTGCTTGAATGTTGTCGAAAGGAGAGGACGGGGTGGCTAATCCGCTTTTCTCCCACGCTCTGTTTCTTGGAGCCAACATGGTCGGAGAGCTGATCGGCTGCAGGAGAGGAAATTGCATGTCATTACGGGTGTCAGGCGGTGGTCTGATGGCGTGACGCGAGGTGGCTGAGTGGCGAGGGTGATCCTCTATGCCTCCTCCTACGGACGGTGACTCGGAGCGACGACGACGATGGTTTACGGCCCGGTGATCGTAACGCCTCGTACCCTGCGATTCCTCACCCGAGGACAAGGGCGATGTGACGAAACGGTTTATGTTCCACTCCAGCGCATGCACGCCATGTTCGCTAGGGTGCAGTTTGTCAAAGTACATAGCCTGCTTTGGGGCGCCTCTAGTGGACAGGAAAGATGACGTGTGGTCGATCAGCGTGATCTTTTCCTGTTTGCAAACTGCTTGCAGGGCTTTGTTTGATTCGTAGGCAGGTTTGTGGAGAGGGTGGTAGCGGCCGCGAGTTGGGAGGAGGGTTGACATCTGCAGTCTGGCTTTGGGGAAACACACTACCAGCATGCGGCACAGCTTCAACCAGGTCTGCTGGCTGATAGGCCCATGCCAGCAGCTGTTGATGCCGATGTGAACGGTGACGGTACGGATGTTGGGGTTGTGGGGCTGTGTGTTCAGCCACTGCGTCAGATGATCCACCCTGAGATCAGACACCGACAAGTTCTGCATGATCAACTCATGAGTAGACATTCTCTTCTCATCGATGTATTTAGTGACGGAGTCCCCAATGAGAAGAGTGTTGACCTCAGGGCGGATTTTCATGGCGCGGAGTCTCTCCAGCGGTGTCAGGTTTTCATTGTCGCGTCCGAGTTGACTGGCAGGTCTTCCGTCATTGTTCTTGGGGATGGGTGAACAACCAGGAGAGTCAAGTTCTTGCTCCGGGTTTAACGCTTGGTACCTGTTAGCAACAGGAATAGTTGGCCCTACTCTGCTATTGGTAGAGTGGAACCGATGTGGATGAGGCGTATTACCGGAGGCTGGCGGAGAAGGTGGTTTATTTTGCGAGGACAGATTGGTGGGTGAATGTTCTGTCGTACTAACTCTCCCACTCGTGGTTTGTGATGGGGTCCATGTATCTAGCCGCTTGCAGATTTCCTCTAATTTCCCAGCGTGAGAGTCTCTAGAGGAATAAAGTTTGCTGATTTTCTCACTGAGCGTTGTTTGACTCTTTCTCAGCGTCTCTGCAGTTTTGTCGATGTTTTCCCTCACACTCGTTTCCACAGCCTTGATCTCATTCTTGGCCTTCACCTCACTGTCCAGGACAAGCGAGGTCAAGGTGTCGTGACCCTGTTTGAGGTCAGCAAACTCATTCTTGACTCCCTGCAGCTCAGCACGGCACTGGCGAAGCTCTGAGTGGAGAGTGGTGATGGTGGCTGAGGACTCAGCCAGTTGGTGCTGTAGAGCGATGATTAGTCTCATGGCCGTGCTGTCAGATACAGGAACGAGTGAGGTTGACGATGGTGAAGTAGTATTCGGTGTGTTTGGTGTGTCCGCTACAACTGTGTTAACCTCAGCTGAGGACACGCCCTGGGCGAGTTTGCTAGCTTGGTAGGGGAGAGTAATCCGGGCGCTGGAGACTTCATGGTTGGCTGGATCGATGCTGGCTGCAGATATGTTGGTCACAGTCACGGGTGTTTGAGACGGAAGGTGGGGCGATGGGGGATTAGGCACAACAGCAGTTGCGGTGTGGTTGCAGAGCGGGGCACAGGAGGTAGCAGTGTCCAAGGGGCTGGGGTGTTTTTCACTGCACATCGCCACGCTCCTCTCATTTGCTGACTCGATGGCCATGAAATGATGATTGACACATGACGTCATGGTGTCAATGAGGGGTTCTGATTCCGGTATGTGTTGGGGACTAGAAGAATCAGCAGGGAGGGGAGGGGTATAGAAGGGGGCAGCGCTAGTGGCGATTACAGCGCTTAAGACTGGATGGCCGGGCTGAGATGCGAGTGGGGATTGGGAGGGTGAAGTTGAGGAGTCAGATGAGGGGGGTTCAATGGCAGGTATTGACGGGGTACTCAGTGGGTGTTCCGACGAGGATTTATATATCGGGGGTTCAATGGCAGGGGTAGTCTCATCAGACATTGTGCTCACTATTGTTTTCATCTTGTCAAACTCCTCATCCACCCACTGTCGGCATGCAGTCCCCTGCACAAGCACAGTGCCTGTAGTATGGTAGAGGGTGATAGTGATGAGCTTGCTCGATTCGAGGTAGAGTTGGAGAAATGTCTTGTAAAGATTACGAGGAGAAGGGTTGCACATTGGAGTGGGGATGGTGATGATGCTGAGCTGATTGCTGGTTTGCTCGTAGTCGAACCAGTCGGCGGTAATGGCGGCTGGACACCCGGCGACGTACCGTGTGTGGAGTATGTATCTCCATAACGGGAGTTTATCGCTAGTGAAAGTCTTTTGAATAGGATCCATTGTATGGCGAATTTTCTCAATGGATGTGTCCATGGCGTGCTTGGCATTTGCAGATCGGGTGATAGGGCCCATGGTGGTGGTGGAGGGATAGGGGTGGGGGCGGCGGTGGTAGAGGGAAGGGGTGGTGGTATGCTACACATGAAGTGCCAGCATAAAGCTAGCAGCCCATGGTGAAACTTAAGGTGGACTGAGGGGAGGGTGTGGTGGTGGAGGGAAGATGGTGGGATAGTTAATTATCTGACGTGGTTGGCGCGGGTGGAGGGGCCCATGGAGGAGAGCGGGTGTGGTTGGCAGATTACACAGCTGAAGCCAGCCTCGTAGTCATGCCGATTGCCATGATAGCTCACTGCTGCGCTCAAGTGACGCGGCAGCAACTGTCAAGCACTAGGGCTAACGTCACTTTTTACACACATCTGCAATAGAAGAGAATTCTAACGGCTCAGACTCCGAAAAGCCTTACTAATCATCAGTTGATAAGCTGGAATGTGAGCTGGCACTAGCGGAGCGCGGTCTGTTTATCAACACGTCTAATACTCGATGGAAGCAGTCACTGAATCTACTCGCGCAGCCAGGATTCACATGAGCTTTCGCATCTGCGGGCACCATAGGATCTCTGTATAGGTTCACGGCAGACTCGGATCTGGAGACTGACTGCTTAATACGACTGTAGTAGGCACACCGGCCACTCTGGCGCCAAGCGACACAGAAATGGGAGAGTCCATGTTCCACTGCCCGAAGTATTCAACAGAACAGTGATGAAGAAAAAAGAAACGTTAATAACTCTGGCAAAATGAATGTTACACAAATGGAAAACTCACATTCCAATAGAAGTCACTATCACAAGTCAATGAGGCTAAAAATCACATATCACAACCAAACACTGCCAACACAATTGTCACTGGAGACGGAGCGATGTGACTATGCGACTTACTCGCACTCACGCGAGACTCCCAGGAGAGAGAGAGAGAGAGAGAGAGAGAGAGAGAGAGAGAGAGAGAGAGAGAGAGAGAGAGAGAGAGAGAGAGAGAGAGAGAGAGAGAGAGACACACACACACACGCAGAGACACAGAGAGAGCTCGTGAACCTAATGAACTTTTTAACAGCAGTTGGGACACGCAGCAAAAACACACGCTTAAACGCACTTATTTATTCTGCGCCACGGTTAGCATGTCAATCTATTTTTAGCTGGTTTTTTTGCTGATAGCATTGTGTTTTTAGAAAGGAGTGGAGTCATTGTCAGGTTACTCGTTGTGTTTCTAGACAGGAGTGGAGTCATTGTCAGGTTACTTGATATAAAGCCCGACGTGTGCCGAACTGGATTGTCAGAGATAGAACAATAGAGACCCGTAAGACAATGAATTCAATAAAGCCGCATCAGTCATTAAATTACATCATTTTTAATATCATATTTTTTTACCCCCATTACACCCCCGTTATTTTTGAATCAACCCTTTGATTTTAAAAAAGTGATGAGCATGACTGATGCGGCCTTTTTGATCTAATTATCTTACGGGTCTCTATTGTTCTATCTCTATAACTATTGTCTCTGTCAACACCTAATGATCTTAATTAATTAACTAATTAAAGTCCTTAACGTACACACTGCCGTTTCTCTCAAATCAAACCAAAATCCTGATAGTGCTCTATAATAGACTAATGACATTTTAAATACTCAATTAGAAAATTACTTTCTATTGTCTCTCAATACTGTCAGAGTCGATTTCTGCCCACACATAGCATTTCAGTTTACAAGACTGTCAAACCCCTTTCAATGCGTTGGGAACATGCTTTATAGCACCCATTCACAGGCCACGCTTGAAAAGACCTTTAAAAATTGTACACCGGCCCGGTGTGACTGAATAGGGCTTCACCAACATAATGGCTTGTTCTGAGTAAATAGAGTCACATGAGCCCCGTTCTACAACATTTTCAGTTATTTGTAGTGTTTGATTTCTCATTATGAGTGGGTTTGAGAGGCTTGTTTAACACTGAGTTACTGGTTCATTCTAAGGTTCTGTTTGCATGGCTGAGTATACCTGATTTACAAATACACACATACATACACACTGACACACTGAAACAACACCAAGTTGCACACACACATACAGACACACACACGCAAACACACACACACACACAAACACATGAATAAACATACCCGTACACACACACTAACACACACACACACACACACATACATGACACCCGACGTCAAAAACACAAGGTTTGTAAGTACGGCCTCACGCCAGTGCAATATTATTTTAAGATTTTTATTCCGGGGTGTATACTGTCTTATACATGTCTGACGCGAGCCATTGAAACCCACCAGCCCGTGAGAGGATAATAACTCTTATTCAATTTCACGCCCTGTTGGGTTAGACGGTGTACATGACTGTAGGCTTTTAAGCTGAAAAGAGACGCACCTCAGAAAATCATACCTTGCTTTATACAGACACCCGACTGAGTACATATACAACAGATCCTCAAGACCCCCCCCCCAAAAACACAGACACACACACACACACAAACACATTGACACATACACACACATATACACACACACACAAACACATGAATAAACATACACGTACACACACACAAACACATGAACACACACACAAACACACACACACACACACACATGTACAGACACACGGGAATACCTCGGACACACACAATAGCTCTTTCTCTCTTTCCACATAATTTTACTCGCTATCTCTCTTTATGAGTAAGTTGACAGGGTTTAACTGCAAACATTTTTCATGTCATGACTGTACCTCTAAGGTAATTTACATATCGCCTTTAGTTCAGAGAAGGTCTTTAAATCCTTTTCACGTTTCAAAACTTTTTTCGAGCAGAACGATATTCATCGCACTAACAGGGTATTCATGGGAAAACACCATGTTATGTCTAAGCACGCCAAGGTATGTCTTATTTTTCATTATTGATATGGAGTCCCCCACAAAATGCTAATTGGTTTTGAACAGTGAATGGGAAAACACACGCCCGCATAATCCCTTATGAGCTCTTCACACAGAGAGAGGCCCGTTATAAAGCCAGTGATCATATACCTTTTTCCCTTGCTGGTTTAGGTCTGTGCTTATGTCAACTGACAAACACTAGTAAATCTCTGCCCTTTACGCCCTTCCGATCTTCAATTTCAGGTGGGGGGACATATCTTTTCAAATGCAGCACGCTTATAGCTGAGAGGTGTTAGCAATACAACCGTCTTGTCAACAAGTCATGCATTTGTGGGTGTTTTTGAAAAACTGGAAAATTGGCTACTTACAACGTGTAGGTTATCTCTGCAAATTCTTAAAAGTTAGTTGTTATAATAACTATTAACTACACACACACACGCTAACACACATACACACGCTAACACACACACACACGCTAACACACACACACACACATAAAACACCATACATAACACCCGACGCAAAAACACAAGGTTTGTACACCGACTCACGCCAGTGCAATATTATTGTAAGATTTTACTTCCCGGGGTGTATACTGTCTATACATGTCCGACGCGAGAGCCCGTGAGAGGATAATTACTCTTATTCAGTTTCACGCCCTGTTGGGTTAGATGGTGTAGGCATACACACGAGGCTTGTTAGCGAATTGTACTGTTCATTCATTCAGCCCTCTCTGTGCCGTCTGGTGCTTGAGGCGACAGAAGTGTACTGTTACTGTACAAGAATCACATGACTCTGACACATCTGACTTCCTCCCTTTGAGGAGGTAAAAACCAGGGATTATTTTTACAAAAGACTTAGATTCTCAGGAGCCTCTTTCTTTGTAGGTTTAATTTCTCGATATTTTATCTTGGTTAGATTCTCATGAGTACTGCTTTTTCAGGATTTCAGTCAACAGTCAAACATAAATACATAAACAACCAAAGTTTTCTTTGGGACTGCAAGTGGCTGAGGGGATAGATTGCTTGGATAGTGAGGCTTAGTCTTGATCAAACTAACTTCACTGTGCCGGGGTTCGTTTCCCGATTGCGTCCAGTTGACATTCTCCACACTACAGGGCTTTCACAGAAAAAGGTGAATGCGCTACCCGCCAGGGTTAACCCCCTCCATAGGGGGTTAATAGCGCAGCTTAACCCGGGTTACATCGATTCCTGTGAAAGCGGGTGGAAGGTCATGAAGCAGCCCTTTTGTCAAATTTTTTCTCGTTTTTTCCTCTTTGTTTTCCTCTTTTTTTTTCTCTCATAAATTTAAAAAAAAAAGATTTAAAAAAAAAAAAAAATTTATTATTACATCCACACACACACTAGCCTCACACTGGTAAAAATGATTCTTAAAATCTGTCTGGTATAAGTCTATGGGAGACAACTCCCTGTTTAGTAGTTGACTGCGGATGACTTTTTAGTGATTATGTCCCATGTTATTTTAGTGTTTATGTTCCATGTGGGACATGCTATTTTTCATTTATTATTTTGACGGACAAATAAAAATTACGGACAATTCTCAAAGCCCTGGCCCATCAGGCTCATCAGGTTTAAGAAACGTGTTTCACACAACAAACTTGCCTATATCTAATACTAACAACGTCTATGAATCAATAGAAAACTCTTTTTCTGTCATACAACAAAATCTTCTTACAGGCAGTGTGAAAATTCAGATTGTTGCTAAAATAGAATTTACTAGAGTAGACGGTGAAGTGATTGTATCGTATATATCAACAAGACAACACACAGTTAACACACAAAGGGAATTAGAAAACGTGTTTAGAGACAGACTATTACCTGACTTCCTCCAAGCAATTGACAGTGCAAAAATGAAGGGGTCTGGTTGGCACGAAGGTCATGTACATGAACTACAACTAAAGCAGTCAAGATATCATCCTATACTAGGTAAATCATGGATACCACTGCCAACAGAGGTTGCAAACAAAAAGGCTGTTGTTAATATTCAGAACAAAGACAATTTCTGTTTCATGTTGTGTGTGCTTGCTAAACTACACTTTGTAAAATCAAAACCTGAACGTGTATCTAACTACACTAAATTTGTAAATGAACTCAACTTTAGTGGAATTGAGTTCCCTGTTAAAATAGAGGACATAGATTTGTTTGAAAAACTAAATAATAATAATAATAATAATAATAATAATAATAATAATAATAATAAGCGCATTAAATAGGCGCTTTATCCTAATTGAAAATCGGCTCAAAGCGCCGCCGAGAACTGAACCCAACAAGCACGCTCACGTGAATCACGCGCATTCACTCACACACTGAACGTAAACACAGAACTTTCACGTGGTGCTAAGGGCAAGCTCAAGCGAGCTACTGTAATTTTTGGAAATTCAAAATCGTTTGTATTTGAAATTTGATTAAGTGGACTGAAACTGATACCAAAGTGGAGGGGGAGGAAGAGCCGGAGTAACCGGAGAAAGAACCCCCTGGTATAACTGTAAATGTGTTTGTGTGGGATAATGAATCTGAGAACAAGTTACAACCAATTAGAGTGTCCCCAATTGCCCCAACCTATGAACAGTCAGAAGATAAACATGATGACATGTTGCTAATCAGTGATGACAATAACTTTCACTACACAATTATCAGAAATATGTCACGTCTAATTCATGGGCATACAACAAAACACAAGGGCAAACAGGAATTTTGTAATAGATGTTTACAGAGGTTTTCTTCTATTGCAGTGGCACATAATCACATCCTACATTGTAGGTCACCTGATGACATACAAACTGTACTTAAGTATACAGATCCTGGTAGTCAAGTGTATTTTAAGAACTATGGAAATCAACAAAAGCTGCCGTTTGTAGTGTATGCAGATTTTGAATCATTAGTAGTACCATATGAGGGTCCTGTTCCAGAGTCATTACCAAAGACTATAAAGTTGAGTGACCAAGTGGTGTGTTCTTTTGGATACATTATTGTTAGGTCAGACGGTCTTTATTCAGAGCCTGTTATCTACAGGGGTGAAAATGCAGCATGTCTGTTTTTAACAGAAATGAGACATCTGTATAGTCAGGTAGTACAATATCTCACAACATGTCAGATGCCTTTGGTGATGACAGAAGAAGACAAACTAAAACTTGATACAGCTGTGACGTGTTGGATTTGTGAACAACCTTTAGGGGGTGATAAAGTTCGTGACCACGACCACATAACTGGATGTTACAGAGGTGCTGCACATAACAATTGTAACTTGTTATTAAAAATAGATCCTAAGACATATAAGTTACCAAACTTTTTTCACAATCTGAAGGGATATGATTCACACATTATCATGCAGGCTGTAGATGAGTCTTACAAAAAAATTAGTTGCATTGCACAGACAACTGAAAAATACTTGACTTTTAGATTGGACAACAAATTAGCATTTTATGACTCCATGCAACATTTGTCTTTAGGATTGGCTAGTCTTGCAGAAGGACTGACTGAGTATCCAATAACGAGTCAATATTTTGAGCCAGACTTGATTAAAAAACTTGTCTATCCCTATGAGTACATTGATCACTGGGTTGTGTTTGAGGAAACAAGACTGCCACCAAAAGAGAAATTTTATTCTACACTAACTGGCAAAGGTATTTCTGACTCTGAATATCAACACGCACTTGATGCATGGGATAAATTAGGGTGTGAGACAATTGGTGTTTACCACGATCAGTACTTGAAAGCTGACGTTTGCTTACTAGCAGACGTATTTGAAAGTTACCGTGAAAAGGGTTTGTTACACTACAGTCTTGACCCTGCTTGCTACATAACTAGTCCTGGCATGACATGGGATGCATTTTTGAAATCCAGTAAGATATTTATAGACCTGTTGTCTGATCGTACGATGGGTGAAATGGTGGAACGTGGATTGAGGGGAGGGATTAGTATTGCAGCAAATAACTATGCAAAGGCCAACAACAAATATCTGGACAGCCCGGGTCATGATGACCTTGGGTTTGACCCCTCGAGGTCAAGGTCATTCATTACGTAATTGGACACGAACAATTTGTATGGGTTCGCGATGTGTGAGTTATTGCCTTTGAAAAACCTTTGTCTGCATGATTTGTCACAGTATGACATAACAGAGTCAAGGTTATCAAACTATATTATGACTCTTGACCGAAACGACGCGAAGGGTTGGATTTTTTAAGTAGACCTAGAGTACCCACACCATCTACATGATTACCACAACGATTATCCGTTGGCTGTTGAGAAAATGAGTATGACGGGGAAAAAAGAAGACACTAAACTTGTGCCAAATCTGAGTGACAAATACAATTACGTGTGTCACTATCGCTTGTTACAGTTTTACATCAGACATGGGTTAGTACTAAAGAAAGTTCACAGAGGAATTCAATTTGATCAGAGTGCTTTCATGAAAGATTACATAATGAAGAACACAACATTGCGTGCCAGGGATGGCAACACTGCATTTGACAAAGACTTCTTTAAGCTTATGAACAATGCCTGTTTTGGCAAGACAATGGAAAATCCTCATCACAGAAAAGATGTGAGACTGGTCACAACTGAATCAGGTGCAATTAAACTTACAGGCAAGCCACAGTACACAGGGTACAAAGAGTTTCATTCATCATTGTATGCTGTGTCACTCAAAAATAAGATTGTTAAACTGGACAAGCCAGTATTCATTGGTATGGTAATTCTTGAATTGTCAAAACTGCTGATACTTGAATTTTATTATTATAACTTTAAATTAAAGTATCCTGAGTGTCGTCTGCTATACACTGACACTGACACTATGATCATTGATGTGTGTACTGAAGACTTTTATGAAGACATGAAAACAGAGTTACACATGTATGACACGTCTGACTACCCAAAAGACCATCCACTGTTTAGCACACAAAACAAAATTAAAGTGCCTGGTAAGTTTAAGGATGAACTAAATGATGTGCCAATAGTTGAGTACGTTGGACTGAGATCAAAAATGTATTCTATACTGCACCAGAAGGGTAGTCAGTCAAAAGTGAAAGGAATTAAAAAAAAACAGCGATAAAAAATAAAGACATTCGTCATGAACATTACAAGCAAGTGTTAGATGGTGCATTAATGCCTGATTATCCAAACAAGTCACTGAGATCAAACAAACATAATCTTGAAATGATCCAAACACATAAGAAGTCTCTGGCAGTGGGAGACACAAAACGCGTGTTTTTCAGTAAGGAAAAAGCTTATGCACCTGGTCATTACAGGCTCAAGTTATTTGAAGAAATAGCAGATGAACTGGTTGATGAATTAATTGATGAGTTAGTTACTGAAATGAGTAACGGTGTCTGGGGGAATAATCTGTAATTCTTCTCTGACAAATGCCCTCTGGGGCGCAGGGTCATACAGGTAATATATTGTTGCATCAGGACCTGGAATTATTTTTTTTATATTATGTACAGACATGGACCAGATGGGGTCTGTCGCCCTGCGTCTGACGTCATTCTCAGACTCACCTGGTTGATATAAATATCTCACCTGTTTAGTAAATAAACTTGTATCTGGTGCTGGGGTTGGTCCTGTTTTTGGTGCTGTAATTGTTTTCAATTTAATAGCATCAGCAGGTTTTGGGTTTCCTTCATTGTTTATTGCTTTTATCACATGTGGTAATCTCTTTACCCATTCAGTGTTCCGGGTGTCATGCATGAGTTCCTTTGAATACTGGTAACTGAAAAGTCTTTCTGATAACTGTTTGTTAAAGTTCTCTACAATTGCCTGCGATCTGTGTACACCTGGAATACCGCGTCTGACCAGTACGCCATGCTTCGCAAATAACTGATTAACAGCACCTTTGAATTCTGATCCATCATCGACCTGCACTAGTCTGGGGTATCTTAAAGGGCCTCGACCATATATTTTTGTTAAAGCAGTAGCAACAGTGGTAGCAGTTTTGTCAGATATGGGTTCAGCGTCTTTGTACCTTGAAGCAATGTCAACGACAGTTAATGCGTACTTGTATCGTTTCTTTCTTATTGTGTCATGTGGTAAAAACAGGAGGTCCATTTGATGTGTGTCATTTGGTGTAGTGTTTTCAAAATGGGGTCTTATTATCTTTCTTGGAGCAGGGAGATATATCTGCCAAATTGCCTGTCTCTGTAACCATTGCTTGACTTGATTGAGTGTTATATCTCCGCCCACAGCGGCATGTAATTTCTGAATAGCTGTTGCTCCTTTCCAATACCCTGATGGTGAGTAATATATTTTTGATAGTTTATTTTCGGCTGCCATTTTTTTCTAGCAATATAAAGACCAGTAAAAAATACAAATGTCATTCCCACTAGAACAAAGATTATCTCTCCGTTTCTTTGTTCTGTACTTGGTTGGTACTAGTCACTTAGTTTTGGTTTTGGGATAGACATGTCTTCACCTGTGACAAGATAGTATTCACGAATTGCTTCGTCTGTATTTGAAAACATATGTTGTGCGTGACCCTCTAGTCTAAGTCTTTTATTGATGAAATCAAGTTTCTCAATTCGCTGCTTCTCATAATCCTGTTGGGCTTGTGCAAGTTTCTCAGACGCTTCATTGTGACGTTTCATTTCTTCTGCAGATTCCTCTCTACCCATTTTTGAAAAGAGATAATTAGAGCCACTGAATGCGAGGGCGTTAACCATGGCCCCACCAATCATAATAGCTATCGTCGCCATACTTATTTTTATTTACATAGAAACATTTTCTGGAATAATTCCTTGCTTAACAAGAAAATCTTTTGTCGCAATTGATGCTGTAACGACTGCAATTAGCTTAGCACTGTCTTCAAAATCTAATCTACTCAAGTCTGCAGATTTCATTTTGAGTAGACTTTTTCCCAGCATAGAATAAGCTACTGCTAGTCCACTTATCATGGCAGAGTGATAGACAAGGTTCATTATGTTCTTTGAGTCATTCATTTTTTAAGGCAATAAAAAATAAAATAATATTTTTATTAGTGCATGATAAATGGGTCGACAACTTTGGGTGTTACTGGTAATGTGGCGACTTCTGGTTTTGTTTTTGGAAAGTCTGATTTTTTGGACACTGTACGAGTCTGTGGCTTGTATTTTTTTGTATAATTGGTAAGCTACAAAACCAGATCCGACAACAAATCCGGCAACTATATATTTTGTTGTTTCAGAATTAGACTGGAATTAGTCTTTCACTTTGATGTGGGTGTGACAGGGGTGTTGAAAGTCCTGACAGTGTTGACGGTCCTGACGGTAGGTCAGTCACATGAGCCTTTTCTGTTTGCGCTTGAAGCTGTAATTTTTTTTGTCTGTTCCATTCGACTAATCTTTTTCCTGCCTCAACCCTGCCTGGACTTTTAGCCTTAGTCACCGTTGGTACCTGTGTCAAAACAGGGTCGGGGTTCAGTTGTGGAGTCGTCTGGGTATCGTCCATTTTCTTCTGCAGTAAAATTTATTTTCGAGAAATCTATATGAATTCCGGTAACAAGTAATGTTACGACAGGTGCAAGGTAATTTCCAAACTTGTAAAACATGATGCATGCTAATTTGCCTATTGAACTTAAAACAATAGGGTTGCTTTCAAGGTCATGTGATAGACTGTCACTATCCACAGGTAGAAAGTGACTCACTGCTTTTGTGTATAGGCATACAAGAGATCGACTTAAATCACGTGTCATTAGTGAAGCAATGTGGTTTTCATATTTTGAATGAAGCTTTAATAGTTCGTCAGCGGTTAAAGATTCTATGTCTTCTGTCATGTATTGTTTTTCGAGATAAGCCTTTGATTTGCCTGAGACAATCACAGACAAAAGACGCTGTATCTTAGAGTCTAAGTCTTTGTTTTCTACAGCATTGATATCATTTAGAAGAAGTAATTCGTCTTGGTTCATTTATAATGAAATTAAAAAAATAATAATGTTAACTCTGCTGGCTCACCTTGTGTAATACCACTTTATTAACTGTAACACTGTCAATATAAACATTTAGTTTGCGTAGTTGTTTAAATATGCTATAACAAAGTTCCCCTAACCAACCATATTTGGTATCATCAACTTTAAAAGTAGGTGTCTTTAAATCAACTGTCATGCGCTCCACATCTGGATGCTCATCAACATAATCCAAAGTCACACTATATGTAGCATATATTTCTGATGGTGCTGAAAGGCTTATGTAAGTCTGTTTGGGTGATATTAAGTCAGTAAAGTGCATAACATCTTTGAAAAAGTGTGTGAGATCAAGCACCTGTATGATTTGTCCGTCTGTCATTTTTATTAGACAAACAAAAGAATAAATTAATTTACTAACCCATACCCTGTGGGCTGATCTGTCTTTAAAATGAGCTTTAGATGCTTAGTTGATTTCAGTTTATTTTTCACATCATCCCGTTCATGCTTATTTGGGATGACGTCATTTTCTCTGAGACAGTCTTCAAAGCTGTCACGATCCTTACAGTAAAACAAACAGATAAACTTTAACTGTTCACGAAAATCTTTCAGTACAGCATTATATTTCTGAGTGAGAATCCATACACTGATGTTTGCATGTCTGCCACTGAAGGCAAGTTCTGATAGAGCGTTTCTCTTCTTGACAATGTCTTTCTCTGCTGAGCAGTCATCAACAATAAACAGGGTTGGCTGTCCTTCAAATTGCTTGTAAAAATATTGTAGGTATTCATTCATTTTTTTCTCAGGGTCGACTAAGTATATGTTGCTGTCAGTCCAAATGAATAAATGGTTGTGATAAGCTTTGTTGTGTTTGATTGTTGGACAAAATATTACAATGTTTTCAAAATGGTGGATGTATATTGTTTGTAATAGATTAAGTACAAATTCAGTTTTACCACACCCTGTCGCACCACAAAACAATCCACAGTGTGGATCGAGTGTCATTAGGTTCATTTTAATACACAATATAATTTTAATATATGTGTCCACTTAGTCTGCTTTCTGCAATATTGAGTTGTGCGTCATATATGTGACCCTCTCTCACGAAACCAGTCTTAACTCGCAGCGAGCCGATCCGAGCTACACGCAGTAATGTGTGGTGGGGGTCAATCTGGGTCTTTTTCACTTTTTTGCAGAAATGTATTCTACATACACCGAAGTATCGTGTGGTTAAAATCTATATCATGAAAAATGTCATTAGATAGGTTAAAAATTATTTTAAAAGACTGAGCTTGGCCCCAATTATGCTTTTGTTTTGTGCAAAATGACCCATTTTTAACATAACAGAACACGTTGCATCCCCTACAGAACCCCATCATGTTATATACTGTTGAAACGGCCTTTGTGTGTACTTTCCCGCCGTACACATGCCGTCTATTAATATATCGCGTGAATCTCCCAAATAAGGAAAAAAGGGCGTACACAAATGTTCAATTTTGACCAATCAGAGAATAGAACTCTGAACGGCATGGCAACGATGACGTTACACGCATTCCCATTGGCTGAGACAAGACTAAGGGAAGGAACTGTGTCCTCTTCTCGTGTTTACAACCTCACGCGAAAAATGGAAGCCAGAATGTACTTGTGAATCTACTAAACTATTGTAAATCAGGCAATTTACCGCCTGCAGATCAGGAAGAATTGAGCTACTTGATCACTGATTATTTCGTCACCGATTCTCATCATGACGATAGCTTTTCAGACAACGATTTTGAGTCTGAACCGGCCGATCGAGACATGAGCGAACATGGAATTGAACGGCTGCATCACACAGTCTTCAACTCTCAATTCAACACATGGATCGAGGTATGTGCATCATTTCTGAATGCAGATGTATGCTCATTAGTGTGTGTGTGTGTGTGTGTGTGTGTGTGTGTGTGTGTGTGTGTGTGTGTGTGTGTGTGCGTGCGTGCGTGCGTGCGTGCGTGCGTGTGTGTGTGTGTGAGTGTGTGTGTGTGTGTGTGTGTGTGTGTGTGTGTGTGTGTGTGTGTGTGTGTGTGTGTGTGGACCAATTGTCTTCCTACTATTGTATACCTATTTTAGACAACTCATCGCAAAGGTCAAGGTTCACTGTGGTTTCACATCTGTGTGAAAACTGATTCAATTTTGAGACAACATGGATTTTTTTTTGCCGCAGAAGGCATCCCTTTACATATAGTCAGACGTGGGTATGTATAATACCTTATTTTAAGCACTAAACATAATCATGCACATTCATTTGTTGTGTCTAGTGAGCAATGACAGTTTATTTTCATTGACTTCATTATTGTTTTTGTTTCTGTTTTCAGTATCAGCCAAGACATGCTGACACGCCTCACAAAGCATTACCAGGCAGAGGGACTGATGCCAACATGACAAAAGGCTGTTGGGCAAAAGAACAACACCCTCAGCCTGATGATCCACGACACAGCCCGCATGGTGCGCTTCATAAAATACAACTGTGCATAGGACAATGAGAAGCTTGAATGGGATCAAGTCTGTTGGACGCTTCAGGTTCAGTCGCCAGCATCCTGTAAAGGTGTTTTACTAGATGACCATCATTAACGCTAAAGAGGAGAAGGTACTGGCTGTTCCTGGCCATGTTGTTCAACTTACCCGCATGCAGCCATCATACAAGCTCCAGGACTTTCCAGAGACATACAGCAGTAACTGTTTCAAAACATTCAAGACTACGCCCGAGACATTGTGTGCCTTCCTCCCTCGCGGCTTATTTCCAGTGTGCAAAGACTACTGTGTCTGGTTACTGTGCTTGTGTGGTTACTGTGCTTGTGTGGTGTAGTGTGCTTTGCTTGAGTGGATAATTGGATACTGAAGGGGATGTATTTGGTGAAGTGGTATGCTGCCTGCAATACGTGAGGACTTTCCTTTTTACATTTCTTCTGCAAACTGTAAGTAAAGATTATGTTGTTGTTTTTTAAAGTTGTTGCAGGATTACTAATTTATATTGGAAATACTAATAATCAGTTTGTAGATTTGACTTTTTAGCTTTTGTGACTTTATTTTGCAGGGTAGTAGTAGTAAATAGCATTTATTTCAGTCTAGGACAACAGGCTGTGACTTCTGTTTTGCATGCTTTAAGGATAATTTCTGTCTAGTGTCCTTTTCAGTTTGAATCAGTCATAAGTGGGTATAAATGACAAACAATGAAATAAAGTGATTGGCAAATTCATAAATTGGATGTAAATTGTATTCAGTCTTTGTAATGATGGTTTTTATTTTGCCTTGGTGATGGTGGTTTTCACGTTCCTTGAACGTGTCCGCAATCTAATTTTAGATAACATTTGCCACTAAATAAGAGTGCTACAGAGCATTTTCATACATGTTCTGCCTAAATATATTATAGCAATATACGTTTATGCTAAAACATAATTGAAATTATTTATGCCTTGAGTTTGATAGCAAAATATAAAAATGCATTTTTCCCCCAAATCTGTCATGTTTACATCAAGTATGGCACTTTTGCGGGCTATTTATCACAAGATCCTGACCAGCTAGCAACTTAATGTGAGGTTTTACACATAGTGATGGACTTACTGAACCACCATGTAAAATATCAGGTTGATTGGTTGACTTTGAACCCCCGTTGCTAAGGTAGGTGTGCAAGACATGCACACATAAACTTTGTAGGCTGTTTTCTCAAAATGGTCACCGGTGCATTTAACAACTTTAAACCCTAATGACTTCTACAATTTTTGCACTACAGCATTCATTCATATATCAAATTAATCAGCAGACTCTGTACATTTCAGAAATGTATATATCTCAAAACACCCAAAATGCAAGTTAAGACTGATTTCGTGAGAGAGGGTCACAATTTGTCCTTTAGAACGTTTTGGTGCTCTTTTATGAACAAAACTGACATCAAAGACACGTCACAAAGTGGGCTACAAGAAGTCCGCCATTAGTCGCTACAGGCTTTTTTTGTAGCTCGGTCATGTGGTACAGTTTGCGCTAACGGTATTGGCCGTGTGACGTAGGGATAAAAACAATTCCATTTGTTTTCATCCCTACGTCGCACGACCAATCCGTTTAGTGTAAACCGTACCATTTGACCTCGCTACAAAAACCCTTGTAGCGAGTAATGACGGACCTCTTGTAGCCCGCTGTATGACTATGACAGGTTGTTATTGTTAATGACCACCTATCTGCTTCTAGTCTTTTGTTGTGTGGAGTCCCTCAGGGCTCCGTATTAGGGCCTGTTTTGTTCACTTTATACGCACAACCTCTGTCTGATGTAATTGCCGCCCATGAGTGCGATTTTCACAAGTATGATGACGATACTGAATTGTCAAATAGTAGCGCGCCTAGCCATTTCAGCTCCGCTAAGGTGAGCGTGCTGTGTTGTATAGACGACGTCCTGTCCTGGATGACTAGCAACAAACTTAAGCTTAACACTGACAAACCGAAGTCATGCCCGCTGGCTCTCAGTCTCGCCTTAGTATGATTGACAGCGAGTTCGCCAACATTGATGGCAGCAGCGTTCGCTCTCAGAACTGTGTTAAATATCTGGGTGTGAAGATTGATTCGACGCTCTCCATGCATGAACATATCAGTAGCGTCTGCCGGGCTGGTTTCCTTGAGCTGCGCAGAATCTTTTCCCTCAGACCGTATCTCACAGAAAATGAGGCTTCAAGACTTGTCAATGCATTTATTACGTCCAAGCTCGATAATGGCAATTCTGTACTGGCAGGTTTACCGGCAGACCAGATTTCACGCTTGCAGATGATTCAGAACAAAGCGGCGCGTCTCATCTTGAAGAATCGAAAGAGAGACCACGTTACGCCTCTGCTGAAGCAGCTGCAATGGCTGCCCGTGACATTCCGCTGCGAGTACAAAACTGCAATTTTCGCCTATCGGCATTTTGACGAATCTCTCCCGCCGTACCTTTCTGCCAAGCTGTCTGTTTATCAGCCATCACGTACCCTCCGTTCCTCCAGTGTCAAACTTTTAAAAAAATCCCGAAGCTTAACATGAAGACTGTCGGGGAGCGTTAGTTCACCTTTTTAGCCCCAAGTGTGTGGAACTCACTGCCAACTGAAATGCTGAATCTGCCCACATTGTCACAGTTCAAAGCTCACTTAAAGACTTTATTTTCTGTCGGTCATTTAACGTTTAACGTTTAGCTCACCTTTAGCTAACTGTTGACTTCCTTTTATTCTGATTCTGGCGGGAAGTGGATGTAAGGTGTTGGGAAGGGATGGGGTGTTTTACAGTAGTGTATAATTGTGCGTGTGTCTGAGAGAGAGTGTGCTGTTGTGCATGCGCATTAAGTCCAGTGTTTTCCTGGAGAACAGCGCTATACAAGAACTATTTATTATTATTATTATTATTATTATTATTACCTCATTTTCGACACTTGTTAAACGATGATTACTTTGACCCTTGTAGGCCTGAGGGAGGTCAAAGTAACCTTTGTACCCCGAAGGTCTTCGGGGTAGAATGGTTACTTTGACCGCCCTCAGGCCTACACAGGTAAATGTAGCAAACCCCTGCTAAAAATAACTTCTTTTGTTTGATGCAGCCACCTGCCGCTGCTCAGAACACACCGCCCCCATCCCCCCGCAACAACACCACCGCCACACTCCCCCCCCCCCACACCACCACCACCACCACCGCTGCCACCACCACCACTCACACAATAACCAAATAAACACATGTGCGTCTATGTACCTATTATAGAACCGGCACCTAGACATTATTCCCAAAAATGGGATGGGATCCGAAAAAAACTCATTGGGTAGACCAGACTCAAAAGCTGTGGCAGGCAACTGGCCTAGGAGAAGTCAAATGTAAAATTAAAACAAGGGCAGGGGAAGCTCTCAATCCTAGTCAACTCATTCAGCCTGGCGCACGTATTGCCCAAATTTTGGAGGCGTCATCTAGCGACTATGCACCTGTTGCAGGCGATGGATCGACCATGACAATTCAAGGGTAGTGCCGGATTAGCTTGGCGCCGATAGGCGCCAAGCTAATCTGGCACTACCCTTGATTTATCATGGTCGATCCATCTCCTGCTGTACTGCGTCAGGGTTGAATGAGTTAAAAAAAAATTCTCCTACGAGAAGGAAAACTCCGAACTTAAAACCAAGGACCAACAAAGTCGGAGTGTCGCTGACTATGCCATCTGGTATAGTGTGGAAACCCGTCAGGGAAAGGAGCACACATGCAACCCTCATGGATTATGAATTATGCCTCAGATAACCAGCACCTAGACATTATTTATTTTTTAAAATGCAACTTTTTCAAAATGTGTCGACATTGAGAAAAGGTATGTTCATTTTCAACACAAGCAAGCTTTTCATCTAACAACCATTTTCTGGTGAAAGCCAGTTTGCCCATGTGTTGAGAAAAGTTTTATAAGATAAAATTCCAAATACGAAGCCAAACAACGGGGAATTACCTGCAGCTTCTGTTGTGTGTTCTGTGACGCGTTCTGTCGTTTGGCTGAGTCTGTCGTCATGCTGAATGAAGTGTCATTGCTAAAAAGTGTCACTGGCTCTGACGTTGATAACGCCTGCGTTGTGCCTGTTGTGGTCAGCTCTGTGACGTCAGTGGTAACAGAGGCAGGGTTATCCGAGCTGTGTGTTACGTCATTCACGGTAGAAGAGGCGTCGTTCACAAGCTGCTGAGTGGCGGTAGAAACTTGTGTGGGTGACGAAGAAGGCATGATTATTGACGTAAGTGTGATCAATGAACTGACGTCTGTGGACACAGATGACGCAGAATCTAATAGGGTCGTAGTTCCAACACTAGTCGGTGTGTCTGTATTGCCGACTGTCGTAGCATCTGAACTTGCAAAAGGTGCTGAATTGGCAGCATATGGACCATTACCTACCGTGGTGCTTTCTGAACTGCCAGTAGTGCTTGATTCACCAATGGACGCTGTGTCCATTGAAACAGACTTTGCTGAGGTTGCATCGCTGGAGACAGAGGTTGTGTCACTCGATACAAAGGTTGTGTCGCTCGAGGCAGAATTGCCACCATAATGACCATTAGCCATAGTAGTTGTGTCGCTCGAGGCAGAATTGCCACCATATTGACCATTAGCCATAGTAGTTGTGTCGCTCGAGGAAGAATTGCCACCATAATGACCATTAGCCATAGTAATTGTGTCGCTCGAGGCAGAAGTTGTACCGCCTGAGACGGAGGAAGTGTCGCTCGGGACAGAAGATGTGTCGCTCTGGAAAGTGATCGTGTCGCTCGGGACAGAACTGGCTGACGTAGTGTCACTGGAGACAGAATTGATAGCATACGGCCCATTTGCCACAGTGGATGTGTTGCTAGGAACAGAGGTTGTGTCACTCGATAGGGAAGAGGCTGTGTCGCTCGAGACAGGTGTGTCGCTCGAGACAGAATTGCCAACATAAGGACCATTTCCCACAGTTGTTGTGTCGCTTATGACAGGGGCAGTGTCATTTAAGATGGTGGGTGTGTCGCTGGGGACAGAAGTTGTGTCGCTCGAGACAGTATTACGAACGTAAGGACCATTTTCTACAGAGGTTGTGCCGCTTGAGACGGAGGTTGTGTCGCTTGGGAGAGAACTGGCAGTATAAGGACCATTAATCACAGTTGTTGTGTCGCTGGGAACAAAGGTTGTGTCGCTTGGGACATAGGCTGTGTCGCTTGAGACAGAGGTTGTGTCGCTGGGGACAGAGGTTGTGTCGCTGGAGACAGAGGTTGTGTCGCTTGAGACAGAGGTTGTGTCGCTTGGGACAGAGGTTGTGTCGCTTGGGACAGAGGTTGTGTCGCTTGAGACAGAGGTTGTGTCGCTTGGGACAGAGGTTGTGTCGCTTCGGACAGAGGTTGTGTCGCTGGGGACAGAACTTGCAGCATAAGGACCATTAAGCACAGTAGTTGTGTCGCTGGCACCGGAAGGTGAAGGATTGTTAATTGTTGTCTGACGGGTATCAAAAGAGCTCGACACAGATGTCGCACTGTCACCCACTGTTGTGTCGCTTGCACCCAGAGATGCAGTATTCTTCATAGTTGTTGTACTTGTTGTGTCGCCAGCACTCATTGAGCTCGACACAATTGTGTCGCTTGCACCCGCAAAATTGGCGTACGGCCCGTTTGCCGTGGTCGAGTCATTAGCATCCACAGAGTTCGCTGACGTTGTATCGCCAGCGCCCATAGAGACAGAACTGGATGTTGTATCGCCAGCACCCATAGAGACAGAACTGGATGTTGTATCGCCAGCACTCGTAGAGACAGAACTGGATCTTGTATCGCCAGCACTCGTAGAGACAGAACTGGATGTTGTATCGCCAGCACTCGTAGAGACAGAACTGGATCTTGTATCGCCAGCACTCGTAGAGACAGAACTGGATGTTGTATCGCCAGCACTCGTAGAGACAGAACTGGATCTTGTATCGCCAGTACTCGTAGAGACAGAACTGGATGTTGTCTCGCCAGCACCCGTAGAGACAGAACGGGATGTTGTATCGTAAGCACTCGTAGAGACAGAACGGGATGTTGTATCGCCAGCCCCCGTAGAGACAGAACTGGATGTTGTATCGCCAGCACCAATAGAGACGGAACTGGAGGTTGTATCGAAAGCGCGCGTAGAGACAGAGTTTGGTGCTGTATCACTAGCACCCGTAGAGACAGAGTTTGGTGTTGTGTCGACAGGGGCTGCAGAGACAGTGGCAGCAGAATCAGTGCCGGAAGTTTTATTGACAATAGTGGCAGTGGTGCTAGGGGCAGTGGTGACAGGGACAGTGGTGACAGGGGTAGTGGTGATTTCAGCAGTTGTAGCGGCTTGGCCCCCACACTCTGCCGACTGTGTCATGTTGATGTTGCACATGGTTCCTGAGTCGCAGCATTGCGCACGCCCGCAACAGTCCTGTGGAGAAGAAACCAACAAAGAAAGAAACACGCTCAGAAGAGACAGTTACAACACGGTTTATCAAAATCCTTTTTTTTTAAATGGACGTTCTAGCAAGCGCACAATGGATTTCATGATGGAAGATGCAGCTTGTACATATATCACCGGCGCACTGAGAGAGGAGTGTGTTCAAGTATGTATATAGTCAACCTGACTTCACTCAAGTTATGGCAGGACGACACCTAGCGTGGAATTCTATTTGTGTCATCATTGGTCTCAAGTCTATAAGTCAAAGTGATAGTCACAGACAGTTATGTGCAATCTAAAATTACGTAAAAACGAAAATTACGTCATGACAAATGACGTGTTTTTTATAGCACTAATGTGTGCAAAGTGAGCACCGTGTTCTCACAAAATGTGTGAGTCAGCAGGCTAGGGATGTGTTAATATATCATTAACCCGGACAGTGCCATCTGACGCAGACTGTGTCTCTGACATTTTCATTGATTCAGTACCATGAAGCTCTGGCTGCCCCAGGAACATACATTCAAATCGTGTCAGCAAGAGATATAGACCCTCACGAGCCCCTGCATTTGTGGGGGCACTTGAGGGTCTATATACCTCTTGCAGTTGGGTGATGTTCAGGTTATCTCGGCGCTGAAAGGGTTAATGTATTTTATTATTTTATTTTTGACCTGAAGGATCGTTAGCTCTAAAATCAGACGAGCACAGATGTCAAGAATCATTCTTCACATCTTCACAATGCAGAAAATCGCACATTGAACAACAAGACGCCTCCGTGTACATTCCCTCGTTTCCCTGCTAAGCGTATAACATGAATGTGTCCACAGTCTGCCCCTTCTCACAGCCTGCCCCTTCTCAGAACCTGCCCTTCTCACAGCCTGCCCCTTCTCACGGTCTGCCCCTTCTCACAGCCTGCCCCCTCTCAGATTCTGCTCCTTCTCACAGTCTGCCCCTTATCACAGAGTGGGGAGGGGGAGATACGGAAAAACAATTAAAATGAAACTCACCGACTTCTTCTTGCATCCTAAGTCAAAGCCATTGTCGTGCGCAGATTTTTCAGAGGAACAGGACTGCAAATTTCATTCAACCAAAATAAAACGTATAAACAAGCATACATTATGTCACTACAAAGAATAATTAACTCTTTGCGTGTCGGTAGTGGTTTTTGTCGCGATGATTCCGACAGGAATCATCGCGACAAAAACCGCTACCGACACGAAAAGGGTTAACCGCGTGTACATGCGGCCCCCGCCTGCGTGCACTATGGGTCAAGAAGCTCAATATGGTCAAACTCATATTTCTCTTCTTTCGCATTATATGTAACCCCCTTGTGCATGCTCCCCCCTGTACTGCTATAATACTGGTGACTGCAGATACAATGTGGTTAATCAGGTCTAGCCCATATTAACGACAAGATGAGGATTTCATCCCAAAGTCGTCCGTACTGTTTTCAGCTCACATGCGTTTTCCAGTCTCACCTAATCAGGGAGCCGAGCGATTATTACCGAAGCTGCTAGCGCGCTGTCGGAATAAAAAGCATGTCAGCCGTGTCCGAAAGGCACTCAAGAGTCTCTTCTACGCAGCATCTTCCAGGGCCGACTGTTCGGAGGGAGTGAAACGTGGTTCCAGCACTTGCAAAAATTATTATTATTACATGATATTTATATAGAACATTTTCTCATCTTTATAATATAACTCAATGCGCAGAATGTAGCCGCGAACTGAACCCAACAAACACGGGGGGGGGGGGGGGGGGGATTCAAATCGTTTTGTATTTGAAATTTGATTAAGTTGGCTGAAACTGATATGTCCACCGTTATATTTAGCCATATGCCCAATATCCAAAGCGGATCAATCGGATTTTGAGCACCTATGGGCGCCAAGCTAATTCTGGCACCACCCGTGAACTGTCATGCTCGATCAATGTCTTGCTGCGATGTGGCAGGGCTGAATGAAATAAACACAATACCCTAAAGTTTCAAGCTTGTCCGTCCACAAACGCGGGCTCTAGTCGCTGTCACACACACACACACACACACGCACACACACACACACACACACACACACACACACACACATACACAAAAACACACACAAACACACACACACACACACACACACATCACACACACACACACGCGCGCGCGCGGCGCTTTGGCACTAGATCTGCGTTTAACAGCAATGTTAGCGAAGGTTAGACGTGACGTAATCTTATTTTGTTACTACACTGTTAAAGTTTGATGCCTGCCCGCCCATGATATCGCGTACTAGGTTTTGAGCGCGATGCGGCCAGCCCCATTTCAAAGTGTACCGTATTTTCAATACGAGAGACAAAAGTTACCTTAACTCATTCACTGTAAGGGTACAAAAAATATGACTTCAAAGCAACACAAATATTAACCCATTGTGTACCAGGTACGAAATACCCACATTTTGCAGTTATCCTCTGAGCTTTGCATTACATTTCAGGAGACAGATCGACCGTGATAGTTCAAGGGTGGTGCCAGAATAGCTTGGCGCCTATAGGCGCCACCCTATACTGGCACCACCCTTCAACTATCATGGTCAATCCATATCTTGTTGTGGTGAGTCGGGACTGATTCAGTTAATGTGGAAGTAAGAGGAAATCAGCCAGTTTAAACGCCAGGTTACTCTCGAAGTACACAATTAACATGCGTGATTTACCTCCCCTGGCTGACAAATGGCGACTTTCGTACAGGCGGTGGGATGATGGATTTGACTGCATTCTGCGCAGACTGGGTTTCCCGCCACAAAGTCTGGACAGCAGACGCGTAAATTAAAATAGATTGCACGCCCTACACTTACGCATAATCTGACAGGACGCATAACAAAATGGCTGTAATCTGCACATACTTGGTTTCCCGTCGAAAAGTCTCGACAGCAGACCCATATTTTTTTTTTTTTTTTTTTTTTTTGATTCACCGACGCTTATTTGTATGCACACACATTCTGACAGGACGCATTAAATCCTCGGGTCAACGTCGTCTGCAGTCAATCGTCCGCAGTTGGCCCGCGCACAGTAGTGCATAGACAGACACACTCATACACACACACACACACACACACACACACACACACACACACACACACACACACACACACACTCACACACACACACACACACACACACACACTCACACAGGGAGACGCAACCATCAGAGTGGGTTACCTAGCATTTCATGTGAAAATGGGTTCCCATATTTCTATTTATTCTAGGGCTCTGGAATTGATGCCAATGTTTAGAACTCACATTATAACTAAGCTCTATAACTTAAAATAAAATAGACATTTTCTAGAAACAGAGCCACTAGATGCCGAAAAAATGGGTTTCTGCCAATAAAGTGGGTGGGTGTCTCTCTCACACAAATGAAACTGGCATTACAGTCAAAATGGGTGTCTTCACAACAGTAGGCGTCTGTAATAAGGTCAAGTTCATGGAATACTTCTTTTTCACATTATTTTTTTTTCCCAACTTAAATGTGTATGTGTGCTTTAACATTCTTTACATAGTATGGTGCAAAATTCAATAAACACTGGCCCGAAACCTTTCGATTATGATTTTTACAGAGGAAATCGTTTAAACATTGCTGCGTTTTGTCCTTTTGAAGCAAAACAGTTTATCATGGCATTGATGTGAGAATCAACATAATGTATTCTGGAAATTAAAGGACTATTTTTGTGTGTTTTGCGGTACTCTGGAGTTTCAGACAAACAGCAACAGAGCATTTTGAATATTAACCCTTATCATTCGGAATACACCAGTGTGTGCAACTAGTGTAACTGAAATAGTCCAAGGGTTAGTGCCAGAATAGCTTGGTGCCTCTAGGCGCCAAGCTATTGTGGCACCACCCTTGAACTAAAGCCATTGGTCTATGTCCTCATCTGTAAGTACTGTAATGTAGCTTGCATAGAATTATGGCAGTGAACAGATTTGAAGCTATTAGCCTCAGTATGACTATGATGCGGGTCAAAAAGTGTGGAAAAATATCAAAGATAGAAAAAGACCCAGACGAAGAAACGAACACTTAACTTATTCTACCCCAGCAAAATTTAAGATCCACCACGATAGTTCAAGGGTGATGCCAGAATAGCTTGGCGCCTATGGGCACCAAGCTATTCTGGCATCACCCTTGAACTATCATGGTGGATCTGTGTCCTGCACTGCAACGCAGTCTTCTGAAGACGACTTCAACATTTGGGGATTCCGATCTTGGGGTAGAATGAGTTAAAATGACAGAACAGAACACTGACATTAATTAATTAACTGACAACATAAGAAATCACTTGAAACTTCAGCCTTTATTTAACGTCTTTCGTCTCCAACAAACAACCAGCCATTCTTTCATTTGCAAAATGGTATGGCAGTACAACCAACCATTCTTTCATTTGCAGAGTTTTTAAAATAACATGCAGTATATTACAAAATGATCCGCCCCCCCCCCCCCCCCAATAACACTCTTGTAATCAATTTTTACATTGTCAATGGTTTTCTTATCTTATTATATTGTCTTTTGTCCCCAGCCGGCTGTTTCGTTTTGCAAATCCAAAGGTTATACAGTATACAAAATGTGACCCTTTCTCACGAAACCAGTCTTAACTCGCAGCGAGCCAATCAGCACTACACGCAATAATATGTGGTGGGGGGTCAATCTGGGGCATTTTCACTTTTTGGGAGAAATGTATTCTACATACACCAAAGTATCGTATGGTTAAAATCTTTATCATGAAAAATGCCATTAAATAGGTAAAAAATGATTTTAAAAGTCTGCCCTTGGCCCCAATTATGCTGCACACAGAAACTTCACAGGCTGTTTTCTCAAAATGGCCGCCGGAGGCTTTAACAGCTTTAAACACTTAACAGCTTTTACAATTTTTGCACTACAGCATACAGTCATATATCACAGTAATCAGCAAACACTGTAGTTTTCATAAATGTATATATGTCAAAACATCCAAAATGCGAGTTCTTAAGACTGATTTTGTGAGAGAGAGGGTCACAAATGATCCAGGCGTCCATCAGATAAAAAAAAGCAGGCTATACATGCTGAAACCACCCCAATAATAACACTGATGTAATAAATCTGTATGAAATCGAAAATGCCGCGAGTGGCGGCTCAATTCATTTCTTTTGTAACTTTTTCAGTCTGTTGCGGACGTAATCCTTAATGTTTGTCCAGCGCCTATGTCTAAGTGCAGGTTCCTCTGCCATTGCATACTGTATCTCGGCCTTTCCAGGAAGTTTGTTCATGACGAGGTGTGTCTTGAAACGAGTTTGAACAGCTTTCTCTTCAGCTTCCCCCCATGGTTTCCTTGTAAATCTAGCTTTCTTTCGAACAGGAGCTGACGCAGTACTGTCATCATCAAAACTATCTAGATTGTCATCAGGCTCTGGACGTCTTTTCTCCGTCATGCTCATCGATTCCCGTGTTGCTGACTTGCTACTTGCTTCATTCACAGTTGCTGTTCCCCCCGAGACCTCTCTGCCAGTTTCTGATGCGTCTTCATTGTCAAAGTCAATCTCTTCATCATCGCCCAGCTCAGCTCTAATGCAACTCTCAAAATCTGTCATCCCATTGTTAACTGACAGAAGAATCTTTGCCACTTTTGCCTTTTGAAGGACGTCTTGATGTTGGCGGTAGATATGGCGATGTATCCGAATATCATGGCCAAGGAAATCTGCCAGCTGATCCTGGTCTAACTCCGAGATGGCCATTGACTGAGCCAAAGTTGCAACCTGCTTCCGCAACTGAGTAAATGTGAACATGGCTGGGTATGACACCCCTGCTTCTAGGGCATGGGCCTTCAGAACATCATGGCCTCTGTAAGGCCTCTGACCAGAAGGTGTGGCAAAGATGTACTGGGAATCAGCGAGAGCTGGCACTGATTGCCTCATTTGAAGGATTCTGTCCACAGTTGTCATCATCTTCTTCGTCAGCAAAACGGGAACACTCCTATTAAACTTGCCTCTGATTTCCACTCGCTGAAAATGATTCACCATTTTCTTCTCAACCTCTGTGAGACCTTTCAAGATATCTTGATTGGTGATCGATCCAATCTTAGCATTCTGGAAGTCTGACACCTTCACTCTCTGAACTTCTCCCCCTCGTTTTCGGTTGAAAAGTGATACAGCACAATGAGTTGCTTTAACCACTGTCGGATAATCTTCCGAAACCATCCTTGTCTCAAGAAGCTTTTGGACCTTCCTCACATCTTCACATGATGGGATCAGCTTGGTTTTGTTCATGGTCATTTTCCCGACCGACTGGGCTGCTGTAGCGGACACACAATCATACCAGTCCCCGTTGAAGACAGAGTCAAACCGCTGCGCCTCAGAGAGCTCCTGTCGCCACCTGTCGTCTGAACCCTGCCCAAGCTGTTTGGATGCCTGTGACTGTTTGATCTGTGAACACTTTTTCAAAGCATGGCCTATGCGCATTGCGAGATTGCCTTTTTTGAACTGATGTGTGTCCTCATCAAAATCTGCTAGCTCTTTTACAGCCAGGACAACATGATCAAGGCTAGCTGAATTGATCACAGCATTTAAACTTGCGATTTTCATTTCTGACCTCACTCTGATAATCTTTAACAGTCTCCCTAACTCCCGCATCCTGGAGCTGATTTGTCCAGCCGTGTGTTCTTCAATGTCCCTGCGGTCAAATAATCTCTTTCCATACTCAAGAAGCAAGGGGTCAGTTCTGATGAGACGGCTTATCTCATCATCTCTCTGGCTAGCCAAGAACTTGTGGTAGAAGGAAAATTCAACGTCTAAGGGTATTGGAAGCATGATCCGACCACAACGCGCGGCGTCCCCTCGCCGAGTGATCTGAAACCCTCCTGGCTTCTGACAGCAACGTTTTGAGTGTACAGAGATCAGCTTTTTTTGATAGAGCCCTTTGCAATGGCTACAGGCGAGAAGGTCGTCTACCTTACTAGTTTTGGTGCGATACTTAGGAATCAAACATCCGGATTTGTTTTCAAGAACAGCAACGTTATGCATGTAATCACCCTCATCTTGTAGTCTGATCCATGCTCGACGTCTCTGCTTGGTCCCTTTTTTCATCGACAAAATTTTAGCAACGTCTGCCTCATCTGCATGGACATCTTGTAAGTGCGTGCTCATTTTCAAGACAAGCTTGCCACACAATTTGCATGCATGTTTCTTGTCCCATTTGTACTTTCCTTTCCCTCTCTGCGACACGTGCACACCTGTTTCTTCTGTAAGTGCTCTTTCCCCACTCTTTCCAGCATCATGTTCCTCCTGCCTATCCACATTCTCATTGCCACCCCCTAACGCACACTGCACCTTGCTGGTACTAGCGTCACCAACACCTGGCCACCCCGAACCTGCCACTTTGATGAAATCTAACATAGTCGATACAATACTGTCTATGTCCGAGATCCCAGCAATTGATGCCGACACACCCTCTGAATCCGGTGAGCTCGAGCCAGGAACAAACTCCTCGTCATCACTGCCCTCATATTGCGATGCGCTGGCACTGCTCTCAGTCTCGGGTCCATCCCAGGCGCCATTTGCCAACTGGAGAAAGAAAGAAAGAAAGATTAAAACCAAAGCTGCATTAGAAACAGAAACAGCCCAATTTTGGTTTAAAGGGGCCTTGCACAAGAATAAAAAGAGTAATCCCGTGTATGACCGATTTACATATGTGTGACCTCGGTGACGAGGGCTGGCTTCTGCAGCAGTCAAAATCCACGTTTTCTGAAAATGCAAGCAGTTTTCACACATTTGTCAACCCTGCGTGACCCCTTGAGAGAGGTCACTCAAATTGGCATGTTTAAAAAGGTCTTGCCACAAAGTATCCTTGGGCCAAGCTTGAAGAATGTGGCTTGAATAGTCTCCGAGAAAATGCCACCGTTAACTCATTCTACCCCCAGACACACCACAGCAGGATAACAGGGGTGGGATTCTAGTAAGAAAGAAAACGCGGAAAATCAAACGACATTGGGGGGGCGGGGGGGGGGGGGGGGTTCATGTCCTTCATTTTCAGCGGCCGAAAAATCAAACGACAGGGGGGGGGGGGGGGGGGGGGGGGGGGGTAGGCACGCGTGTCCACCGTTCGCCAAACTATCCAAAACCCGACAGGGGGAGCGAGACCAAACACACCCGAAAATGGACTTTGTTATGACACTCCTGATCTGCAGTATAAAAATGGAATGTGCGTACCAGTTTATGTTCAGATGCACACAAAACGGCACTCTGTCTTGGACAATATCCTTTTTCACCGCCATTTTCCACTGCGACCTAAAGCTACCGGAAGTGTCGGGCGATAGTGAACCAAACTACATACAAATCCAACCCATTTGAGATTTTTTTTGCCATTTAAGAAGATTTTTTTTTTTCGTCTTTTTCGTTGTTATTAGACGCGGAAAATAAATATGCTTCAGCGGAATTGTGAAAGAATTTCCACGGAAATCCGCGGAAACGCGGAAGAATCCCACCCTGGGATAAGGATCGACCATGATAGTTCAAAGGTGATGCCAGAACAGCTTGGCGCCTACGGGCGCCAAGCTATTCTGGCATCACCCTTGAACTATCATGGTCGATCTGTGTCCTGCGCTGCAATGCGGTCTTGAGAGGACAGGGGCAAAATTTAAGGATTTTGGTGTTGGGGTAGAATGAGTTAAAGTTTACCATGGACGACGGACGGACGACCAGTGGCCCAGAACATAAACTCACTTTTGCTTCGCACGCACGCCAGCCAATAAAATGAAGATGATCATAGGATCACTTTACTTACCAGTTTGTAATTGGGAGCATTCCGCTGCCGTCCATGCACCCTCCTACCAGACGCACCCTCTGTGGCAGAGGCTGGGGGGCCATGATTCTGCAGCATAGATCCCGATGGGTTTGGACATCCTGCTGCCATCCGGCGCTGGGTGTGTGCCAGGAAGTCCTGAGCCGGTGTGACCAAAATGGTGTTGCTGAGAACATGTCCAATACAACCATGTAAACCAACTGACATTTTGAATCGGATTGATTGTACATTGCTTAACGTCCCGACAGCCACAAGGCTTTCTCAGGACGTGCCTGCACTGCTTGTGAAAAAAACCCACCTAAACAGAACATTGCCATGTATGTCGCCTGCCGGTCAAATACGTTAACTCATTCTACCCCAACACCAAAATCCTTAAATTTTGCCCCTGTCCTCTCAAGACTGCATTGCAGTGCAGGGCACAGATCGACCATGATAGTTCAAGGGAGATGCCAGAATAGCTTGGCGCCCGTAGGCGCCAAGCTATTCTGGCATCACCCTTGAACTATCATGGTGGATCCTTATCCTGCCGTGGTGTGTCTGGGGTAGAATGAGTTAAATAAACCTAACACATGGGGCCAAGACATAAAGCTAAGACCATTTAGCAACACACATCCAATATCAAGAGCTACAGGCAGTGCAGACAGTAGGGAGAGTTTTAAAAAGGCAAATTTATACAGGTGAATGGACAAAGGGTAGACAGAAACACATGCATGCCCCAGAATAGAGAGAAAAACCCACCCTGTGGGGCTGACCAGGGTGACCCTGAGAACTAAAAACTGGCAATACAGTAAAAAGCGATACTTCAGTTGCACATTCCTAAAGACCTGTTTGTGGACGTTCGATCTTCGAATCGCGAGGCAGTTTTGCGAACGAGGATTGAAATCTGGCGCCATTTTTGTTTTTAAAAAAAAAAGTCAACTGATACTGTACATGCATGTGGCAAGTTAACACGTCAGAAAAAAAAAGAAAGAAGAAACAAAATCGCGTGGCAGATTGACCTTGTAATGGGGTTATTGAACGAATTGCTTTCATTGAAGAAGAAAGCTTTTGTTAAAATCGTGGGGTTCTATTATCATTTACTACAAGACTCAACGGTCAGGCCCGGAGCGGCCGAGAGGCCGAAGACACGTTTGAAGCAGACGCCTTATTTTTCTGGGCCAAACGGGTATCGGGGATTGGAGGCATCTCTCAGTTAAATAACTGCACTGAACAAGTACATTTGGGCGTGCTCTTAACTAAGAAATATTGCATAAAGTACCTCTGCAAACGCGAGAGAATGACCGGTGTGTCCGTTGGAGACGAAAGACGTTTAAGCAAGGGAAGCAACTGCGTTCATCGGTGTTGGACCAATCAAATTGATCTGAAAACACTCCGGCCGCTTCCGTGTCCACACACAGGCCCAGGGCATCCCTGAAACACAACGATGAAGTAAATCTGTTAAAATGGGGACATCGTATTTTGATATTTTTTTCTGAATTTTGAATGAAAGATAATACAGAAACAACCCTCAGAAAAAATGTGTGTCTGATCTGGCCACCCAGAATTTTACACAAACCCTGATTGCATAAGGATGGTAAAGAAAGTAACCCATTTTAGTCATTTGGTGTACGCACACACACACACACACACACACACACACACACACACACACTCATACTCACACACATACACACTCAAACACACACACACACTCACTCACACTCACACTCACACACACACACTCACACTCACGCACACGCTCACACTCACACACACACACACACACACACACACACACACACTCTCACACACACACACACACACACACACACACTCACACTCACACACACACTCACACTCACACACACACACACACACACACTCACTCACACTCACACTCACACACACACACTCACACTCACACACACACTCACACTCACACACACACACACACACACACACACACACACACACACACACTCACACACATCAGTGCGCGGGCCATTTGCGGCCGACTTCAGCTTCAAGTCGTCTTGCTCTCTAACGATCACACTCGAGATAATTTTGTTACTACACTTATTTGCAAATGCCTGAAAATCTGTTGTGATTATTTAATATGCGAATGATAAGTAACATTTGTTTGCCAGAGTGTATGCCCCATCTGCGGAAAAAAAGATCAAAGAGCAGAAAAAATGGACGCACGAGCAAACGAATGAACGAACGGACGGACGGATGGACAAACGAACGCACGAAGAAACATATTAACCATCAAACAAATCAAATTAAACAGCTAACCCTTTTAGCCCCGCATCCCTACAACAGGAGATGGCTTGAACATGATAATTCAAGGGTAGTGCCAGATTAGCTTGGGGCCTTCAGGCGCCAAGCTAATCTGGCACTACCCTTGAATTATCATGGTCAAGCCATCTCCTTGCAACCGGTACAAAGTCGATAGGCAACATCTCCAAAATTAAAGAAATGGGACCTTGGGGATAAAAAGGTTAACCAAAACAGGAAGGAACTAACAAACAAAGTAATCTAACAAACTAAACAACAAAACAATACCAAAAAAAAAAAAGAAACTATCCCCAAAGACAACAACACAAGGCTTCACCCACCCTTAGCACCGCAGAGCTTCCCGTTACACAAATCCCCGTGACAACACTCCTGGCACTGTACCACGCTGTAGTCATGGAGGCTGCCTGCTCGCACAGTCTTCGGACAGTCCTGGAGAAAACGACACACAAAGAATTCAAACTAATGGAAATGACTGGGTGGAGAAGAAAAACAGAAATGTTATTTGTGTTATCATTAGGATGGATTGATTTATACTGCCGTGCGTTTAGGGGGTACGCTGGTGTGCGCTTATTAGAGGCAAGATTTTACTGACTGCATGCGTCGAATAGTTAAAGGGTTGGCTAAGAGAGCCTCCGAGCATATTGTAATTGAATGGCTCATTTAAGACATATACAACCGCTTATGGGAAGTCGGTTGATCCAGATTAGAGTCCGTAATTTTTGTTAATATTTACTTGAAATTTTGGATATAACTAGTTTGGGTTAAAGGCATTGGACGAGTTCGTTAGCCAGCTTTGTATACTTTCAACTTCTTTTAGTAAAAATTAATTCTTATCAGAAAAGAATTAAAACAGTAAAAACAATTGACTTCTAGAGAAAGTCACACAGTGGCGGTGACGTAAAAGAGGCAACGCCGTCACCACGCAGACATTGACATAATACTTTAAATATCACGTCTCTAGCGCGCCGAGCTCGCTCTCTACGTTAACGTTGTTGGGTCTGCAACAGTTAATCACTTCACCCACACGGATCACACAAACAACATCCACACTCATATATCATATATACACAACCAAGCCAGAGTCTGTTCATAATGTATCTGTCGGTAACCTTAGTATCAGCGACCACTTTCCCATCAGCTGTACGTGGTCTACTAAACTCCCTAAAGCAAAGAAAGGATGCCATACGTATATCACCTATCGCTCCTTTAAAAGTTTTAATGAAAGCGAGTTTCTGTTTGATCTTAACAGCGCACCTTTTGATGAAGTATTTAGTAAATCTGACCCTGACAGCGCTCTGTCTGTTTGGTATACCATCTTTCTTAAGATCTTAAATAAACATGCGCCCCTGCGGAGGAGACGCGTCAAACACGCATCACTCCCGCCGTGACTTACTCAAGACATCATTCAAGCCATGAGGGTGAGAGATGATCTGAGACAGCAGAAGCGCTTCACTGAATTTAAGCGTGAGCGTAATCGCGTAAAATCTTTTGTGCGACAGGCTAAAAAATCTTTCATTGATCGCTTGATTAAACAAGACAAAGACATGTCCACGCTCTGGCGCGCTATGGCCGTAGTGACTGGAGGCAAGTGTAATAAATCTCCTTTAATCCCTTCTGATCTGACTGCAGACATGTTTAACGACCATTTCCTTTCCGTTGCCGAGTCTCTTGTCCCTTCAGAAGCACGTTTTCAGCCCTACTCTTGCTCAGACAGACTAGTTGACTTTTGTAGAACGCGAACTGCAGGATCTGATCCTTTCGTGATTCCACCACTGGCAGTGCACGAAGTCGGTAGGACAATTAGTTCAATGAAGAATAAGAAATCGTCCGGGCCAGATGAAATCAGCCCCAAAATACTTAAATTAGCTATTCCTTATGTTATTGAAACAATAACCTTTATTTATAACTTGTGCATTCAAACAAATATTTTCCGGCAAAGGAACTTAAAAAAGCCAAGGTTATACCCCTCCCGAAAACAAGAGTTATGACTGATGTTAATAACTATCGCCCCATATCACTATTGTCCATCCTTAGTAAACCACTTGAACGGCATATCCATAAACATCTCTTGGAATATTTATAAAATCATACATTAATCCACCCCCTTCAGTCGGGATTCAGACCAAAGCACAGCTGTCACACGGCCCTAGCACGTCTAACTGATGTGTGGCTACGCTCAATAAATCAGGGCGAATTTACCGGCGCTGTATTTATTGACTTACGAAAAGCCTTTGATCTTGTGGAACATAAACTTCTACTTTCCAAGCTAAATGTGTACTTCGGTAGTTCGTTTTGCAATAAATGCATTTCTTCCTCAATTAACTACAGCCAGAAATCTCTTTACCACCATGGCACAACTCCACTTTTTGCCTCATATCTTAGCGACAGACAGCAGCGCGTCATGGTCAATGGATCATACTCCTCAAGCGGATTAGTAACACGGGGAGTTCCCCAGGGTTCAGTCCTAGGGCCTCTTCTGTTTTGCCTCTTTATAAATGACCTGCCGCTACATTTGACTAGCGACAAAATTTCATGTGATTTATTCGCTGATGACGCCACAATTCACACCCCGGACAAGAGTATTGATTCTTTAAATGGCCGTTTGCAGCAGGGTTTGAGCGAAATTTCCACTTGGTGCACAAACAATGAAATGATTTTAAATCCTTCCAAAACGGAATGCATGACGATAGCAACCCGTCAGAAGCACCAGCTCAAGCCACTTACACTCAGCCTGACTATCGATAATGACATCGTTAGTCAGGTCACGGAACACCGATTACTTGGTGTAATTGTTGATGACCAGATGAAGTGGCAATCACGCATAAATGCTGTATGTAAAACTGTTGCTAGAAATGTTTTTATGCTTTCAAAGTTGAAGTACTTTATCGATGTTGATGCTCGCAATTTATTTTACAATGCACATGTCAAATCCCACATCGATTATGCGTCCACGATATGGGATGGCAGCGGTGACATACACTTGAAGAGGCTTAACTCCCTGCATCGGAGAGCAGCGAAACATATCCTGCCTGATTCAGCCCTAACAACTGATGAAAGACTTGAAAAACTAAAAATGCTACCTATTAGCAAGCATCACCTCTTAAACAAGGGTGTGGTTATGTATAAAATCTGGAATGAGATTCACCCAGAATATCTTTGTAAGCTCTTTACCAAGGCAAGTTCAGGTTATTCTACTTCAAGACGAAACTTTATTACACCTCGCCCCAGGATAGATCTCTTTAAAACCAGTGTATCTTTCTCAGGCGCATCTTTCTGGAACACACTGCCAACATGTATAACACACGCTAGCTCCCTCTCCTCTTTCAATGAATGCCTCCTCAAGTACTTGTCTGCTGATACATAATCTACCACAAGTATTCGTATCAAACATGTGCTTATCGTATAATCAGTGCATGCTGCCGTATGGTTTGTGCATACTAATTACATAATTCAACTTTCTATTATAATCCAAATAATTTTTGCTGTCTGAAGTGAATTTTCACTATGATCCAAATGATTTGCTTCGTATATAGGTCAAGTTATCATTAGCGCGTGTTTGTGTGTGCGCGCGAGCGTGTATGTGTCAGTGTGCGCACGTTGCGTGTACTTTCTATTTTTCGTTTGTTTTTTGTATGACCGAATGAATGAATGAATTTTGTTTAATGTCTCTTCATGTTTAATGTTTCCTAATTTTTCTTTGTGTAAATTGGTACTATTAGTATTACAATTATTATTCTGTGTTTGTAGAGTAGCAACGGCAAGTATGAAAAATGGCACACGTGCTAATTACTTTATCCGTTGAGAAATAAAGTTTCATTTCATTTCATTTCATTTCTCTCTCTCTCTCTCTCTCTCTCTCTCTCTCTCTCTCTCTCTCTCTCTCTCTCTCTCTCTCTCTCTCTCTCTCTCTCTCTCTCTCTCTGATTGATTTCTGTAGAACGCGAACTGCGAGATCTCATCCTTTTGTTATTCCACCCCTGGCAGTTCACGAGGTTGGTAAGACAATAAGTTCCATGAAGAATAAAAAATCTTCCGGGCCAGATGAAATAAGCCCCAAAATACTGAAACTATCACTTCCCTATGTTGTAGAAACAATAACTTATGTCTACAATTTATGCATACAGAAAAATGTTTTCCCAAAGGAACTAAAAAAAGCTAAAGTTATTCCCCTACCTAAAACAAAAGATCTGTCCGATGTTAACAATTATCGCCCCATTTCACTTTTGTCTGTCTTAAGTAAACCCCTTGAACGACACATTCATAAGCATCTGTTAGAATACCTGGGAAAACACAAATTAATCCACCCCCTCCAGTCAGGTTTTCGCCCGAAGCATAGTTGTCATACAGCCTTATCGCGACTTACTGACACGTGGCTAAGTTCAATGAACAAAGGCGAATTCACAGGTGCTGTTTTCATAGACCTTCGGAAAGCTTTTGACATGGTAGATCATGAAATTCTCCTTTCCAAGCTCAGCATATATCTGGATGGTTCATTTTCAAGTAACTGTTTTCATACATCAGACGGCAGTTAGGCATCTATTCATTCCTTTAAAACAACCTCGTTTTTCGCTTCCTATCTTACAGACAGACAGCAGCGCGTGATAGCCAATGGATCTTACTCTTCAAGTGGTTTAGTAACAAGAGGAGTGCCCCAGGGCTCTGTCCTGGGACCTCTTCTCTTTTGCATATTTATCAATGACCTGCCACTACATTTTACGAATGACAGAATTGAATGTGACTTGTTTGCCGATGACGCAACAATCCACACCCCCGATAAGTGTCTCGAGTCTTTAAATGATCGTTTGCAACAGGGACTGAGTGAAATTTCCAAATGGTGTGAAAATAATGCAATGATCCTTAATCCCACCAAAACCGAATGTATGACGATAGCAACCCGTCAGAAGCATCAGCTCAAGCCACTTTCGCTTAGCCTGGAAATCCAAGACCACACCATTACACAAGTAACTGAACATCGCCTACTTGGAGTTATTGTTGATAACCAGATGAAATGGCAATCTCACATCAATGTTGTCTGTAAAACTGTGTCTAGAAATGTGTTTATGCTGTCTAAGCTAAAATATCTTATTGATGTCGACACTTGCAAACTATTTTACAATGCCCATGTCAAATCCCACATCGATTATGCCTCCACGACATGGGACGGCAGTGGTGACATACACATGAAGAGGCTTAACTCCTTGCATCGCAGGGCAGTGAAGCAGATCCTGCCTGATCCAGCTCTTTCTACCGACCAAAAATTTGAAAAACTAAAAATGCTTCCTCTTGACAAGCACCATCTCTTTAACAAAGGGGTAGTCATGTATAAAATCTGGAATGAAATCCACCCAGAATACCTATGTAATCTCTTCACCAAGGTAGCTTCAGGCTATTCAACATCAAGGCGAAACTTCGTCACACCACGCCCGAGGATAGATTTATTTAAAACTACCCTTGCTTTCTCGGGCGCCTCGTTTTGGAATAAACTGCCAGCGCACATAACACACACTGGTTCACTCCCCTCTTTCAAGGAAAGCCTCTTCAAGTACCTGCTATCTAACAGCTCATTCACTGGTTCGGGTATCTCCATCGCCTAAAGCCTTGATATTAACCTCCGCGCGCACGTGCGTGTATATGGATGTGTGTGCGCGCGCGCGTGCGTGCGTGCGTGTGTGTGTGTGTGTGTGTGTGTGTGTGTGTGTGTGTGTGTGTGTGTGTGTGAGAGAGCATGCGGCGCGAGCGTGCGCGCGTGTTTGATTTCAGTGAAAAAAGGAATTTTAAAGACTATCTTTTTTTTTTTTTTTTTTTTTTTTTTCGTTCACATTGTTAGTAATCATAATTGGTGCCCTCCATTTTGCCTTATCCATCTCTTTTTGAACGACTTGTTATATTATGTGCACTTTCATGTTAGTAACTTTGTACTTTTGTATCTTAGTAGCTTTGTACCTTTAGCAGATTTGTACCTTTGTAGTTTAGAAACGGCAAGCGTGAAAAATGGCACATGTGCTAACTGCTTCTTCCGTTCAGAAATAAAGTTTCATTTCATTTCATTTCATTTCTCTCTCTCTCTCTCTCTCTCTCTCTCTCTCTCTCTCTCTCTCTCTCTCTCTCTCTCTCTCTCTCTCACACATATGGTTGCATCTCCAAGAGGCCTAGATCCTCGTGTACCCGGAGGGCGCATGAACATCTATGCCTCTTGAGGATATTCGGAATGCGCGGATGCACTCACGCACACGCACACGCATACATGCAAATCGACGCGTTTATGGAAGAGCATGCAGGTGTACTTAGTATAGCATGTAGCAAGGTAAAGTCAACCTGATTTCACACATTAATTATAGCAAAACTGAAATTGTACCGTGAAATTCTAGTTTTGTCACCAGTTTCCCCAAGTCTTGAAGCGAAAGCGAAACTCATATCACGTTAAATATAATATTACGTAAAAACAAAAACAAAAATACATCATGACAAATGACGTTTGACAAACCAATGACGCGTATGCACTGCGTGCGCCCCTTATAGAGTGCACTATGACGCATTGGCACATCTGCGAGGCATTTTCAAAAGGAGATAATTATTTGAACATCAGAATCAAGTCAAAGACAAAAGGTAGAGACCCTTGACAGCAAAGACAGCTCTCGTATAACAGTACGTCTGTTACAGTTCATCTTTTTAACTGAGAGTCTTAGGTTATTTAATTAATTGAATGAGTGAATGATGATGCCATGTATTGTATAGATAGACAGTGATTTTCCCCAAGAGGGATTAATAAAGTATTATTGTATTGTATTGTATTGTATTGTATTGGATTGGATTGGATTGGATTGGATTGGATTGGATTGGATTGGATTGGATTGTTTTGTAACATTGTATTTATTGTATTGTATTGGATTGTTTTGTATTGTATATAGAAGGGACTTTGTAGTTCCATCTTGTTGAATTTTTTTTATTAGTGCTATCGTTTTCAAAAATGAATTATTTGTCACTCAAAGTTAAGAGGTACACTGATGGCTACGCAATTATAATATCATCCTTTAATCTAGTTATATGCAAACATTCTAGCAAAAACAAGAAATATTACGGACTCAAGTGCGGGTAAAACCGCTTTTTGTGGAAGGTCAATGTTTACTCTAATTAATAAACCAAACAAACCACCTCGGGAGAATTCTTGTAAAGAAAATAAACTTAAGTTTCAAGTTTGTCTGCCCACAAACGCCTGTGCCAGTCGTCACAATACACACACACACACACACACACACACACACACACACACACACACACACACACACACACACTGCGTTTGGCGCCAAAAGTCCGTTCTACAGCAAGGTAAGAGTATATAGACATGACGTCATTTTTATCGCACTGCTTCTTTGCCAGAATTGGAAGCCCGCCCGCCCGCCCATGACGTCATGTGCATTGGAAGCTCTCCGACAAGACTCATTTCAAAGTTGTTCGTATTTTAATTTTAAGTGAAAATAACAACAACAACAACAAATAAATACGGAATTATATGTTGTTCAACCGACCTTCTATAAACGGTTATTAAACTTTTGCACGAGTCATCCAATGTCAATATGCTCAGACATTCTTTGAATGAAGGATGTCCTCAGTTTTCAATCCTGTACGTACACAAACATCGGAGCTTTTCGTCATACGCACACACGTACACACGTACGGCTACGAAAAAAATTACGTTCTGCAATTTGCGGTTAGCTTAACTAGACATGACGTAATTGTTATAATGTTACATGAGTTGTCGGAGTTGAGGCCTGTGACGTCGTAGGAATGGTACTGAATTCGATTTGATTACTAAATAGTAAGGGCTTAAAAACGAAGAGTACACCAGGACTGAGACTTACCTCCATTGCCATACAGCCAGACGAGAAGTCAGTCCCTCCACTGCGTGTGGTTCCATGAACGGCAAAGCACACCTGTCAAATGACAGAAAGCCACTGGACTGAACTGGTTCAGTGCATGATTACATCTTCAGTGGCTGACTTCCGGTCAGAGCACTGTTTGAGTAGAGAAATGACTTCCGGTCAGAGCACTGTCTGAGTAGAGAAATGACTTCCGGTCAGAGCACTGTCTGAGTCGAGAAATGACTTCCGGTCAGACCACTGTCTGAGTAAAGAAATGTGTTTCACAATGTGTATCAAAGCACAGCATTTATTTCTTGATTTCTTCTGGTCACTACTTTAAAAAAAAAAGTCTTTGTTAACAGTGTCTAGAAGAACAGACCCAGGTACCGCTGTACATTATACACACTTTTTACTCCTTTTATTGTGCGATTTCTGTAATAAAAATACGGTTGGCTTTGGGATGGGGCTGGTCGGTACGCGTTCCGTAGCATGCAAATGACATAACAGGCGGGCGGGCCTGAGATTGTGGCAAACAAGTAACAAGATCAAAATGACGTCACGTCTAGCTACTCTAACGGCCTTGCTATTGAACGTACTTTTGGCGCGAAGGGCAGTGTGTGTGTGTGTGTGTGTGTGTGTGTGTGTGTGTGTGTGTGTGTGTGTGTGTGTGTGTATGTGTGTATGTGTGTGTGTGTGTGTGTGTGTGTGTGTGTGTGTGTGTGTGTGTGTGTAAACACTAAAATCTCCTACGTTTACAAACGTACACGCTTGAAAATAAAGGAAATGTATCGTGCAAAGGGTGTCTAGAAGATCTTTCGAGCATGTTGAAATTAGATGTCTCATTAAAGAGTTAAATGACCCTTATAGAAAGTCGGTTGACCCACATTGGAGTCCGTAATTTTTATTATATGCATTTAAACTGTTGGATATGGCTAATTAGGAGAAAGACATTGGACGAGTTCGTTAGCCAGCTTTGTACCTCTCCAACTTAGTGAATAATAATTTATTTATTTTTGCAAGTTTTGGAGCCACGTTATACCCCCATCAAACAGTCAACCCTGGAAAAGGCTGTGTGGAAGAAAAAAGTCGGCCCTGGAAGAGTCTGCGCGCCTTTCGAATGAGTGACGTGAAACATCAAATTCGTCATTGTGTACAAGGGGTCGTGGAACTATCGATGCCATGACGTGAAGCTTATAGTGACGTCATTTTGCTACTCATGCTATTTTTCTTCTTCGTAATTCCTGTGGCTACTCCAGCCCACAGCGCGTACTAATGGCGGGAAGCGCCGTGTGTCCGTCTTTATTTATTTCTGCCGGCGTGTGTGTTGATCAGAGGTGGGCTTAGAGAGGAGGGAAATGGATCAGAAGGTTAAGCTTAAAAATATGAACACCTCTGAATGTCAAGCGAACAAAGCACGTGACCTCCAAACTTTGAGATGAAATCCTCATCTTGTTTATTAAACAGAAATTAGAAGAAATGAACACTGTACATCGATACACCTCGTGATTACGCATTTTCCTACCCCAGCCTGTGGGTAAAGGCAAGCATTGCGAACACGTGTAGGCTCACTTACCAAGGGAAATAAGTAGAAGCTGGCGAAACAAGTAAGAGAAGAGTTATACCCCGTTACCTCAACTATAGTAGGGCATGGGCTTACGTTCTCTCTCCCCCCCCCCCCCCCTCTCTCCCCCCCCCCCCCCTCCCCCCCCTCTCCCCCCCCCCCCTATAAAAAAAAGAAGAAAAAGAAAAGACACACACGGAGCAGTACACTGACATTTTAACCCTCTTGACTGCTGCTGACGACACCGTCCGGTGGAGAAGACGTGCGACACTTGAAACCCTTGCCGTTAACTCATTCGAGACGTGCCGCCTTCGGATACGCGGCAGAAGCCGGGTGTACACATGGAGCAGGCTGAAGCCGCGTATCAGGAGGCGGCACGTCACGAATGAGGTAAAGAGCCACGTATACCAAGAGGCATAGATCGTAACGCGGACGCTCACGGACATCTACGTCTTGCGGCTGGGTGGTGTTCAGTGTTCTTTGACAGCGAGGGTGGTAATTATTTCCACCTACCTCGTGGTCGCCGCACCTCTCTACGGTCTGGCACGCGGCCGGGTGGAACACTCGGTCACAGGAGAAGCACAGCGGGCCGCCCTCTGAAAATAAAATATTGGCCGGTGGTAGTGAAATTTTTTTTCTTTGTTTGGTGGTTTGTTGTTGTTGTTTTTTTTTTGGGAGGGGGGGGGGGGTGGGCGGGGTGGGTCTTCAGGTTTTGTGACCAGCTTCAATGTTTTGAACAAGTTGCAGGTGAGAGCCGTACAGAGGAAGCACGTCACAAAAGGAGTGCGCAAACAAACACCAACAGAGGCCGTACAGTCGAAATAGGTGAATGTGCTGTTCTGTGATTCTGGACCTTACACCACACATACTTAACCCCTTGACTGCCGAGAAAACATTAACACGACCCAGATGCAAGAGACATAGATCCTCATGAGCCCCCACATTCGTGGGGGCTCATGAGGATCTATGCGTCTTGCTGACATCAATTTGTATCACGTTTCTTGCACGGTTTTAGCTTTTGGTCGTTGAGTGGACACAGAGTTCATAAACAGTCATGTACGTGCTGTGGCATGCAAGGGGTGAATGTAGTTCCCTATTACTACGGCTAAAATCAAAGACCACATACGTTTAAATTCAAGATGCCCGCCATTTTTCAGTAGCTCGCTTGAGCTCGCCCTTAGCACCACGTGAATGTTCTGTGTTTATGTACAGTGTGTGAGGGAATGCGCGTGATTCACGTGAGCGTGCTTGTTGGGTTCAGTTCGCGGGCTGCGCTTTGAGCCGATTTTCAGTCGGGGATAAAGCGCTTATTTCATGCGCTGATTTAATTAGATGTGAACATCTGCCCACTGAAGCCTGGAAAGGAGTCCTCGGCAAGCATGGCGTGGGGAACTGCAATGACAATGGCCGCCTACTGTTGGAGTTCTGTGCGGAGCAGCAACTGGTCATCACCAACACTACTTTTCAGCAAAAGGACAGTCGAAAGACCACCTGGATGCATCCTCGCTCCAAACACTGGCACCTTATCGACTATGTCCTAGTGCGTCAGAGGGACCGCAGTGACGTCCTCCTCACCAGAGTGATGCCCAGCGCAGAGTGCCACACTGACCACCGCCTTGTCCGCTGCAAACTCAGGCTCCACTTCAAGCCAAAACCCAAGAAATGGGGGCCCCCCAAGAAAAAGCTTGATGTTGCCAGCCTTCAGCGTGATGATGTGAAAGCTGCCTTTCAGACAGATTTACAGCGCAGGCTCAAAGACACAGCGGACCCAGTAGACTCCTCCCCTGAAACACTTTGGGAACAACTAAAAACTGCTATTGCAAAATCCTCTGCAGAAGTCTTGGGTTTCGCCAGAAAGAAGAACAAAGACTGGTTTGACGAAAACGATGTAGAGATCCAGGAACACCTAGCAAAAAAAAAGAGCCGCCCATCAGGCTCACCTAGCCCAGCCTTCCTGCCCTGTGAAGAAGTCTGCCTTCCGCCTCGTCTGCAGCAGTCTCCAGCGCAAGCTCAGAGATCTCCAGAATGAGTGGTGGACCAGACTTGCACAGAGGACCCAGCTTTGCGCTGACAATGGTGACTACAGGGGTTTCTACGAAGCACTGAAAGCAGTGTATGGCCCCAGGCACCTGGTACAAAGTCCCCTGCGAAGCGCGAACGGCCAGGCACTCCTCACAGATAATACCTCCATCTTGAACCGCTGGTCGGAATACTTTCAGAGCCTCTTCAGCGCTGAGCGCACTGTTCAAGAAGCAGTCGTCCTACAAATCCCACACCTCCCAGTAAAGGTTGAATTGGACGAACCGCCCACCGCTGAAGAGACCCTCAAAGCCATCCATCAGCTCAAGAGTGGCAAAGCAGCAGGCATTGGTGGAATACCGCCAGAGATCTGGAAACATGGAGGCACAGCACTGCACAACAAGCTCCATGACCTCTTTCTCTGCTGCTGGGAGGAAGGAACACTACCAAAAGATCTCCGTGATGCAGTCGTTATCACCCTGTACAAGAACAAAGGCGAGAAGTCTGACTGTTCCAACTACCGGGGAATTACCCTGCTGTCCATTGCTGGGAAAATCCTTGCAAGGCTGCTCCTGAATCGGCTGGTACCTGCCATCGCTGAAGACCAACTCCCAGAGGGCCAGTGTGGCTTCAGAGCAAACAGGAGCACCACCGATATGGTCTTCGTGCTGAGACAGCTACAGGAGAAGTGCCGCGAGCAGAACAAAGGGCTGTACGTAACGTTTGTCGACCTAACAAAAGCGTTCGACACTGTGAGCAGGCAAGGCATGTGGCAGATCCTGGAGCGACTTGGCTGTCCCCCAAAGTTCCTCAACATGATTGTCCAGCTACACGAGGACCAGCAAGGCCAGGTCAGACTCAACAATGACCTCTCAGAACCATTCCCTATTCTCAACGGTGTAAAGCAGGGCTGCGTGCTGGCACCGACCCTCTTCACCATCTTTTTTAGCATGATGTTGAAGCAGGCCACAGTGGACCTCGATGATGACGATGCAGTGTACATCAGGTATCGTCTCGATGGCAGCCTGTTTAACCTCAGACGACTGCAGGCCCACACGAAAACCCTAGACCAACTGATTCGCGAGCTGCTTTTTGCTGATGATGCTGCCCTCGTTGCACACACAGAGAGAGCCCTGCAGCGCATCACGTCTTGCTTCGCAGATGCTGCCCAGCTCTTTGGACTCGAGGTCAGTCTTAAAAAGACAGAGGTCCTCCATCAGCCGGCACCCAAGACAGTGTACCGCCCTCCTCACATCACCATCGGCGAGTCTGAACTAAAGTCAGTGCACCAGTTTACTTACCTTGGCTGCATTATCACGTCGGACGCCAAGCTGGACAAGGAGCTTGACAGCAGGCTGGCAAAAGCGAACAGCGCTTTCGGGCGACTTTTCAAGCGGGTGTGGCACAATCAGCAGCTGAAAACAGGCACCAAGATCAGCGTGTACAGAGCTGTGGTCCTCACCACCCTGCTGTATGGTTCCGAGTCCTGGGCCCTCTACCGCAGCCAACTACGACTCCTCGAACGCTTCCACCAGCGCTGCCTGCGTACCATCCTGGGCATTCACTGGAGTGACTATGTCACCAACGTCGAGGTCCTTGAACGGGCTGAAACTGTGAGCATCGAGGCTTTGCTGCTGCGGACACAGCTCCGCTGGGCGGGGCATGTCTCCAGGATGGAGGATCATCGCCTACCAAAGATCACCCTGTTCGGCGAGCTTGCTACTGGACACCGTGACAGAGGGGCACCAAAGAAGAGATACAAAGACTGTCTCAAGAAGTCACTTAGTGCCTGCCAAATCGACCACCACCAGTGGTCTTCGCTTGCTGCGGACCGTGACACCTGGCGCTCCACCATTTACAAGGCAGCTGTCTCCTTTGAGGACTCTCACAGAGCTAGCCTTAAGGACAAGCGGCTCAGGAGAAAAAACAGAGATGCCGCAGCTCAGAACCCTGGCCATACCTTCCCCTGCAGCCACTGCGGTCGAACCTGCCTGTCTCGGATTGGCCTCCGCAGCCACGAACAAGCCTGCAGACGTCGTGGGCAACTCCTATAAAATCTTCGTTCGCGAAGTCAAGCCAAGAAGATTTAATTAATAGCTGCGAAAGTGTCGTATAGCGTTGCCACAGGCAACGCTATACGACACTCCTGCAGCTATTGATGCGGGGCACCTTGAGTGAGTTAGAGTAGTATATATTATTACGATTGCATGAATAGTCCAAACAGCCGCGGAACATCACGTGATACGCCTTGATTTGATGAAAGACGGCTCGCTCATTTTCGTAACAGAATGTGATGAACCACGCCCAGGAAGTCTCTTCTAAATGAACTTCCATTTTTGCCTTTGGCAGTTTTGGTACAATACGCTTGCAGACTGTCCTCGCTGTCACGGGGCACTAATTCTTGTCTTTTACCTGATTCTAGTAACTTCTGTTGAAAAACCTTTTGGGCTTTGTAAATGGCCCAGTACATACACGTCATTGTTTGGAAAACGTCATTTGCCAAAAAGTAATATTAGTTTTTACGTAACTGTCTATGAGCATTCCTATTTGAGTTCTTGCGTCAATGTCTGCGTGATGACGAAGAATCTGCTTTATACGTCACCCACATTGTCTGATAATTCTCCGGAAGTTGATGTTTTTTGCTTGTGATATTTTTTCTCATTTCTTCAATGAATTTATCTTTACTGAAAAAGCTGAAGAGGAGCAAAGCTGGCTAACACATTTCCACCTCTCCCTCCCCTCCACCTCCCTCACCTCCCCCCCCTCCCCCCGCCCTTCCCCCAGTGTCTTTTTCAAGGTTAGCGATATCCAAAATATCAAGTGAATAGAACAGAAATTACTGACTAAAATGCGGGTCAAGCAACTGTATATCAACACTCACAAACCAGATACTGAGGTGAGGCTAGCGCTGGCAGAATTGTACAACAAACCAAGGGTAATTACTCAGCGCTGGACAGACGAACAGTTAGATCCCCTGCCCCCGCCTATCAGGCACCCAATCGCCAGCCCACAGAGAAATACGCAGGTATAGAATAAGACGATCATTTGCATCTTCAAAAAAGATGCATCAGGTCTCTTATATAACCCATGTCTTTCTCCGGAACTTAGGAAGTAGGCAGGGGAAACATACATACACAAACACGAAGGTGCATTACTATATGTGGTCGGGTAAATACCCTGAATTCCCACTGTAGATGCACAGAACACTACACAACAATGTAACGATACAAATTTGCCTCGAGTTATACTGAGATACTCACAAACCAGATAGGTGAGGCTAGCGCTGGCAAAATTGTTTCTCTTTACTGAGTTAAATAATGTGAATGTGCTCTTGTAGGAAGCATTTCCTAAAGCTTCAGGTCCGTACTACAAAAACACCGGAATAATAGTGTTTGCATAACCAGTACACACACGCGCGCGCGCGCGCACACACACAAACACACACACACACACGCATGCTCGCGCGCACACACACACACACACACATCAACACACACACACATACACACACACACACACACACACACACAGACACACGTCCTAAACGTAACAAAGAGACATATATTAAGAAAATGAAAGTCTTACCAACAACGTTTTCACGTTCTGAAAACAGCGTAAGGGCGATCAAAATAAGAACTGCAATAAGACCAACAATAACAATAATAATAGTAATAATAATGGTTGTTTGTGTGTGCGTGTGTGTGTTTGTGTTTGTTTGTTTAGTAGTAGTAGTAGTAGTAGTAATAATAATAATAATAATAATAATAATAATAATAATAATAATATAATTTTAAAAATAATAATAATATAGAGGTAGTAGTATTCTTCCGTTAAACGGCAAAAGCCAATACGTCTATTTTCCAGAAAATTGCGATTTTCATTGTTTAACAATGAAAATGTCGCTTTTCTCAAAAATGGAAAGCATAATATTATTATTATTAATGTTATATGATGATGATCATCATCATCATCATTATTATCATTATTACCAAACACACACAAAAAACAGACACACAAACAACAGAACAAACCAATCAACCAAGCAACAAACTAAACGTTTTAAACAATAGACATGCATACCGTTTCTGATCAATATTTTTAAATATAAGGTGAGACAACTGCGAAAAGAAGAATGAAATTAAAGTAATTTATCCAACACTGTCACACTAAATCAACGAGACATCTAAAAGTGCTATGTTTGGAATTGTAAAAAAAAAACACGTAGAGAATACCCAAGAAATAACAAAGAAAGAAGAAGGTTTAACCCATTCAGCCCTGACGCACTACAGCGGGAGATGGGTCGACCATGATAATTCAAAGGCATTGCCAGATTAGCTTGGCGCCTGTCGGCGCCAAGCTAATCTGGCACTGCCCTTGAATTACTATGGTCGATCCATCTAGTGGCAACTGTTGCATAGTCATTAGATGACGCCTCCAAAAGTTGGGAAATACGGCCGTCGTGCTGAATGAGTTAAGATGATACCCCCTTGAGGAAACATGCATACACAACATTGCTAAGCAGAAGCGTTGCATTAACTAAGCTCGTAGATAATGTAAATAAAGATAGCAAAGACCATTATGCACAATATTGTAAACAGTCATTACCTATTATTATGGACACTCCGCCAGCAGCCATGTTGATTTACGGATAATACACACATATTCACCCTGCACTTATCGACCGAGCACATAAACACCTGGTGCTAACATCCATATCGGAGATCGCTCATTGGCCGTCACTAGGTGAGATTCTCACCCCGAACTTAGTTACGACCATTAAGCGACCTCGTTCCATTTAAAAGGAACACAGATCATCATGAGCCCCCGCAAATGCTTAGGCACGTGAGTATTATACTCTTTACTGAGCCAGCTCCCAACCGTGCTATATTATCAAAATGTCGGAGCATTAATGACGACTCAATCCAGGACAGGCCATACTTGACCTGAAACACCGTTTTTGTATCTAGTTGGATCACGGTAAACATGTACGTTATCGTGAAGTGAAGCGTCTCAACGCAATACCTGCACTGACACTATTAGTTGTATCAAGAGTTAACCTTTTAAGCCCCAAGGTCCCCATTTCTCAAATGTTGGAGGTGTTGCCTAACGACTATGTACCAGTTGCAGGAGATGGATTGACCATGATAAGCCAAGGTTAGTGCCGGATTAGCTTGGCGTCTTCAAGAACCACTGGCAAAGGACATAGAAATAAAGAAGGAGCGTTTCCATAAGCGCGACGCGAAGTGGGGCGACAAGCTACAGCGGAGCGACTGAACTGTATCGCTCAGTCGATTTTCTCAGTCGAAAGCTATTTGGATTCGATTTTGCAGTGAAAGTGGTGTGGTTTTCAGTATACGCGCCAAATTGAAGTCTTTTTTTTTAAAAATCAATTCAAAACAAAGGGGTGAAATCCCTCTGTCGCGCCTCTACATGGAAAAAAACCCCACGCACAGTGACTTTCCCGTGCTGCTCAGTTACTTGTCTGGTCGCTGTCGCGTCGCGTTATGAAAACATACGAGCTTAACCCATTTAGCTCCGAGTCCCTACAGCAGCAGATGGCACAAGCCGAGCATCCGGATGCGGCTGACCGCGAATGAGTTAAGAAGGCTAGCAAAGCCGAAGTACTCCCGAAATATGGCTTTGGATGTTGTTGTTTTTTTTTCTCCATCATATTAACAAATGACCGTTCTGTTCTTCTCCTTCGTACAAAGGAGACTTCGGGAGTTGTTTAGACGCACTCCAGGGGCAATGGAAATTCTCTCTTAGGTGTGCCTACTCACACGGAGAATGCCACCCCCCCCCCCCAAAAAAAAAAAAAAAAATAAAAAAAAAATAAATAAATAAATAAATAAAATAAATAAATAAAAAATAAAAAATAAAATAAAATAAAAAATAAAAAAATAAAAAAAAATAAAAAAATGAAAGGACTCGCAAAGCTTTATCTAAGGTGAGACAACGTTGAGAACCCGTTTGTGCCGGTGAGGTTTAACAAACAAAAAAGCGCCCTGGAGTATTAGTAGTACATCACCCTTAACTCATTCGAGACGTGCCGCCTCCGGATACGCGGCATAGGCCGCGTATCCGGAGGCGGCACGTCTCGAATGAGTTAAGTAAACATTTCGGACAGTATTCTTTTAACCCGTTCAGTACCAGCGGACGCAGACTGCGTTTCAATCTTCGTGAACTCAACACCAAAAAGCCACAGCTGCTCTAGGAACATGGACTCAAAGTGTTGTCAGCAAGAGGCATAGATCCTCATGAGCCCCCGCAACTGCGGGGGCTCTTGAGGATCTATACCTCTTGCAGTTGGGTGGGGGTCAACAGTTTCTCAGCACTGAACGGGTTAAGACACAGCAAGGGCATTTGTAACGAGGATATTGTGAAAGGCAGCTGTCAGCGCTCCTGAGGGAGACTGCCATTATTATATCGAACTTTCATTCTGCGACGGTTCAAAGATCCTTACTTCCAGCTGTAAAGGGTTACCGTGCCGCCTGTATAAATTAACCCTTTGGCGGTAGCGTATTTTTGTTAAATCACCTCAACAAAAAGCGCTACCGATAGCCAAGGGCAGCTCATTTTGCATGACGTAATTCCTTGATTAATCACGAGGTGATTACGTCAGGACTCACCTCAGCAAAACAGTTCCATCGACCGCCAGACTTTAAAACAGTCCCCTGTTCCAGACGGTTTTCAGCCTGCAGCGGTTGTATTGCTAAGGGATCCTCGCTCGAGTAGTTTAGTTCCGCTGTCGTGATGCGAATGGATTGCTGCCCCTGCCTACTTCCGTCCGCGATCCCCATGGGAGTCTGGGTAAAAGTCACCAGGTCAACGCGATTGTCCGTGCCATTAGTGAGGAATTTAATGTCTGTCTGACATCAGTCGATCACATACGACTTACTGGTGTTGTCTTCAATGTTTTTAAGTGGAACTTGAAACATTTCTCGTCTGTGTCCGAACAATTGCTCTCACTTTTATAAAACTGTCATTCGTTCGTTCGTTCGTTCGTTCTTTCGTTTGTTTGTTCGTTCGTTCGTTCGTTTGCTCGCTCGCTCGCTCGCTCGCTCGCCCGCCCGCCCGCTCGCTCGCTCACTCACTCACTCACTCACTCACTCACTCACTCACTCACTCACTCATTCGTTTGCTCGTTCACATTCATTTTTACAAATTCTCCATTGTGTTTTTTTCCCCGTAGTTTTTCTTCGTCTTCTTATTATTATTATTATTATTATTATTGTTAGTGTTTGCATGCTCTGTTTATTTTCCTGTTATGTTGTTTGTTTACAGGACAGCTTGTAAGACAGGCATTGAGTTGACTAATAGCTTTATCCTGAATAAATAAAGATTCATCATTATTCATTCATCGGTTCGTTCCTTCACATATTCATTGATTCGTCCGTCCGTTCGTTATTCATTCATTTACATTTCATTCATTCGTTCGTTCGTTTGTTCATTCGTTCACATATTCATTCGTTCGTTCGTTCGTTTGCTCGCTTGCTCGTTCATTCATTCATTCATTAACAAAAAGCTGACGCATGCCTAAGACAAGCGACTTCTTTTTTTTTAAACACTTCATTCTGCTGATTCTACTGTGTTAGACTACAAACTAAGTCTCTACGAGGCCCGTCAGACGATACCCCCGGGATAGGCCTTGTGGCTAAATTTAACTCGCTCCAAGTGATAAACCTAACCTATACATAACCTAACCCCCCCCCCCCACCCCCCACACTTTGGTACCGGTCTCAGGCCACTTTACAAATTTCAAATACAAGCGATAAAAAAAATCTCTGTAACTTCAGTAGCTGACTGGCCCTTCGTTTGTTTTGTACTGTGTTTGTCTTAAATGGCGTAAATCCGTGTCTGTTTCGTGAGTGTGTGTGTTGGGTTTCAGGCGCGGCGCTTTGAGTCGATTTCCCCAAAATTGAGAAAAAGCGCCTATATAATAACGGTATTATAGTATTATTATTATACATGACAAAATACATGACAAAATACATGACAAAATGCATGACCAAATACATGACAAAATACATGACAAACAAAACAAACTTAAACTCGACCACGTTTTGGGTGATCACACGACTGAGTTACCTCGGACCAAGTATCGAGTTATGTTGATCACACGACCCACAAACATGACCAGAATTAAATTGTTGCGGACCAGCCAACCCGTCAACGGAGGTGGGTTAGCGGCTTGTCCCGATACAGTAGTCAAGAAGATACACAGGACCGCATACTTGTTGACGGTAAAAACGATCTCCACGCATTTTGCACTGTAACTGTGGGAACTGTTTTGGCGTTGTTCAGCTCATGATGTTTACACTGTTTGGGCGGAACGTGAGATATATTGAAGTAGGAGAGAGTGGAGTGTACACCTGGGTGCGTGCAGATGAAGAGGGAGGAATGAGGGGCGGATCTGGGGTCAGGGGTCACAAGCTCCCTGTCTTTTCCCCCTCCCCTACCCCTACCCCGACACAAACACTGATACACGCACATAATTATACCACACGAATATACACACATCGTAGTTTGATTTTACGGCAGTCATAAGGTTCATTACCCCCCCCCCCCTCTCCCCCCCCCCCATCCTCCCCTTCCCGATTTGCCAAGGCCATTAACTCATTCTACCCCAGACAAACCACAGCAAGATAAGGATCGACCATGAGAGTTCAAGAGTGATGCCAAGGCTTGGCGCCTATGGGCGCCATGATATTCTGGCATCACCCTTGAACTGTCATGGTCGATCTGTGTCCTGCACTGCAACGCAGTCTTCAGAGTACAACGGCAAAATTTGGGGATTTCGGTCTTTGTGTACCATGAGTTAAAAGCAAGAGATTTACACACATCGTTTTGTGACAAGATATTCACAAACATCGTTATGTGACAAGATATTTACACAAATCGTTAGGTGACAAGATATTCACACATCGTTATGTGACAAGATATTCACACACATCGTTATGTGACAAGATATTCACACAAATCGTTAGGTGACAAGATATTCACACGAATAGTTAGATGACAAGATTTTCACACACATCGTTATGTGTCAAGATATTCACACACATCGTTATGTGACAAGATATTCACACACATCGTTATGTGACAAGATATTCACACACATCGTTATGTGACAAGATATTCACACACATCGTTATGTGACAAGATATTCACACACATCGTTATGTGACAAGATATTCACACACATCGTTATGTGACAAGATATTCACACACATCATTATGTGACAAGATATTCACACACATCGTTATGTGACCAGATATTCACACACATCGTTATGTGACAAGATATTCACACACATCGTTATGTGACAAGATTTTCACACACATCGTTATGTGACAAGATATTCACAAACATCGTTATGTAACAAGATATTTACACACATCGTTATGTGACAAGATATTCACACACATCGTTATGTGACAAGATATTTACAAACATTGTTATCTGGCCATGAAAAAAAGAAACTGTCTATACATGGGCTGAACGAGTTGTCCTCCCAGGAACTTCGTTTGGCATTCCAATAATTTCTGTGATCAGTACCGTAATATCTATACACCCACTGATTGGTTGACAAACAAACATCTCATGCATTGTGACTTCATTATGCCACGAGTCCCCTCCCCTCAATACAGCTTGCACGACATTTCAACTTTAAGGGACTCGAGATAACACGCATTTTTCATGTGAAAATTGACTTGCACCTGGTTCTGAGTGTCACCTATTCATATTTGCATCAGTTTAGACGACTATTCAAAAAGAGGCCTTTAAACTCTTTGATCAATTAGTTCAGCCAAGCGCATCACGCTGTAAGTGTCTTCAATTAACCCGGAAGACTGAAACGAGAAGTGCGACTTTCCAGTTCACATTTCATTGGGTTTTTCTCAAACGTCGAATGACACACTGCTTATTTTAATCTGAGCCTCGCTGTCAATTTCAGTGTTATGGATACTGAATATGATATAGTCTTCCAACCTATCTCGAGTTTGCTGGCCAACCGAAAATGCGGGTGACCCGCTACTTAGTTCGGGTTAGCAAACACGTTCTAGTTTGGCCCGCGTCACTTTTTAGCCGCCCCCCTCCCCCCCGCCCAACCACCCCCCCCCCCCCCACCTCCTGAGATCACATTAAACCGAGGTAAATGCCCGTTAACCCGATCAAGTCTAACTCGCTCGTGTGACGGCGCTCCAAGTTGCGTGGACTTTGAGCCCCATAGACCAGAACGCCAGCTCCGCCCTACTGTTTCCATATCTACACCTACACAATGCAGTATGACGTAGATTGGAAAATTGATCTTGCGTGGTGACGCGAAAGTCAAAGCAAAGCTTTTCTTCTTATTATTTTGAATCAAACAATAATCGTAAATTTAGTTATTCAGACACAATGTATTTACTGTGCGCTTAGTTATTTCAGCTTTTATTCACTCCTTAAATGCCGGTGGTCGCGGTTAATGTTTATAATAGAGTTCTGCGCATTGAGTTATATTATAAATATGAGAAATGCACCCTATAAATACGATGTATTATTATTATGTTTCTCCAATCTTCGTTCCTTCAGCACCAAGCAGACTCAGCCGTCCGAGAAACACTGATTCAGAGTAGTCTCAGCATCAGGCATAGATGGACCGTGTTCACTTGCTCTAGGCAGCCAAAGACTTAAACCACTTAATCAGGCGCTCAATAATCTAAGGCCTGTTATTTTAACTTAGGGATTGTGTTTCTCGCTAAATTTACCTTCACAGACCGGGGGCAGAAGAACTTGTTTTGATGAAGCTGACGATGGTTTAACTGTGAAGTGCACGTGTTTAATTAACCTTTTCAATGCCGGGGAATGACCATCTGCGAGAGGCATAGATCCTCATGAGCCCCCGCATTTGCGGGGGCTCATGAGGATCTATGCCTCTTGCTATCATGTATCGTCTGCAAAGCTCACGCAGAACGTGTTCACGTGAGAGTGCGTGTTGGATTCAGTTCGCGGAGCTTTGAGCCGATTCATAGAATTGGGTACGGTGCCTACATAATAATAATAATAATAATAATAATAATAATAATAATAAAAATAATAATAATAATAATAATAATAATAATAATAATAACACCGGATATTATATAGGCGCTTTACCCAGTTCTGCGAATCGGCTCAAAGCGCCGCGAACTCAACCCAGCACGCGTTCACTCTGAAGACAAACACAGAACAAGACAGACACAGGACATTCACGTGGCGCGAAGGGTCAGCTCAGCTACTGAGGTCTCGCAAATTTTGATCGCTTGTATTTTGAAATGTATAAGTGGCCTGAAACCGGCACCAAAGAAACCGGTAAATAATGCCAGGAATTGCAGGAAGCTTCCGATATACAGAATCACAGGAAACACAATTTGCGTGTGTGTGGGGAGGGAAGGGGGGGGAGGGGCGGGGAGAGAGGGGGTAAATTGGCGGGGGAGGGGGTTTAGGGGTGGGGGGGGGGGTTATACAAAGTTTGATATAAGCGGAGTAAGTTGTACAGGAATATTACCGTCAGGACCTCTGACAGAGTGTTCTTATTGCGGAGTAAGTTGTACAGGAATATTACCGTCAGGACCTTTGACAGAGTGTTCTTATTGCGGAGTAACTTGTACAGGAATATTACCGTCAGGACCTCTGACAGACTGTTCTTATTGCGGAGTAAGTTGTACAGGAATATTACCGTCAGGACCTCTGACAGAGTGTTCTGATTGCGGAGTAACTTGTACAGGAATATTACCGTCAGGACCTCTGACAGACTGTTCTTATTGCGGAGTAAGTTGTACAGGAATATTACCGTCAGGACCTCTGACAGAGTGTTCTGATTGCGGAGTAACTTGTACAGGAATATTACCGTCAGGACCTCTGACAGAGTGTTCTTATTGCGGAGTAACTTGTACAGGAATATTACCGTCAGGACCTCTGACAGAGTGTTCTTATTGCGGAGTAAGTTGTACAGGAATATTACCGTCAGGACCTCTGACAGAGTGTTCTTATTGCGGAGTAACTTGTACAGGAATATTACCGTCAGGACCTCTGACAGAGTGTTCTTATTGCGGAGTAACTTGCACAGGAATATTACCGTCAGGACCTCTGACAGAGTGTTCTTATTGCGGAGTAACTTGTACAGGAATATTACCGTCAGGACCTCTGACAGAGTGTTCTTATTGCGGAGTAAGTTGTACAGGAATATTACCGTCAGGACCTCTGACAGAGTGTTCTTATTGCGGAGTAAGTTGTACAGGAATATTACCGTCAGGACCTCTGACAGAGTGTTCTTATTGCGGAGTAAGTTGTACAGGAATATTACCGTCAGGACCTCTGACAGAGTGTTCTTATTGCGGAGTAAGTTGTACAGGAATATTACCGTCAGGACCTCTGACAGAGTGTTCTTATTGCGGAGTAAGTTGTACAGGAATATTACCGTCAGGACCTCTAACAGAGTGTTCTTATTGCGGAGTAAGTTGTACAGGAATATTACCGTCAGGACCTCTGACAGAGTGTTCTTATTGCGGAGTAAGTTGTACAGGAATATTACCGTCAGGACCTCTGACAGAGTGTTCTTATTGCGGAGTAAGTTGTACAGGAATATTACCGTCATGACCTCTGACAGAGTGTTCTTATTGCGGAGTAACTTGTACAGGAATATTACCGTCAGGACCTCTGACAGAGTGTTCTTATTGCGGAGTAACTTGTACAGGAATATTACCGTCAGGACCTCTGACAGAGTGTTCTTATTGCGGAGTAAGTTGTACATGAATATTACCGTCAGGACCTCTGACAGAGTGTTCTTATTGCGGAGTAAGTTGTACAGGAATATTACCGTCAGGACCTCTGACAGAGTGTTCTTATTGCGGAGTAACTTGTACAGGAATATTACCGTCAGGACCTCTGACAGAGTGTTCTTATTGCGGGGTAAGTTGTACAGAAATATTACCGTCAGGACCTCTGACAGAGTGTTCTTATTGCGGAGTAAATTGTACAGGAATATTACCGTCAGGACCTCTGACAGAGTGTTCTTATTGCGGAGTAACTTGTACAGGAATATTACCGTCAGGACCTCTGACAGAGTGTTCTTATTGCGGAGTAACTTGTACAGGAATATTACCGTCAGGACCTCTGACAGAGTGTTCTTATTGCGGAGTAACTTGTACAGGAATATTACCGTCAGGACCTCTGACAGAGTGTTCTTATTGCGGAGTAACTTGTACAGGAATATTACCGTCAGGACCTCTGACAGAGTGTTCTTATTGCGGAGTAACTTGTACAGGAATATTACCGTCAGGACCTCTGACAGAGTGTTCTTATTGCGGAGTAACTTGTACAGGAATATTACCGTCAGGACCTCTGACAGAGTGTTCTTATTGCGGAGTAACTTGTACAGGAATATTACCGTCAGGACCTCTGACAGAGTGTTCTTATTGCGGAGTAACTTGTACAGGAATATTACCGTCAGGACCTCTGACAGAGTGTTCTTATTGCGGAGTAACTTGTACAGGAATATTACCGTCAGGACCTCTGACAGAGTGTTCTTATTGCGGAGTAACTTGTACAGGAATATTACCGTCAGGACCTCTGACAGAGTGTTCTTATTGCGGAGTAACTTGTACAGGAATATTACCGTCAGGACCTCTGACAGTGTGTTCTTATTTCGGAGTAAGTTGTACAGGAATATTACCGTCAGGACCTCTGACAGAGTGTTCTTATTGCGGAGTAACTTGTACAGGAATATTACCGTCAGGACCTCTGACAGAGTGTTCTTATTGCGGAGTAACTTGTACAGGAATATTACCGTCAGGACCTCTGACAGAGTGTTCTTATTGCGGAGTAACTTGTACAGGAATATTACCGTCAGAACCTCTGACAGAGTGTTCTTATTGCGGAGTAACTTGTACAGGAATATTACCGTCAGGACCTCTGACAGAGTGTTCTTATTGCGGAGTAACTTGTACAGGAATATTACCGTCAGGACCTCTGACAGAGTGTTCTTATTGCGGAGTAACTTGTACAGGAATATTACCGTCAGGACCTCTGACAGAGTGTTCTTATTGCGGAGTAACTTGTACAGGAATATTACCGTCAGGACCTCTGACAGAGTTTTCTTATTGCGGAGTAACTTGTACAGGAATATTACCGTCAGGACCTCTGACAGAGTGTTCTTATTGCGGAGTAACTTGTACAGGAATATTACCGTCAGGACCTCTGACAGAGTGTTCTTATTGCGGAGTAACTTGCACAGGAATATTACCGTCAGGACCTCTGACAGAGTGTTCTTATTGCGGAGTAAGTTGTACAGGAATATTACCGTCAGGACCTCTGACAGAGTGTTCTTATTGCGGAGTAACTTGCACAGGAATATTACCGTCAGGACCTCTGACAGAGTGTTCTTATTGCGGAGTAACTTGTACAGGAATATTACCGTCAGGACCTCTGACAGAGTGTTCTTATTGCGGAGTAAGTTGTACAGGAATATTACCGTCAGGACCTCTGACAGAGTGTTCTTATTGCGGAGTAAGTTGTACAGGAATATTACCGTCAGGACCTCTGACAGAGTGTTCTTATTGCGGAGTAAGTTGTACAGGAATATTACCGTCAGGACCTCTGACAGAGTGTTCTTATTGCGGAGTAACTTGTAGAGGAATATTACCGTCAGGACCTCTGACAGAGTGTTCTTATTGCGGAGTAACTTGTACAGGAATATTACCGTCAGGACCTCTGACAGAGTGTTCTTATTGCGGAGTAACTTGTACAGGAATATTACCGTCAGGACCTCTGACAGAGTGTTCTTATTGCGGAGTAACTTGTACTGGAATATTACCGTCAGGACCTCTGACAGAGTGTTCTTATTGTCCGAGTTTTGTTATGTCCGACCTTATTGTATTAACCCCTTCAGTCCTGACGCACTAAAGCAGGAGATGGGTCGACCATGATAATTCAAGGGCAGTGCCAGATTGGCTTGACGCCTGTCGGCGCCAAGCTAATCTGGCACTGCCCTTGAATTATCATGGTCGATCCACCTCCTGCAACTGGTGCATAGTCGTTAGATGATGCCTCCAAAATTTGGGAAATGCGGCCGTCGGGCTGAATGAGTTAAACGAAGTAGAATGCATTATTATTATTCCGCCGTGAGATAGGCTTAGTCGCCTGCTCGGCGTTAAATCAAAATAACTAAACTATAATAACTATAATAATAATAATAATAATAATAATAATAATAATAATAATAATAATAATAATAATAATAATAATGTCAAGTTCTATAACGCCTAACCACCATAGGTGGTATTGGCGCTTACATGTTACACTAAAATATACTAAGACATATATAGAGAAAACAAAATGAGAAAAATTACAACTGAAAACAACCTAGTGCTAAACACACACACACACACACACACACACACACACACACACACACACACACACACACACACACACACACACACACACGGTAGTAATAAAGGCAAGTGGAACAGATGAAAAATGTCCTGATATATAAACCAGGAAGAAAAATATTAAATATTTCGATTTAAATACAGAAAGTGATGGCGCCTGTCGCACATCAGCAGGGACTGACCATGTAACAGGGCCAAAGTAGGAAAAAGCACGATAGAATAGTTTAAACTAAAGTAATCTCAACTAGTTTAATCCAATCTAAACTAAACTAAACTACACTAAACGCACATCAACAGGGAGTGAATTCCATGTAACAGGGCCAAAGTACGAAAAAGCACGATATAATAAACTAAATTAAAGTAATCTAATCTAATCTAATCTAAATTAAACTGAACTGAACTAAACTAAACGCACATCAGCGGGGAAGGAATTCTATGTAAGAGGGCCAAAGTACGAAAAAGCACGATAGAATAAACTAAACTAAAGTAATCTAAACAAAACTAACTATACTAAACTAAACTAAACTAAACTAAACGCACATCAGCGGGGAGTGAATTCCATGTAACAGGGCCAAAGTACGAAAAAGCACGATAGAATAAACTAAACTAAAGTAATCTAATGTAAACTAAACTGTATTATTACTATCAGCATCATCATCGTCGTCGTCATCGTCATCATCATCATCATCATCATCATCAAATACCGTTATTATAAAGGCGCTTTTTCTCAATTTTTGGGCAAATCGACTCAAAGCGCCGCGAACTGAAACCCAACACGCACACTCACGTAACAGACACGGATTTACGCCATTTAAGACAAACGCAGTACAAGACAGACGAAGGGCCAGTTCAGCTACTGAAGTTACAGAGATTTTTGATCGCTTGTATTTGAAATTTGTAAAGTGGCCTGAAACCAGTACCAAAGTGTGTGTGTGTGTGGGGGGGGGGGGTGGGGGGGGGTGGAAGAACCGGAGTACCCGGAGAAAGAACCCCCGACGGTCCGCCCGAACTAACGGTGACACCAGAGGAGAAAAGTTCGACGCCGGAACCCGTTTTCGAACCTTGCACCTTTGGCATTGGTGGCAGGCGCCTTAACCACTGCGCCACGGACCGCCCCATTATCATCATCATCATCACCACATTTTATTACTGAGAGTTTGACTTTGTGATGTTGCTGACCCTTTACTGTCCGTACAGCTTTTTCCTCTTTCATTATGACTCCGATCGCAATCTCCTCCATAAAAATCGCTACCCACAGTCAAAGTGTTAACGATGTCATTCATGGTCCCTGGCAGTGATAGGGTTCATGAGATAAACGTCAAGCTGCGGACGACTGCAGGAATGTTTACACAGAGTTAATTACCTGGAGAATCCTACTTGAACGCTATAATGAAGGTGAAACAAATCTGAAGACACCTGGCTTCTTTCAATCGGAGGATGCGAATGAACTGGAAGGAATGGTCCATGTAGCAACAGGTCTTCGTGTCGACGTCGGATGCTGCGGCGGACGTCGGCCCGAAAACCATTACGCACGGAGGGAGAGAACAAAACTAGCGTTTGGACAATAGGGATCGAGTGGGTAATCAGAATTTTTTGTTTTTGTTTACCGAGCGAGCGTATCTGGTGGGTTCGGGCTTCTGCGAGTATTTCAGCAAGCAAATATCACCCGAGGTAAAACAATTAACTGATATATCCCACGACAGCCAATTTCAGTGTCTAAGCGCACACTATCACGTGACTCTGCATACTTACTATTTTTGTCTAACCGTATTGAAAATCCGGTAGACTATGAAATGGAGCTGGTCGGAGCGCATTCCGCAGCATGCACATGACGTTTTTGGTGTGCGGCGCAGAAATTCTGTTAAAGAAGTAACAAGATGGAAATGACGTCACGCCTAGCTACACAAACCTTGCTAGAGAACGTCTATTTGGTGCCGACGCCGTGTGTGTGTGTGTGTGTGTGTGTGTGTGTGTGTGTGTGTGTGTGTGTGTGTGTGTGTGTGTGTGTGTGTGTGCGTACACCAAATGACTAAAATGGGTTACTTTCTTTACCATCCTTATGCAATCTGGGGGTGTGTAAAATTCTGGGTGGCCAGATCAGACACCCATTTTTTCTGAAGGTTGTTTCTGTATTATCTTTCATTCAAAATTCAGAAAAAAAAATATCAAAATACGATGTCCCCATTTTAACAGATTTACTTCATCGTTGTGTTTCAGGGATGCCCTGGGCCTGTGTGTGGACACGGAAGCGGCCGGAGTGTTTTCAGATCAATTTGATTGGTCCAACACCGATGAACGGAGTTGCTTCCCTTGCTTAAACGTCTTTCGTCTCCAACGGACACACCGGTCATTCTCTCGCGTTTGCAGAGGTACTTTATGCAATATTTCTTAGTTAAGAGCACGCCCAAATGTACTTGTTCAGTGCAGTTATTTAACTGAGAGATGCCTCCAATCCCCGATACCCGTTTGGCCCAGAAAAATAAGGCGTCTGCTTCAAACGTGTCTTCGGCCGCTCCGGGCCTGACCGTTGAGTCTTGTAGTAAATGATAATAGAACCCCACGATTTTAACAAAAGCTTTCTTCTTCAATGAAAGGAATTCGTTCAATAACCCCATTACAAGGTCAATCTGCCACGCGATTTTGTTTCTTCTTTCTTTTTTTTTCTTTTTTTCTGACGTGTTAACTTGCCACATGCATGCACAGTATCAGTTGACTTTTTTTTTTTAAAAAAACAAAAATTTAATGGCGCCAGATTTCAATCCTCGTTCGCAAAACTGCCTCGCGATTCGAAGAACGAACGTCCACAAACAGGTCTTTAGGAATGTGCAACTGAAGTATCGCTTTTTACTGTATTGCCAGTTTTTAGTTCTCAGGGTCACCCTGGTCAGCCCCACAGGGTGGGTTTTTCTTTCTATTCTGGGGCATGCATGGGTTTCTGTCTACCCTTTGTCCATTCACCTGTATAAATTTGCCTTTTTAAAACTCTCCCTACTGTCTGCACTGCCTGTAGCTCTTGATATTGGATGTGTGTTGCTAAATGGTCTTAGCTTTATGTCTTGGCCCCATGTGTTAGGTTTATTTAACTCATTCTACCCCAGACACACCACGGCAGGATAAGGATCCACCATGATAGTTCAAGGGTGATGCCAGAATAGCTTGGCGCCTACGGGCGCCAAGCTATTCTGGCATCTCCCTTGAACTATCATGGTCGATCTGTGCCCTGCACTGCAATGCAGTCTTGAGAGGACAGGGGCAAAATTTAAGGATTTTGGTGTTGGGGTAGAATGAGTTAACGTATTTGACCGGCAGGCGACATACATGGCAATGTTCTGTTTAGGTGGGTTTTTTTTCACAAGCAGTGCAGGCACGTCCTGAGAAAGCCTAGTGGCTGTCGGGACGTTAAGCAATGTACAATCAATCTGATTCAAAATGTCAGTTGGTTTACATGGTTGTATTGGACATGTTCTCAGCAACAGCATTTTGGTCACACCGGCTCAGGACTTTCTGGCACACACCCAGCGCCGGATGGCAGCAGGATGTCCAAACCCATCGGGATCTATGCTGCAGAATCATGGCCCCCCAGCCTCTGCCACAGAGGGTGCGTCTGGTAGGAGGGTGCATGGACGGCAGCGGAATGCTCCCAATTACAAACTGGTAAGTAAAGTGATTCTATGATCATCTTCATTTTATTGGCTGGCGTGCGTGCGAAGCAAAAGTGAGTTTATGATCTGGGCCACTGGTCGTCCGTCCGTCGTCCATGGTAAACTTTAACTCATTCTACCCCAACACCAAAATCCTTAAATTTTGCCCCTGTCCTCTCAAGACCGCATTGCAGCGCAGGACACAGATCGACCATGATAGTTCAAAGGTGATGCCAGAATAGCTTGGCGCCCGTAGGCGCCAAGCTGTTCTGGCATCACCTTTGAACTATCATGGTCGATCCTTATCCCAGGGTGGGATTCTTCCGCGTTTCCGCGGATTTCCGTGGAAATTCTTTCACAATTCCGCTGAAGCATATTTATTTTCCGCGTCTAATAACAACGAAAAAGACGGGGGAAAAAAATCTTCTTAAATGGCAAAAAAAATCTCAAATGGGTTGGATTTGTATGTAGTTTGGTTCACTATCGCCCGACACTTCCAGTAGCTTTAGGTCGCAGTGGAAAATGGCGGTGAAAAAGGATATTGTCCAAGACAGAGTGCCGTTTTGTGTGCATCTGAACATAAACTGGTACGCACATTCCATTTTTATACTGCAGATCAGGAGTGTCATAACAAAGTCCATTTTCGGGTGTGTTTGGTCTCGCTCCCCCTGTCGGTTTTTGGATACTTTGGCGAACGGTGGACACGCGTGCCTATCCCCCCCCCCCCACCCCCCCCCCCTGTCGTTTGATTTTTCGGCCGCTGAAAATGAAGGACATGAACCCCCCCCCCCCCCCCCCCCAATGTCGTTTGATTTTCCGCGTTTTCTTTCTTACTAGAATCCCACCCCTGTTATCCTGCTGTGGTGTGTCTGGGGGTAGAATGAGTTAACGGTGGCATTTTCTCGGAGACTATTCAAGCCACATTCTTCAAGCTTGGCCCAAGGATACTTTGTGGCAAGACCTTTTTAAACATGCCAATTTGAGTGACCTCTCTCAAAGGGTCACGCAGGGTTGACAAATGTGTGAAAACTGCTTGCATTTTCAGAAAACGTGGATTTTGACTGCTGCAGAAGCCAGCCCTCGTCACCGAGGTCACACATATGTAAATCGGTCATACACGGGATTACTCTTTTTATTCTTGTGCAAGGCCCCTTTAAACCAAAATTGGGCTGTTTCTGTTTCTAATGCAGCTTTGGTTTTAATCTTTCTTTCTTTCTTTCTCCAGTTGGCAAATGGCGCCTGGGATGGACCCGAGACTGAGAGCAGTGCCAGCGCATCGCAATACGAGGGCAGTGATGACGAGGAGTTTGTTCCTGGCTGGAGCTCACCGGATTCAGAGGGTGTGTCGGCATCAATTGCTGGGATCTCGGACATAGACAGTATTGTATCGACTATGTTAGATTTCATCAAAGTGGCAGGTTCGGGGTGGCCAGGTGTTGGTGACGCTAGTACCAGCAAGGTGCAGTGTGCGTTAGGGGGTGGCAATGAGAATGTGGATAGGCAGGAGGAACATGATGCTGGAAAGAGTGGGGAAAGAGCACTTACAGAAGAAACAGGTGTGCACGTGTCGCAGAGAGGGAAAGGAAAGTACAAATGGGACAAGAAACATGCATGCAAATTGTGTGGCAAGCTTGTCTTGAAAATGAGCACGCACTTACAAGATGTCCATGCAGATGAGGCAGACGTTGCTAAAATTTTGTCGATGAAAAAAGGGACCAAGCAGAGACGTCGAGCATGGATCAGACTACAAGATGAGGGTGATTACATGCATAACGTTGCTGTTCTTGAAAACAAATCCGGATGTTTGATTCCTAAGTATCGCACCAAAACTAGTAAGGTAGACGACCTTCTCGCCTGTAGCCATTGCAAAGGGCTCTATCAAAAAAAGCTGATCTCTGTACACTCAAAACGTTGCTGTCAGAAGCCAGGAGGGTTTCAGATCACTCAGCGAGGAGACGCCGCGCGCCGTGGTCGCCTAATGCTTCCAATACCCTTAGACGTTGAATTTTCATTCTACCACAAGATCTTGGCTAGCCAGAGAGATGATGAGATAAGCCGTCTCATCAGAACTGACCCCTTGCTTCTTGAGTATGGAAAGAGATTATTTGACCGCAGGGACATTGAAGAACACACGGCTGGACAAATCAGCTCCAGGATGCGGGAGTTAGGGAGACTATTGAAGATTATCAGAGTGAGGTCAGAAATGAAAATCGCAAGTTTAAATGCTGTGATCAATTCAGCTAGCTTTGATCATGTTGTCCTGGCTGTAAAAGGGCTAGCAGATTTTGATGAGGACACACATCAGTTCAAAAAAGGCAATCTCGCAATGCACATAGGCCATGCTTTGAAAAAGTGTTCACAGATCAAACAGTCACAGGCATCCAAACAGCTTGGGCAGGGTTCAGACGACAGGTGGCGACAGGAGCTCTCTGAGGCGCAGCGGTTTGACTCTGTCTTCAACGGGGACTGGTATGATTGTGTGTCCGCTACAGCAGCCCAGTCGGTCGGGAAAATGACCATGAACAAACCCAAGCTGATCCCATCATGTGAAGATGTGAGGAAGGTCCAACAGCTTCTTGAGACAAGGATGGTTTCGGAAGATTATCCGACAGTGGTTAAAGCAACTCTTTGTGCTGTATCACTTTTCAACCGAAAACGAGGGGGAGAAGTTCAGAGAATGAAGGTGTCAGACTTCCAGAATGCTAAGATTGGATCGATCACCAATCAAGATATCTTGAAAGGTCTCACAGAGGTTGAGAAGAAAATGGTGAATCATTTTCAGCGAGTGGAAATCAGAGGCAAGTTTAATAGGAGTGTTCCCGTTTTGCTGACGAAGAAGATGATGACAACTGTGGACAGAATCTTTCAAATGAGGCAATCAGTGCCAGCTCTCGCTGATTCCCAGTACATCTTTGCCACACCTTCTGGTCAGAGGCCTTACAGAGGCCATGATGTTCTGAAGGCCCATGCCCTAGAAGCAGGGGTGTCATACCCAGCCATGTTCACATTTACTCAGTTGCGGAAGCAGGTTGCAACTTTGGCCATCTCGGAGTTAGACCAGGATCAGCTGGCAGATTTCCTTGGCCATGATATTCGGATACATCGCCATATCTACCGCCAACCTCAAGACGTCCTTCAAAAGGCAAAAGTGGCAAAGATTCTTCTGTCAGTTAACAATGGGATGACAGATTTTGAGAGTTGCATTAGAGCTGAACTGGGCGATGATGAAGAGATTGACTTTGACAATGAAGACGCATCAGAAACTGGCAGAGAGGTCTCGGGGGGAACAGCACCTGTGAATGAAGCAAGTAGCAAGTCAGCAACACAGGAATCGATGAGCATGACGGAGAAAAGACGTCCAGAGCCTGATGACAATCTAGATAGTTTTGATGATGACAGTACTGCGTCAGCTCCTGTTCGAAAGAAAGCTAGATTTACAAGGAAACCATGGGGGGAAGCTGAAGAGAAAGCTGTTCAAACTCGTTTCAAGACACACCTCGTCATGAACAAACTTCCTGGAAAGGCCGAGATACAGTATGCAATGGCAGAGGAACCTGCACTTAGACATAGGCGCTGGACAAACATTAAGGATTACGTCCGCAACAGACTGAAAAAGTTACAAAAGAAATGAATTGAGCCGCCACTCGCGGCATTTTCGATTTCATACAGATTTATTACATCAGTGTTATTATTGGGGTGGTTTCAGCATGTATAGCCTGCTTTTTTTTTTATCTGATGGACGCCTGGATCATTTGTGACCCTCTCTCACAAAATCAGTCTTAAGAACTCGCATTTTGGATGTTTTGACATATATACATTTATGAAAACTACAGTGTTTGCTGATTACTGTGATATATGACTGTATGCTGTAGTGCAAAAATTGTAAAGGCTGTTAAGTGTTTAAAGTTGTTAAAGCCTCCGGCGGCCATTTTGAGAAAACAGCCTGTGAAGTTTCTGTGTGCAGCATAATTGGGGCCAAGGGCAGACTTTTAAAATCATTTTTTACCTATTTAATGGCATTTTTCATGATAAAGATTTTAACCATACGATACTTTGGTGTATGTAGAATACATTTCTCCCAAAAAGTGAAAATGCCCCAGATTGACCCCCCACCACATATTATTGCGTGTAGTGCTGATTGGCTCGCTGCGAGTTAAGACTGGTTTCGTGAGAAAGGGTCACATTTTGTATACTGTATAACCTTTGGATTTGCAAAACGAAACAGCCGGCTGGGGACAAAAGACAATATAATAAGATAAGAAAACCATTGACAATGTAAAAATTGATTACAAGAGTGTTATTGGGGGGGGGGGGGGCGGATCATTTTGTAATATACTGCATGCCATTTTAAAAACTCTGCAAATGAAAGAATGGTTGGTTGTACTGCCATACCATTTTGCAAATGAAAGAATGGCTGGTTGTTTGTTGGAGACGAAAGACGTTAAATAAAGGCTGAAGTTTCAAGTGATTTCTTATGTTGTCAGTTAATTAATTAATGTCAGTGTTCTGTTCTGTCATTTTAACTCATTCTACCCCAAGATCGGAATCCCCAAATGTTGAAGTCGTCTTCAGAAGACTGCGTTGCAGTGCAGGACACAGATCCACCACGATAGTTCAAGGGTGATGCTAGAATAGCTTGGCGCCCATAGGCGCCAAGCTATTCTGGCATCACCCTTGAACTATCGTGGTGGATCTTAAATTTTGCTAGGGTAGAATAAGTTAAGTGTTCGTTTCTTCGTCTGGGTCTTTTTCTATCTTTGATATTTTTCCACACTTTTTGACCCGCATCATAGTCATACTGAGGCTAATAGCTTCAAATCTGTTCACTGCCATAATTCTATGCAAGCTACATTACAGTACTTACAGATGAGGACATAGACCAATGGCTTTAGTTCAAGGGTGGTGCCACAATAGCTTGGCGCCTAGAGGCACCAAGCTATTCTGGCACTAACCCTTGGACTATTTCAGTTACACTAGTTGCACACACTGGTGTATTCCGAATGATAAGGGTTAATATTCAAAATGCTCTGTTGCTGTTTGTCTGAAACTCCAGAGTACCCCAAAACACACAAAAAAAAGTCCTTTAATTTCCAGAATACATTATGTTGATTCTCACATCAATGCCATGATAAACTGTTTTGCTTCAAAAGGACAAAACGCAGCAATGTTTAAACGATTTCCTCTGTAAAAATCATAATCGAAAGGTTTCGGGCCAGTGTTTATTGAATTTTGCACCATACTATGTAAAGAATGTTAAAGCACACATACACATTTAAGTTGGGAAAAAAAATTAATGTGAAAAAGAAGTATTCCATGAACTTGACCTTATTACAGACGCCTACTGTTGTGAAGACACCCATTTTGACTGTAATGCCAGTTTCATTTGTGTGAGAGAGACACCCACCCACTTTATTGGCAGAAACCCATTTTTTTCGGCATCTAGTGGCTCTGTTTCTAGAAAATGTCTATTTTATTTTAAGTTATAGAGCTTAGTTATAATGTGAGTTCTAAACATTGGCATCAATTCCAGAGCCCTAGAATAAATAGAAATATGGGAACCCATTTTTACATGAAATGCTAGGTAACCCACTCTGATGGTTGCGTCTCCCTGTGTGTGTGTGTGTGTGTGTGTGTGCGTGTTCGTGTGCGTGTGCGTGTGCGTGCGCGTGCGCGTGCGTGTTCGTGTGCGTGTGCGTGTGCGTGCGTGTGCGTGTGCGCGTGCGCGTGCGTGTGCGCGTGCGCGTGCGCGTGCGTGCGTGTGTGTGTGTGTGTGTGTGTGTGTGTGTGTGTGTGTGTGTGTAGAGCGACTAGAGTCCGCGTTTGAGAACGGACAAGCATTAAAATTGTAGGATTATGTCCCTAAAAGAATTGTCTCGAGACTTTTCGATTTTCTTTTATTAAGATGCTCATTGGCGAGAAAATGGCCGTTTCATAAATAACCGGTTGATCCACACTGGAGTCCTTAATTTTTCTTATTTTTACTAGATATTTTGCAAATAGCTAGATCAAAGGGAAATATTGAATGAGTTCGTTAACCGGCATTGCACCTTTAGAAGGTTTGAGTGATAATGAAATATATATATATATATATATATATATATATATATATATATATATATATATATATATATATATATATATATATATATATAAAATTAATCCGAAAAACGTTAATAATTAATATATAATATAATTATTAACGTTTTTCGGAATAATTTCACGAATTATATGGGTTAATCGTAAAACAATGACTCTTTTTTTACGAAAAAAATATACTTCGCATTAATAATCGCATGATTTTTCGTAGACGGTATTTACATAAGCCTGCAGTTTGTCTCGGCTGTCGGGTAAGGTTAGGTCAATTGTGACCTGTATGTGATCAGGTTTGAAAAACAGACAATTTTCTGTAAAGAGTCATTTGTAAAACAGCTAACATAACTTTATTTTTTCTTTTACGAAAAAACCCGCTATCTTCTCATTAATACCCGCATGATTTTTCATAAAGTGTTTGCATAAGCATGCTGTTTGTCCCGACCCTAGGGTAGGATTAGGTCGAAATTGTGACCTGTTGTACGCAATAGACATGAAAACGAGCAAGAAAATTGCCAAGTTTGATCCTCTGATACGTCAAATGTTAGTACTGCGATAAGTGACGAATAACAACATCAATATGAACACGGCGTCGTGGGACTAATTATGCCATGACGTCAAGCTTGAAGTGACGTCATTTCGCTGCTCGTGCTATTATTCTTCTTCAGAATAGCTATGCTACGCCAGACCACAGAGCTTACGAATGGCGGGAGTGTCCGTCTTTATATCTGTGTGCCAGTGTGTGTGGATCAGAGGGTGGGTTTAAAGTAGAAGGAGATGGATTCCTGTCGCAACTAATGAAGCGCCGTGTGTCCGTCTTTATTTGTGTGCGCCGAAGTGTGTGTTGATCTGAGGTTGGCTTAGAGAGGAGGGAAATGGACCAGCATAATAAGCCTAAAAATATGAACAATTCTGAATGTTCCTAAAAGATAAACGCATCTGAACTCCAAACAATACGGGTAGACTTTGGGATGGAAACCTCGTCTTTTTTTTTTTAATGGGTGTGGTGTGAAAAACGTTTCCGAAGTTGACGCGGACATTCGATTAAATCGGAACACCTCGTATCTAGTTAGAGTTCTTCCGCAGCAAGAAATATAGGTCTACCGTCTAGAAATATAGGTCTACCGTCTACAATGAGCAAATGTCTGTAAATAGAATAGCATAAACCGCCACGTTAGTGTTCCTAACAAGAGACAGAAGACGACAGTAAAAACTTAAGGTGCAGACGAAAAAATTGATGATGTAATAAATGAATGCGCGTCCGTTTCACGGTTGTGGTCGCTAGGGGTAGCCATTCCGTTGTTAGGTACATCTCACATTGCGGCTCCACTATCGTTGTAAACGCCCTGCCAATGGTACAAAAGGCATACCTCGCAGTCCGCTGAATAACTGACTATCGTGAGGTTGTAAATGCCCTGCCAATGGTACAAAAGGCATACCTCGCAGTCCGCAGAATAACTGACTATCGTGAGGTTGTAAATGCCCTGCCAATGGTACAAAAGGCATACCTCGCAGTCCGCAGAATAACTGACTATCGTGAGGTTGTAAATGCCCTGCCAATGGTACAAAAGGCATACCTCGCAGTACGCAGAATAACTGACTATCGTGAGGTTGTAAATGCCCTGCCAATGGTACAAAAGGTATACCTCGCAGTCCGCAGAATAACTGACTATCGTGAGGTTGTAAATGCCCTGCCAATGGTACAAAAGGCATACCTCGCAGTCCGCAGAATAACTGACTATCGTGAGGTTGTAAATGCCCTGCCAATGGTACAAAAGGCATACCTCGCAGTCCGCAGAATAACTGACTATCGTGAGGTTGTAAATGCCCTGCCAATGGTACAAAAGGCATACCTCGCAGTCCGCAGAATAACTGACTATCGTGAGGTTGTAAATGCCTGTAACGCACGCAGACTTGCCCTCAGTCGTACGCACAGACTCTCACGCAACAGACGCATACACCGCCACTGACTCAGACGGGCGCATTCATGCGGTAAAACACAACACACGGGCTCCCTTTCTAAAGTAACCTTTATACACTATAACAGAAAAGAAACGCTTTAAAGACTATCAAACTATATATACAAGGCTCTCTATCACACACTCAAATCACAGTATCTTTGCCAGGCTAGGTTTTAGTCTCTCAATGTCTCCAACCTGTTTGATGTTGTTGCCTGGTTACGTTGGTCCTTCTCACGTCTAGGCGTGAAAGTCCTTCGTCGTACGCGTATCGCCGTCCTGTCTCTTTGGGCACGGACGTCCTCGTTCTCGTACGGTACACTCAGTTCTCGCTTGGACTTGGGTGTCTTGGTTCCCAGTCAGACTCACTCTCAGAAGAGCTGGAGGGATGACCTCACGTAGGTCCCACCTGCGACTCGACGTCTCGGCGTCTGTCTTCCACTCTCGTTACAAGAACTCTGAATAGACAATAAAAGTCCCAACGTAACACTTGCTAAACACACAACATATTGGAACAATGAGAAACGTCACGTAACCTAGCTGATACAAATAACTCCCACGTTCATTCACACACACACACACGTGCTTCATAAACTATTTCCGTATCACCCCCATATCTCTATCACTATCTTGAAACAGACTATAGCCTAACTGACACTCTTGCTATACATTACTCTATACCCTGGAAAAGACTATGCTTAACCAGCCACGTACTATCTTCATAGCGGCTTAGACATTCACACTTCATATTCCTTTAGTCATCTATCTCGGTAACAACTATACAAAACACCGGTTACTTCACCGAATTCTAAACATACATAACTAAACCAAACCGGAACACCGCTATACAACCACATTAATCTTACCACGCATACTGTCTTTAACTAAACAACTATCAATACTACATTTATATAAACATACCTGAAATCTAGGCTTCAGAGTCTTGGAATGCGGGCTAGGTCACACAACCGTTCCATACGACAAAACAGCCCGCACTCCCGATTCAGACCTCTGACAGACACAGCTTCCGCCTAGAACTCACTAAACATTACTCACTAAAATCCCGTGCTAACCATGTCTCAAAGATTCCACATGGACAGCAGGCCCCACGGACTATCGGCACAAACAAACCGTTAACAAAAACCCGTACCGTACTAATCCTAGTGTGCGAGCACTATGCACGAGCATAGAGCTTCATCACAATGCCTTGCCAATGGTACAAAAGGCATACCTCGCAGTCCGCAGAATAACTGACTATCGTGAGGTTGTAAATGCCCTGCCAATGGTACAAAAGGCATACCTCGCAGTCCGCAGAATAACTGACTATCGTGAGGTTGTAAATGCCCTGCCAATGGTACAAAAGGCATACCTCGCAGTCCGCAGAATAACTGACTATCGTGAGGTTGTAAATGCCCTGCCAATGGTACAAAAGGCATACCTCGCAGTCCGCAGAATAACTGACTATCGTGAGGTTGCGTTTGAAAAGAACGACTCCAAACAGCAAACGAGAGCGAAATCACGGCGGAGGGACAACGTACCAAACATCTCCAAGAGGCAGAGATCCTCATGAGCCCGGATGGCTCATGAGGATCTATGCCTCTTGGAGATGTTTGGAGTGTTGTCTATGCTTTTGGAACAAGCTGGTTATTCGCCCTTGATTTCGTGCTCTTTCGTTGTTGGTAGTCGTTCTTTGCACACTAAGCCTGGCTTATTTTGCGCTGTGCTAACATCTTATTATCGACGCAATTTTCAAACTCTAAATTGCGCGGACAAAAAAAAGTCAGACGCGATAATGGCGCCTGGTGGCCGCCTTCCCCATTAAGCTAACGGCCATCAGGCTGGCAACAAGCCAAGGGTCTTGTTCTCATTAGGCCTGATTGCCGCTGAGTCGGGAAAGTCTAGCCACTCTCTAGTGATAATATTTCGTCTGCGAAAATCACCTGCGATGTTTGCAATATATCTCAGCAGAACAAACCCCTCCCTCCCTCCGAGCAAAAGGTATAGATTCGCATGAGCCCTGCACGGGCTCATGAGGATCTATATCTCTTGCTGACGATGATTTCCAGCTGCTCCTTAGAATGTATGCACGTGTTGCGTCCGGTGTGGAGTATGACCGTGTGATGGGGGTGTTGGTATATTTAGATATTTAGCTAATGATGCTCACTGGACGGAATACTAGCTGTAAATTGTTACCTTGCGTCATCAGCTTTTTTTGCCCTCCATGTTGCATTGTCAGACGTTTAACTCATTTAGTCGCGGCAAGCCGCATCCGGATGCGCGGCTGAACGAGTTAACCCTTTCAGTGCCATCTGACGCAGGCCGTGTTTCTGCACTCTTCGTTGCTTCAACACCAAAAAGAAGTGGCTGTCCTAAGAACACGGATTTAAAGTGGTCTCAGCAAGAGCCACTGCGTGGGCTCATGAGGATCTATGCCTCTTGCAGTTGCGTGGTGTGCAGATTTTGTGGGCACTGAACGGGGTGAAGTGAAAAATTTAATGACGTCACAAACACGTACAGAGGGACAAAGCCTGTTTGTTCTATCAGGCGGGACGAAAAGGTACACTGGCTATCCGTGAACACGTGGGGATATGGTGGAACTTCCCTGAACGTGAAGAAATGTGCACTACACAGTTCCCAGAGTCAAACAAAGAGAGAGAGAGAGAGAGAGAGAGAGAGAGAGAGAGAGAGGTTCTCGATGACCAGCAACCGCCTCTATGAATTGTCTCGGTTTGAGGTCTGACCATCTACCCACCCTCTCCCCAACCGAAACTAAAATTTAAATTTAAAATAAATGGCCACTCTGCACTGTGAAGGCAAAAAACAGTTATCCGTCTTTGCGAAAAGCAGGATTTTATTGTATCAGAATGGAACTGTTGCTGTTCACAAACACGGACTTGTTCTCTTTTGCCTTCACAGAACATACCTCTCCACACACACACACACACACACACACACACACACACACACACACACACACACACACGCACGCACGCACACACACACACGCACGCACGCGGCACACACACACACGCACGCACACACACAAACACGCGCTCGCGCACAAACGCACATGCACACGCACGCACACACACACATACGCACACACAAACACGCACACACAAACACGCACACACAAACACACACGCATGTACTCACACACAGACACACACACACACACATACAAACGCACACACGCACCACCATAACCACCGGCAAAACTAGCACCACCACTCGCCTCGTCCCCTCCAGCACCCCTCCCGACCCACTGCCCGTCCAATTCCCCCACACTATCACCAGACCACAAACAGGCATCACCAACGCCACCACAGCCCTTCTTCATTCGCGTGCACGATGTGGCCTCTGTTGACGACTAAAGCCTGACTAACAGACGTTTGCGTTCTTATACAATACATTAATGACACGTCCTTAGCCTGAGGACGCCGGCCGCGGGGAAGATACACGGTAGGCAACAAGATTTCGGCCCAAGTCGGCCGCAGTGGGCCCGCGCACGACCGTGCGCGGGCCCACTGTAGCCGACTTCGGGTCAAAAGTCTTTTGTTTCAGTGGCATATTAGTCACTGGGGGGCGGGGAGGAGGGGGGAGGGGGCATTCATTTGTCCGGAAGGCCCCTGACCGCAACGAAGTATTTTTTTATGAAGAATGCGAACTCTCATCGACCTCCACTTTGTTCATGTTCCCAGGTTTCTAAAAATAGCTCATGCTGCGAGTTGACTGCCCGTATACACCCCCCCCCCCACCCCACACACCTACCCAAACATCACACACAAACACGCACGCAGGCGCACACGCACACACAAACCTCTATTCACGTTGTCAGTTCCTTGCAATTAGTTCTACTGCACGACTATGAAGGAGATCGTTGCCCACAAAGGTACACAAATCCAAGAGTTTGTTCAGTTGCGCCTTATCTGACCGGCAGTGACTTTCGTACGGTCTCCCTATAATCTGTGAAACGCTGATTCACGTGACTGCAATGATTGGCCACAATGCCAGAGAGTTTTCCCGTGCTATTTTTAACCATAAACAAAATACGTCACTTTCCCTAGGATTGTACGAGAATGAAGACTATTTACTCAGGCATAGTTTGTCAATAATTAATAGCTTTGTGTTATTGTGATTATATTTCACGCGTTCACTATCAATACTTACTTTATAGAAAAAAATCATGTTTTATTTTTTATTATTTTTTTTTAATTTTTTTTTTTAAAGCTGCGCATTCACTTTCGGGGGTCATAATTATGAAAGTTCAGCTTCCATCGCCGTCATTTGTCGCTGAGTAAGCTGAGCAATGGCACTGTTATTTCGAAGCGAACAACGTAGCCTATGACTTTCGGAGCTGTGCCAGTCAGGGGACGCAACCGGTTTCCTAATCCTGCGGTTAATCCAAGTCTTCCGGTTAGAAAGTTAAAACTGTGGTCCGGTCCGTGTGTTTCACTTGGGTCGCACGACTTGAATAGAAGCTCAAGCGACCAAAATGACAAATCTCTAAACATTTATTGATTTCGGTGTCTTTCTCGAAGTATGTTAACCCCTTAACTGTCACTGGTCGCGGTTTGTGTTGTTAACCCTATTGGACCCGGAACCCTGCCGCAGGAGATGGATTGATCATGATAATTCAAGGTTTGTGCCAGATGAGCTTGGCGCCTGAAGGCGCCAAGCTCATCTGGCACTAACCTTGAATTATCATGAACAATCCCTCTCCTGCAACTGGTACATAGTCGTTAGGCAACACCTCCCGAATTTGAGAAATGGGACCTTGGAGCTAAAAGGGTTAAAATCTTTAACGACAAAGAGACCACGCCACCCAAGGACCAGGGGCACAAGCTGGGGTCAGCAAGAGACATTAATCTTCATGAGCCCCTGCAACTGCGGGGGCCCATTTAGATCAATGTATCGTGCAGTTGGACTGTGCTTAAAATACCATTACGCATAAATCCCAAGACACGTTTCAGCGCCATTTGTGTTTGTTATGTCTTGTTGACACACCTAATGAACTTCAACAGCAATTGGGACAGGCAGTGCCGCCGTGAGATGACCTTAGTTGCCTGCTCGGCGTTAAACCCAAATAACAACTAACTTGGACAGGCAGCAACAGCTCATGAGTAATCGCACTTATTTATTCTGTGCAGACGTTAGCGTTTCTAACTATGTTTAGCTTTTTCTCGTACTGATAACACTGTATTTATAGAAAGGAGTGAAGTCATTGTCCTGTTACTTGATATTAAGACGACGTGTGCTGAACGGGATCCCCCAGTGTCCAAATGAACCATAACTAGACCTGTGTGTGTAGCGTTCCGTAACCGTTTGTTACAGAAGTGTATCTTTGAACAGTGACGGCGGTAGTGGGCCTTTAATATTTCTCGACACGGAAGGGGTTAAGAAGGTTTGTTATTACGTTCTGATTCTTGTTTAACCTTCTTGTTGTGAGGTGAGAGTCAGCAGAGAAGCCACTCTGACAACAACTGAACAAGAGCGAAAGCAAGACACTCATTTTCGTGAGCCCCCCCCCCCCCCTTTCAACGTACAGGGGCTCATGAGGATTCCAAATTTACCCCCATTTAACTCATTCGAGACGTGCCGCCTCCGGATACGCGGCTTATGCCGCGTATCCGTAGGCGGCACGTCTGGAATGACTTCCAATACCTCATGTCCCAAATTGTGAAGGTCTCACCCGAGGACTATGCACTATCTGCATGAGATGGATAGACCATGAAAATTCAAGGGTAGTGCCCGATTAGCTCGTCGCCCAATGGCGCCAAGCTAAACTGGCACTACCATTGAATTATCATGGTCGATCCATTGAAGGGTAGTGCCAGATTAGCTTGGCTAAGCTAATCTGGCACTAACTTTGGATCCTTAGAATAAGCCCTTAACAAACCTTTATTACTATTAATCATGGTCGATCCGTCTCCTTTTATCGGTTTTTCTTTCGCCGTTTGGTCAGACAGCAGTGCGAGATCAGAAACACACACAAAAATATCCGAGAATATCGTGCTTTCAGTACAACTAGAATAGAAACTACAGGCGGCACGGATTGTTCGTGCCCCTACCAGCACTGGTTGATGTAACCAAGGCCACATGGTTAGGAAGCACGCACAAGTCAAAGGAAGGCTTGTGTTCAGAGAATTTCCTTTCCGACATGACAAATAATTATCAGAACAGTGGAGTAAAGATCTTGTGTGTGTGTGTGGGAGGGGTGGGGGGGGGGTTGAGGAGGCGGGTGACTAATCTAACTTTTTCGCATAAAACAATCAACGTTAGTGATAATGGGAGGAGGGAACAAAACTGCTATTTGCGATAATAGTTTCTTTTCTTTAACGGTTTTTTATTCTTCCTTTATTTAGGGGGAAGGGGGCAGCCGTTGGGAGAGGGGGGGAGTATTTTGTCCTGCTCCCTATATATTCTTTGGTTTGGACATCTCATAAGCGAAATGCGTGTTCATTTATGTAAAATTTAGTGATATCCATTTCACAGACTTCGGAGGCGCGGTTAGAGGTCTAAGTTTTTATAAGATTCCTGTTCCTGTGGCAATGCAAAATCATTTTAGATCTTTAAACTGCTGCACAAGACAAGCGAGTCATTGCCACCACGTGAAAGTCGGAAAAACTCACGACAATGTTCACGCGCCATCGTCATTTCTGATGCTTCCGCTGGCGTGGACGGCTGTAGGTGAACACAGGTGCGTATTATTTAGAGCTGCAACAAGCTGGGGTAAAAGATACGTGTCCACTTTGTGTATTAATGCACAGTATTCATTTATTCTTCATGTTTTACATTGGCTAGAATAAATAAATACTGTGCCTGAACCCTTTTAGACCCGACAGTATTCATTTATTCTTCATGTTTTACATTGGCTAGAATAAATAAATACTGTGCCTGAACCCTTTTAACCCCACCCGGGTCTGCCCTGGGGGACTTGGGTGGGGTTAGGTACTTTTTAGTTCCCAGGGTCACCCTGGTCAGCCCCACAGGGTGGGTTTTTCTCTCTATTCTGGGGCATGTGTTTCTGTCTACCCTTTGTCCATTCACCTGTATTTGCCTTTTTAACACTCTCCCTACTGTCTGCACTGCCTGTAGCTCTTGATATTGGATGTGTGTTGCTAAATGGTCTTAGCTTTATTTAGGCCCCATGTGTTAGGTTTATTTAATGTATTTGACCGGCTGGCGACGTACATTCAATGTTCTGTTTAGTTTTTTTTTTTCACAAGCAGTGCAGGCACGTCTTGAGAAAGCCTTGTTGCTGTCGGGACGTTAAGCAATGTACAATCAATCAACTGAACCCTTTTAGACCCGACAGTATTCATTTATTCTTCATGTTGTACATTGAATAGAATAAATAAATACTGTGCCTGAACCCTTTTAGACCCGACAGTATTCTTTTATTCTTCATGTTTTCCCCCACCGGGTCTGCCCTAGGGGACCTTGGTGGGGTTGTCTACTTTTTAGTTCCTAGGGTCACCTTGTCTAACCCTTGCAAGGTGGGTTCTACTCTTTTGGGGGTTTGTATTTCTGTCTTTCTGGTTCATTCATCTGTATTTTTCTTTTGAAATTCTCCCTCCTGTCTGCGCTTCTTGCAGTTTTTTTCTTCATTTAGCGCAGGCACGTCCTGAGAAGGCCTTTGTCGCTTGCGGGACGTAAAGCAATCTATACTCACTCACTCTTCATGTTTTACATTGAATAGAATAAATAAATACTGTGCCTGAACACCTTTAGCCCCGACGCCCCACAGCAAGCCATGGGTTAACCCTGATAATTCAAGGGTAGTGCCAGATTAGCTTGGCGCCTTAAGGCGCCAAGCTAATCTGGCACTACCCTTGAATTATGGTCAGTCAATCCTACGCCTGCAGCCGGTAGAGAGTTATAGGTTGTCTCCCACATTTGAAGATGTACCTGTTAAAACATGCAGGTTTGTAACAGATGGTTACGAAACACTACACACGTCTAGCTATGGTTCATTTAGACACGGGAGAATCCATTTCAGCACAGGTCGCCGTAATATCAAGTAACCTGGCAATGACTTCACTCCGTTCTGTAAATACCCCACCCGGGTCTGCCCTGGGGGACTTGGGTGGGGTTAGGTATTTTTTAGTTCCCAGGGTCACCCTGGTCAGCCCCACAGGGTGGGGTTTTCTCTCTATTCTGGGGCATGTGTTTCTGTCTACCCGAGGTCCATTCACCTGTATTTGCCTTTTTTAAACTCTCCCTACTGTCTGCACTGCCTGTAGCTCTTGATATTGGATGTGTGTTGCTAAATGGTCTTAGCTTTATTTAGGCCCCATGTGTTAGGTTTATTTAATGTGTTTGACCGGCTGGCGACATACATTCAATGTTCTGTTTAGTTGGTTGTTTTTTTTCACAAGCAGTGCAGGCACGTCCTGAGAAAGCCTTGTTGCTGTCGGGACGTTAAGCAATGTACAATCAATCAATCAATCCGTTCTGTAAATACAACGGTATAAGTACGAGAAACGGCTAAAGATTGACACGCTAACGGGTGCAGAGAATAAGTAAAGGCGAATACGCGTGTGTTTGCTGCATGTCTAAACTACCGTTTAAGTTCATTGGATGTCTCAACAAGGCATAATGAACACACGTGGTGTTGAAATATAGCATCAGATTTACGCGAAATGGTACTTTAATTAGGTTACTACTCATCGTGAAAGCTCATTTCTCTATCTCAGTCCGTGGTGCTGAATAAATGTTGTATTAAAAGAAGAAACTACGTTTCTTGACACAATATGACCAACATTGCACATCGTGTAACCGATTGGAGTTTGTGTGGTGTAGGTCTGGTTGCATGACAGTTTGTAAAGGACACACAAAATTAAGAACAAAGTCCTTACCTCGCCTGGCACATTGTAACCCTATTGGAGCTGAGTTGGTATAGCTCGCCCTGTGCCTAGGTTAAACGCACCAGCGGCGCCATTGTTGCACCGTCGTAGTTGGAGTACGAGAGATGATCACACAAGTACAATTGACTTGATTCAGGGGCGTGGGGCGTGACACAACGTCACATTACGTAGTCACATTTGGCCAGTTTAGGCAGTAAGAGGACCGGTGTTTTTAAAAATAATTTTTGCTTTGTTTGGACATTTGTAGTAGGGCTGAATGTTGAAATTTGCTGGAAATATCTGGCTAGATGAGAGGAGACATGTTTGGTGCTTTGATTCATGCCATCCTGAGCTTATTCAGTAGAGAATTGTGGACCTATGTTGAGTTGCCGTTGACGTAGTGATTTGAGGGGCACGCTGATTTCAGCTGTGCTTGGGTGTGGGGTTGGTAAGGAATCAGGTTCATAACCAAGAAATGAGTGTCAATGTGCTGTTTTTATTGTGTTGTGCATGGCAAATGTGCAGCTGGTGGGCAGTAGTGTTTTTTAGGGGATTGAAATATTAGGGGAATGCCTGGGACTGACTATGGCTAAGAGACTGGACAGTACGGAAACGCGAATGTGTACCTTGACCTGTCAGGGCACCACATGCCATTATGTGATACAGATCAGAAACTGGTTTGATGTTACCATATCATTGATTTTGGACTTTTGCGGTTGGAAAACTGAGAAAATCATAATTTTTCCCCCAAAATCGCTGTTTGCAGTTTTAAAGGCGTTTTTGCATGTTTTCCATGGCAACACCCTGTTTAGCTGCACTGTGAGCTGTGTTCATTTATTTCTTGTCTTACAGGTAGTCATGAGTCTGACCTTTGACCCTGAGCTTTGACCCTGAGCTTTGACCTTGACCTTGAAAGGGGTGTGGTTTGGGGCGTTCAGTTTCATAAATGCGTTTTTTTTAAAAATGCAATCTTTCAGTTATTGAAGTTGTGTGGTGGAGTGGGGTGGGTGGGGATGGGGGTGGGTTGGATTTGAGGTGGGGAGGGGGGTGGGGGTAAGGTCAAAGGTTAAGATGAAAACTACAATGAAACTGTTTCAGCGTGTGTATTTCATTAGACAGCTGACCTCGGAGTGAAATAAGCCAAAATAATGTGACAGGCAGAAGTGTTATTTTGCATGATCCTGCTACACTGGCTGCATCTGAGGTGTCATTCTGCTGTAATTGTCATGAGAGATGTCACTGGTGTCTATTCTGAGCCAAACACAAGCATTTTTATACTGCATAAAGCTTATTTGAGTGCGTTGTTATGGGAACAGCAGTTGCAGCCACCAGTACAGGCTTTTACAGGAGTGTTCACCAGTTTGGCACACACATGCCTACTGCATTTGTAACATGAGTTGATGTGTTTTGAGACTGACAAGTGTGTTTTATATAAAAATGAACTGTACATAACCATTTTTCTCTGCTACCTCCTAAATAAGCACTCTAGACACTTGTTTTGGTATGTGGCGTGTCTACCTGTGGTCCATTCCCCTGTATTTTCCTATTTTAAACTCTCCCTACTGTCTGCGCTGTCTGTAGCTCTTGATATTGTGTGTGTGTTGCTAAATGGTCTTAGCTTTATTTAGGCCACATATCGTAGGTTTATTTAACGTATTGGACTGGCTGGCGACATACATTCAATGTTCTGTTCAGTTAAGCAGTGCAGGCATTTCCTGAGAAAGCCTTGTTGCTGTTGGGACGTTAAGCAATGTACAATCAATCAACCATACCGTTGTGATCAAGTTTTTGTGTAAAGTCATACTTGTATGTTAAATTTATTACAAATCCGTTCAAATGCTTTCAATATTCAACCCCACCCGGGTCTGCCCTGGGGGACTTGGGTGGGGTTAGGTATTTTTTAGTTCCCAGGGTCACCCTGGTCAGCCCCACAGGGTGGGTTTTTCTCTCTATTCTGGGGCATGTGTTTCTGTCTACCCTTTGTCCATTCACCTGTATTTGCCTTTTTAACACTCTCCCTACTGTCTGCACTGCCTGTAGCTCTTGATATTGGATGTGTGTTGCTAAATGGTCTTAGCTTTATTTGGGCCCCATGTGTTAGGTTTATTTAATGTATTTGACCGGCTGGCGACATACATTCAATGTTCTGTTTATTTTTTTTTTTCACAAGCAGTGCAGGCACGTCCTGAGAAAGCCTTGTTGATGTCGGGACGTTAAGCAATGTACAATCAATCAACCGGGTCTGCCCTGGGGGACTTGGGTGGGGTTAGGTATTTTTTAGTTCCCAGGGTCACCCTGGTCAGCCCCACAGGGTGGGTTTTTCTCTCTATTCTGGGGCATGTGTTTCTGTCTACCCTTTGTCCATTCACCTGTATTTGCCTTTTTAAAACTCTCCCTACTGTCTGCACTGCCTGTAGCTCTTGATATTGGATGTGTGTTGCTAAATGGTCTTAGCTTTATTTAGGCCCCATGTGTTAGGTTTATTTAATGTATTTGACCGGCTGGCGACATACATTCAATGTTCTGTTTTTTTTTTTTTTCACAAGCAGTGCAGGCACGTCCTGAGAAAGCCTTGTTGCTGTCGGGACGTTAAGCAATGTACAATCAATCAATCAATTCAATATTCATGGGGTTGTTAAACCTGTTGAAACTGGATTCAGTAGGTAGTGGGGTATGCAGTTCTGACAGTATTCTTCTACGCTGGTAATACGTGTGGAAACGATACACAGACCTAAACAGTTTGTTTGGGTGATTCAAATGGTCTGTAAATGAAACACCGTAGCCTGTAGTTGAACACAGTATAGCAAAGTTAAGTTGGTTTTGAAACGTCTGTAGTGGACTTGAAGACCACTTTCTTGCAGTAGCATCGTCTGTTATTGGAGGGTTTATGTAATGGTCAAAGGGGTTGGATATTTTGACTTGAAATAAATCTTGTTCAGACACAGCTATGTCAAGCTGATTTATTTTAATTATTTTCTGTTCATAAGTAGGTGCGACATTATACTTTGCATCCACGTTAAATTGAAATGCGTTTGTAGAGGTAATGGTTGGTGATTTAAATTCTATCATGTTCTTTTTTATGAGATAATAAAAATGTTTATTACCTTAACAAGTCTTGACACAAGCAAACCCCACCCGGGTCTGCCCTGGGGGACTTTGGTGGGGTTAGGTACTTTTTAGTTCCCAGGGTCACCCTGGTCAGCCCCACAGGGTGAGTTTTTCTCTCTATTCTGGGGCATGTGTTTCTGTCTACCCGAGGTCCATTCACCTGTATTTGTCTTTTTAAAACTCTCCCTACTGTCTGCACTGCCTGTAGCTCTTGATATTGGATGTGTGTTGCTAAATGGTCTTAGCTTTATTTAGGCCCCATGTGTTAGGTTTATTTAATGTATTTGACCGGCTGGCGACATACATTCAATGTTCTGTTTAGTTGGTTTTTTTTCACAAGCAGTGCAGGCACGTCCTGAGAAAGCCTTGTTGCTGTCGGGACGTTAAGCAATGTACAATCAATTGACACAAGCAAACCAGCGTGGTTAACTAATGGGATTGATAATCGTGATGGTAGCAAGGCTGTAGCTATCCATGAAATGTTCTACATGGTAAAATGGTTTAATGTAGAAGATGATAAAAGTTATTATGTAAGTTATAAAGTCGCTAATGGTTCAGGCACTGATACACACTTTATACCATCTGGGTATTGACTTTTGTACCATAGCTGAATGGTTTTAAAGCAAATTTAAAATTAAAGCAACTTTGAATCCAGCTAATTTAATTGTTGCATTAGAATTTTCGAGAGTTGTGTTACAATTTCGAATAAACTTGCATCTTTACTTGGTTTAATAGGTGATTTTGTAACTAGTGCAGATGAAGATTGGACACAGTGAGTGGTTTGGCAGTGACGTTAAAACCAAACAAAGAAAAAGTAACTAGAAAATATCCTGTCCATTTGGCAGTAAACAGTACTAAATGGGACCACTTGCCTGTTGTCAAAAAAGATTCACTTGATTAATTTTGGTGTTTCAGGGCCGTGCTAACGCTACACACAAGGATTTTTGCAAGGCAGAAGAGCATGGGGAAATTCATCAATGCCAGTGTCATGGTAACTTTTTTTCTCAGTTGTCCAGCACACCAGAAGTCAGTTTGACTGTATTGCATGTGTGTGTGTAAACTTGGAAAAACAGAAAAAGTTGGGGGGGGGGGGGTAATGGAAAAATATGAAAAAAATAAACTTTTATGTGACTGTGTCTCAAATGCAACCTTTCTGAAAATCATATGTTACTTGATGTTCATGCCAATTTTGGAGGCATTCTGACCATATCTAGTCTGTTTTTCATGGCATCAGATATGCATGATCCGAAACATCAACAGCATAGTGAACACCACAACAACGCGCTTCACAAAATGGGCCATAAATTAAAGATGCAGCAACATTCAATGGTGTCACTTTGGGTTTGACTTAGCTAGTGTCTAAGAGTTGCACTGATGGCAGATTGAATGGTGTTCAGGTGGGAGGGCACCAAATGCCATATGTGATATAGATCAGCAACTGGTTTGATGTTACCATATCATTGATTTTGGACTTTTGTGGTTGGAAAACTGAGAAAATCATAATCTTTTTAATTTTCTCAAAAATCGCTGCATTTGCAGTTTTGTAGGCGTTTTTGCATGTTTTCCATGGCAACACCCTGTTTACATGCACTGTGAGCTATCTTTAGTGTGTTTGTTCATTTATTTCTTGTCTTACAGGTAGTCATGAGGCTGACCTTTAACCCTGAGCTGTGACCTTTGACCTTGACATTGAAAGGGGTGTGGTTTGGGGTTTCAGTTTCATAAATGCGTTTTTTTTTAAATGCAATCTTTCAGTTATTGAAGTTGAGGGGTGGGGTGAGTGGGGTGGGGTGGGTGGGGGGGGGGGGTGGTGGATGGATTGGAGGTGGGGAGAGGGGTGGGGGTAAGGTCAAAGGTTAAGATGAAAACTACAATAAAACCGTTTCAGCGTGTGTATTTCATTAGACAGATGACCTCGGAGCGAAATAAGCCAAAATAATGTGACATGCAGAAGTGTTATTTTGCATGATCCTGCTACACTGGCTGCATCTGAGGTGTCCCCCCACCCGGGTCTGCCCTGGGGGACTTGGGTGGGGTTAGGTATTTTTTAGTTCCCAGGGTCACCCTGGTCAGCCCCACAGGGTGGGTTTTTCTCTCTATTCTGGGGCATGTGTTTCTGTCTACCCTTTGTCCATTCACCTGTATTTGCCTTTTTAAAACTCTCCCTACTGTCTGCACTGCCTGTAGCTCTTGATATTGGATGTGTGTTGCTAAATGGTCTTAGCTTTATTTATGCCCCATGTTGTAGGTTTATTTAATGTATTTGACCGGCTGACGACATACATTCAATTTTCTGTTTAGTTTTTTTTCACAAGCAGTGCAGGCACGTCCTGAGAAAGCCTTGTTGCTGTCGGGACGTTAAGCAATGTACAATCAATCAATGCATCTGAGGTGTCATTCTGCTGTAATTGTCATGAGAGATGTCTGGTGTCTATTCTGAGCCAAACATAAGCATTTTTATACTGCCCCCACCCGGGTCTGCCCTGGGGGACTTGGGTGGGGTTAGGTACTTTTTAGTTCCCAGGGTCACCCTGGTCAGCCCCACAGGGTGAGTTTTTCTCTCTATTCTGGGGCATGTGTTTCTGTCTACCCGAGGTCCATTCTCCTGTATTTGCCTTTTTAAAACTCTCCCTACTGTCTGCACTGCCTGTAGCTCTTGATATTGGATGTGTGTTGCTAAATGGTCTTAGCTTTATTTAGGCCCCATGTGTTAGGTTTATTTAATGTATTTGACCGGCTGGCGACATACATTCAATGTTCTGTTTAGTTTTTTTTTCACAAGCAGTGCAGGCACGTCCTGAGAAAGCCTTGTTGCTGTCGGGACGTTAAGCAATGTACAATCAATCAATCATTTTTATACTGCGTAAAGCTCATTAATTTGAGTGCGTTGTCATGGGAAGAGCAGTTGCAGCCACCAGTACAGGCTTTTACAGGAGTGTTCACCAGTTTGGCACACACATGCCTACTGCATTTGTAACATGAGTTGAGGTGTTTTGAGACTCTGACAAGTGTTTTATATAAAAATGAACTGTACATAACCATTTTTCTCTGCTACCTTCTAAATAAGCACTCTAGACACTTGTGTCCCGCGTAGCATAGTTTTGGCTGTTTTGTGTAGTCTTTTGTATGTGGGATAGCTCAATAGACTTGATGTTTAAAGTGCATAGCTGTTTTTTGACCGCTTTGCCTGAGGAAATGATTGCATGCAGCATATAGGGCATGGCAGCTGGTTACAGGCCTCTTCCTGCTTGCACCCCACCCGGGTCTGCCCTGGGGGACTTGGGTGGGGTTAGGTATTTTTTAGTTCCCAGGGTCACCCTGGTCAGCCCCACAGGGTGGGTTTTTCTCTCTATTCTGGGGCATGTGTTTCTGTCTACCCTTTGTCCATTCACCTGTATTTGCCTTTTTAAAACTCTCCCTACTGTCTGCACTGCCTGTAGCTCTTGATATTGGATGTGTGTTGCTAAATGGTCTTAGCTTTATTTAGGCCCATGTGTTAGGTTTATTTAACGTATTTGACCCGCTGGCGACATACATTCAATGTTCTGTTTCTTTATTTTTTCACAAGCAGTGCAGGCACGTCCTGAGAAAGCCTTGTTGCTGTCGGGACGTTAAGCAATGTACAAACAATCAATCAATCAATCTTCCTGCTTGCTGTCTCCAGACAACGGGGTCAATGAGGATGCCTGGCCGTTGTCCTTTTGGCTGCCCTGAGATACACAAGGAAATGGCCTTGTGTCTGAAAGCTCATTTTTTATCAATGCCAGTGTCATGGTAACTTCTTCTCAGTTGTCCAGCCCACCAGACGTCAGTTTGACTCTATTGCATGTGTGTGTAAACTTGGAAAAACAGAAAAAGTAAGGGGGTGGGTAATGGAAAAATATGAAAAAATAAACTTTCATGTGCCCGTGTCTCAAATGCAGCATTTCTGAAAATCAGATATGTTACTCGATGTACATGCCAATTTTGGAGGCATTCTGACCATATCTAGTCTGTTTTTCATGGCATCAGATATGCATGATCCGAAACATCAACAGCATAGTGAACACCACAACGCGCTTCACAAAATGGGCCATAAATTAAAGATGCAGCAACATTCAATGGTGTCACTTTGGGTTTGACTTGGCTAGTGTCTAAGAATTGCACTGATGGCAGATTGAATGGTGTTCAGGTGGGAGGGCACCACATGCCATATGTGATATAGATCAGCAACTGGTTTGATGTTACCATATCATTGGATTTTCGACTTTTGTGGTTGCAAAACTGAGAAAATCATGAAATCTTTTTAAATTTCTCAAAAATCGCTGTGTTTGCAGTTTTATAGGCGTTTTTGCATGTTTTCCATGGCAACACCCTGTTTACATGCACTGTGAGCTATCGTTGGTGTGTTTGTTCATTTATTTCTCGTCTTACAGGTAACCCCACCCGGGTCTGCCCTTGGGGACTTGGGTGGGGTTAGGTATTTTTTAGTTCCCAGGGTCACCCTGGTCAGCCCCACAGGGTGGGTTTTTCTCTCTATTCTGGGGCATGTGTTTCTGTCTACCCTTTGTCCATTCACCTGTATTTGCCTTTTTAAAACTCTCCCTACTGTCTGCACTGCCTGTAGCTCTTGATATTGGATGTGTTGCTAGCTGGTCTTGGCTTTATTTAGGCCCCATGTGTTAGGTTTATTTAATGTATTTGACCGGCTGGCGACATACATTCAATGTTGTTTATTTTTTTTCGCAAGCAGTGCAGGCACGTCCTGAGAAAGCCTTGTTGCTGTCGGGACGTTAAGCAATGTACAATCAATCGTCTTACAGGTAGTCATGAGTCTGACCTTTGACCCTGAGCTGTAACCTTTGACCTTGACCTTGAAAGGGGTGTGGTTTGGGGCGTTCAGTTTCATAAATGCGTTTTTTTTTAAAATGCAATCTTTCAGTTATTGAAGTTGAGGGGAGGGGTGGGGTGGGGGTGGGGGGGGGGTGGATTGGAGGTGGGGAAGGGGGGTGGGGGTAAGGTCAAAGGTTAAGATGAAAACTACAATGAAACGGTTTCAGCGTGTGTATTTCATTAGACAGCCGACCTCGGAGTGAAATAAGCCAAAATAATGTGACATGCAGAAGTGTTATTTTGCATGATCCTACTACACTGGCTGCATCTGAGGTGTCATTCTGCTGTAATTGTCATGAGAGATGTCTGGTGTCTATTCTGAGCCAAACATAAGCATTTTTATACTGCGTAAAGCTCATTTGAGTGCGTTGTCATGGGAAGAGCAGTTGCAGCCACCAGTACAGGCTTTTACAGGAGTGTTCACCAGTTTGGCACACACATGCCTACTGCATTTGTAACATGAGTTGAGGTGTTTTGAGACTCTGACAAGTGTTTTATATAAAAATGAACTGTACATAACCATTTTTCTCTGCTACCTTCTAAATAAGCACTCTAGACACTTGTGTCCCGCGTAGCATAGTTTTGGCTGTTTTGTGTAGTCTTTTGTATGTGGGATAGCTCAATAGACTTGATGTTTAAAGTGCATAGCTGTTTTTTGACCGCTTTGCCTGAGGAAATGATTGCATGCAGCATATAGGGCATGGCAGCTGGTTACAGGCCTCTTCCTGCTTGCTGTCTCCAGACAACGGGGTCAATGAGGATGCCTGGCCGTTGTCCTTTTGGCTGCCCTGAGATACACAAGGAAATGGCCTTGGGTCTGAAAGCTCATTTTTTATCAATGCCAGTGTCATGGTAACTTCTTTTCAGTTGTCCAGCCCACCAGACGTCAGTTTGACTCTATTGCATGTGTGTGTAAACTTGGAAAAACAGAAAAAGTAAGGGGGTGGGTAATGGAAAAATATGAAAAAATAAACTTTCATGTGCCCGTGTCTCAAATGCAACATTTCTGAAAATCAGATATGTTACTCGATGTACATGCCAATTTTGGAGGCATTCTGACCATATCTAGTCTGTTTTTCATGGCATCAGATATGCATGATCCGAAACATCAACAGCATAGTGAACACCACAACGCGCTTCACAAAATGGGCCATAAATTAAAGATGCAGCAACATTCAATGGTGTCACTTTGGGTTTGACTTGGCTAGTGTCTAAGAATTGCACTGATGGCAGATTGAATGGTGTTCAGGTGGGAGGGCACCACATGCCATATGTGATATAGATCAGCAACTGGTTTGATGTTACCATATCATTGGATTTTCGACTTTTGTGGTTGCAAAACTGAGAAAATCATGAAATCTTTTTAAATTTCTCAAAAATCGCTGTGTTTGCAGTTTTATAGGCGTTTTTGCATGTTTACCATGGCAACACCCTGTTTACATGCACTGTGAGCTATCGTTGGTGTGTTTGTTCATTTATTTCTCGTCTTACAGGTAGTCATGAGTCTGACCTTTGACCCTGAGCTGTAACCTTTGACCTTGACCTTGAAAGGGGTGTGGTTTGGGGCGTTCAGTTTCATAAATGCGTTTTTTTTTTTTTTTTAAATGCAATCTTTCAGTTATTGAAGTTGAGGGGAGGGGTGGGGTGGGGGTGGGGGGGGGGTGGATTGGAGGTGGGGAGGGGGGTGGGGGTAAGGTCAAAGGTTAAGATGAAAACTACAATGAAACGGTTTCAGCGTGTGTATTTCATTAGACAGCCGACCTCGGAGTGAAATAAGCCAAAATAATGTGACATGCAGAAGTGTTATTTTGCATGATCCTACTACACTGGCTGCATCTGAGGTGTCATTCTGCTGTAATTGTCATGAGAGATGTCTGGTGTCTATTCTGAGCCAAACATAAGCATTTTTATACTGCGTAAAGCTCATTTGAGTGCGTTGTCATGGGAAGAGCAGTTGCAGCCACCAGTACAGGCTTTTACAGGAGTGTTCACCAGTTTGGCAAACACATGCCTACTGCATTTGTAACATGAGTTGAGGTGTTTTGAGACTCTTGACAAGTGTTTTATATAAAAATGAACTGTACATAACCATTTTTCTCTGCTACCTCCTAAATAAGCCCCCCACCCGGGTCTGCCCTGGGGGACTTGGGTGGGGTTAGGTATTTTTTAGTTCCCAGGGTCACCCTGGTCAGCCCCACAGGGTGGGTTTTTCTCTCTATTCTGGGGCATGTGTTTCTGTCTACCCGAGGTCCATTCATCTGCCAACCCCACCCGGGTCTGCCCTGGGGGACTTGGGTGGGGTTAGGTATTTTTTAGTTCCCAGGGTCACCCTGGTCAGCCCCACAGGGTGGGTTTTTCTCTCTATTCTGGGGCATGTGTTTCTGTCTACCCTTTGTCCATTCACCTGTATTTGCCTTTTTAAAACTCTCCCTACTGTCTGCACTGCCTGTAGCTCTTGATATTGGATGTGTGTTGCTAAATGGTCTTAGCTTTATTTATGCCCCATGTTGTAGGTTTATTTAATGTATTTGACCGGCTGGCGACATACATTCAATTTTCTGTTTAGTTTTTTTTCACAAGCAGTGCAGGCACGTCCTGAGAAAGCCTTGTTGCTGTCGGGACGTTAAGCAATGTACAATCAATCAATCCATTCATCTGCCCCACCCGGGTCTGCCCTGGGGGACTTGGGTGGGGTTAGGTATTTTTTAGTTCCCAGGGTCACCCTGGTCAGCCCCACAGGGTGGGTTTTTCTCTCTATTCTGGGGCATGTGTTTCTGTCTACCCTTTGTCCATTCACCTGTATTTGCCTTTTTAAAACTCTCCCTACTGTCTGCACTGCCTGTAGCTCTTGATATTGGATGTGTGTTGCTAAATGGTCTTAGCTTTATTTATGCCCCATGTTGTAGGTTTATTTAATGTATTTGACCGGCTGGCGACATACATTCAATTTTCTGTTTAGTTTTTTTTTTCACAAGCAGTGCAGGCACGTCCTGAGAAAGCCTTGTTGCTGTCGGGACGTTAAGCAATGTACAATCAATCAATCAATCAATCCTAAATAAGCACTCTAGACACTTGTGTCCCGCGTAGCATAGTTTTGGCTGTTTTGTGTAGTCTTTTGTATGTGGGATAGCTCAATAGCCTTGATGTTTAAAGTGCATAGCTGTTTTTTGACCGCTTTGCCTGAGGAAATGATTGCATGCAGCATATAGGGCATGGCAGCTGGTTACAGGCCTCTTCCTGCTTGTCTCCAGACAACAGGGTCAATGAGGATGCCTGGCCCTTGTCCTTTTGGCTGCCCTGAGATACACAAGGAAATGGCCTTGGGTCTGAAAGCTCATTTTTTATCAATGCCAGTGTCATGGTAACTTCTTCTCAGTTGTCCAGGACACCAGAAGTCGGTTTGACTGTATTGCATGTGTGTGTAAACTTGGAAAAACATAAAAAGTAGGGGGGTAGGCAATGGAAAAATATGAAAAAATAAACTTTCATGTGCCCGTGTCTCAAATGCAACATTTCTGAAAATCAGATATGTTGCTCGATGTACATGCCAATTTTGGAGGCATTCTGACCATATCTAGTTTGTTTTTCATGGCATCAGATATGCATGATCCAAAACATCAACAGCATAGTGAACACCACAACAACGCGCTTCACATAATGAGCCATAACTTAAATATGCAGCAACATTCAATGGTGTCACTTTGGGTTTGACTTAGCTAGTGTCTAAGAGTTGCACTGATGGCAGATTGAATGGTGTTCAGGTGGGAGCCTGTTTGTAAGGCCTGTCCAAAACGAACACATAACCACAGAACGGTGTCTAAGTGTAACGGTTTGCATTCAGGCCATGGGGGTAGGTAACACACCCACCCTGGGACAGTAACACCGAGCTTGCATTGCCCGCCTTTATCTGCCAATTAGGCACTAACCTCGAGCCAGCGCGTTGAAATCATCTTCAGCGGACTGACTTGCAGTAACTAGCATGAAGCTGTAGAGTGCACGCTGTTGGCTGTGGAGGAGACAGGTCTATATTATTTAGCACAGTTAACAGAATCGGTATATCACGGTTGGAGTAGCAGGGTGTTTGTAGAACAAGCCATTGTGTAGCAGTGTGGCACAGTGTAAAAGGCGATCTGCGCGCGTGTTTTGTGTCTGTTATCTGATTACTTGTCAGAAATAATTACATCATGTTTTGTGTTGGTTGTTATGTTATGTACGTTGTATGTTAAGATCAAGTGTGTTCGCCAGTTGGACTCGGGACTGGCTGTAGCTGTCGGACAGTAGTAATCCTGAAGACGGTGTCGGTCTTTTTGATGAAGACAATGCCGTCACGTACCAGGTGTCGTCGATACGTCTTCCTCTTTTAAGGTCTTGCGCCTCCGCTGCCTGTTTAGCTCGCACCCTCGTCAGGTCGTCATTGACGAAGATCTTGCAATAATCTCGCTGCGTGGACATAGGCCGAGCCAGTTAGCATCGGGAAATAACTTAGCTCCGTCCACCTTGCTGAGCAATTTACGCGAGCGCATTATTTCCTTTTTGGATCGGTACGATGCAAATTTCACGATGATGGGCCGCGCTGAGGCGTCGCCAGGTGCAGGCTTCTTCAGTCCCAACTCTATAGCTTCGGTCGATGTCAGTTAATATCATTTTGACCCCCCATAGACCCAGCCACCTTGAGAACAATCTCGTCCGTGCTTTCACCCTTCATCTCAGGAATAGAGGCGATACGGATGGCATTGCGTCGGCTGTATTGCTCTAACTCGGCAACCTCGGCTCCATTATATCTGTGTCTTTGGTCTCCACCTTCCTTTCAGTTCTATGATCTCGGTCCGTAAAGCGTTAGTCACCTGAGCAGCCACCTCTTTAGAAATTAGAGCCAGCACTTCCGGGTCATAGAAAATGGCTTTTATCTCGTCCTTGATAGTGGATGCAGTAGAGAACATTGTACCTTCGACGTCAGCAGAGGCCAAGCACGCACCTTCAAGTAGTGTGCTTGACAGGAAGCCGGGGTTTATTAAGGTGGTCTCACTAACGTCAAGCGAAGCACAGTGGCTACTCACATCCTCTGTCACGAGACTGGTATCTAGTGACAGGTGTGGCCATTTGTCTTGGCTGTTCCGATTGTCTGCAGGAGAAGAGGCTTCGTGTTTAACTGTTGACATCACTAATCCCTCAGCAAAACAGGGCACCGACCACGTCACCAGTTAAGTTCAATTCAGTTCAGGCTGTTTAACTCATTGTACCCCAGACACCCCACAGCAAGATAAGGATCGACCATGATAGTTCAAGGGTGATGCCAGAATAGCTTGGCGCCTATGGGCGCCAAGCTATTCTGGCATCACCCTTGAACTATCATGGTCGATCTATGTCCTGCACTGCAATGCAGTCTTCAGAGGACAACGGCAACATTTGGGGATTTCGGTGTTGGGGTAGAATGAGTTAACTCGGGTCGTTACTGCTACTATGTTACTAGAGCATTAGGTCTGTTACGCGGTTGGGTTGTAGTCGTAGTATGATAAACACACCGTACGCACGCACGTAATTAAGGTTCTTTTAAATAAACTTCATTCAGCTGCAATCCGTCACACGTGGCTTAAGGATGTAGACAATTCTATAGTAACGGTTCCAACAATATTTTAATTTAGCGATGCCATCTCCACACAATGCTTTTCCAAATGCACCAACACTGATACAAAGTCCCTTCTGCAAATGTCCACACTGCCGACACAAAGTTTCTCATACAACGTACACCACCGTTACGCTGCGTCTCTCGCAATGTACACCCTATACGGGCCGCGTACCTACGATAAACTGTTTCTCTACAACTGACAATGCAAGACAATGTATATCCGCGCGTCCCAGCACCGATCTTTTATAGTACAACCAATTTCCAGAATAATCCAAGAAAATCATACAACGCAACAAATCGGAACGAAACACGTAACAAACTCATAAATATTAATAAAGACATTTCTAGAATAACTACGATAGGATACAAAAATTCGATTGCTCATTTCAGCGCCAAATCCTAGTGTGTAATCATATCACACAAAAGTATGGAAGGCAGTTCACGATCTAGCCGGAATCTTTCCAGAAGTTTCATAATCTTTCAAAATCCGAACTGACTGGCTGCCAACTTCACGCGCACAGTAAACAACTATGACTATTTGAGTGTCTATAATACAATGTAGCCAAATGTTACCTATTCCTCTGACGACACACGTACGCGGTCATAAGACAGCGCGACCTGCGCGAAAGTTTTAATCAATCCTCGGCGAATCTACGCAAAACAAAAATCGACCGCTATTCTCTCCGCGACCTTGCTAGAAACTTCCGGACTAAACTCGGCGCATCATAACAAAGCCAAAACTGCTATCCGTGCGAATCGATACTGAAAAGGTACGTGAATCGTAACCATGATAGCTCAAATAAATATCGGATCGTTTCCTACGATTAACTCTCATGCATGCTCTCAAAGGACAACACAACCACAATCGTAACAAAGTCAAAGTTTCCAAAAGTCTCCAATCGATGACAGGATATCAATACTGAACTACAGGCCAGGTTGCACGATACCGAGTTTCTCGTGCAGTTCCACAAATGTGGCACTAAATCTGTAGATCACTAGGTCATGGAAACCATAGTAGGCAGCAGCACACAACACGTAGGCTATACATATTGCAAAAATCAAGTTCCACGTGCAGATTTAGCGTGTATAGGTTATCGAGTGTTGGTATTGGTTGGACCGGCTTCACAGATATGGCGATTGAATAATTTACATAGTTTACATTTCAGAACCCACACACTCTCTATCCAGCCCATGTAGGCAATCAACTTGCATTTGAGTCGCACAAAAACACTTACCTAACACTCATCAGTTGGATACATGATAATTCTGCAGATCCTTCTGCGGAGTCACTGTAGCATGTTACACCAGATACACCGCCATCTTCACGTCTCTCCCAAAACAATAATTCAAACTCAACGAAACGCATATTTACACATTACCATATAACTAATTTCCGAATTTATTTTCCGACACTAAATACAACCAAATAACATAAATGACATTTATATCTACATTTTTACTCCCCCCCCCCCACCCCCCACACACACACCCCACCCGGGTCTGCCCTGGGGGACTTTGGTGGGGTTTGGTATTTTTTAGTTCCCAGGGGCACCCTGGTCAGCCCCACAGGGTGGGATTTTCTCTCTATTCTGGGGCATGTGTTTCTGTCTACCCTTTGTCCATTCACCTGTATTTGCCTTTTTAAAACTCTCCCTACTGTCTGCACTGCCTGTAGCTCTTGATATTGGATGTGTGTTGCTAAATGGTCTTAGCTTTATTTATGCCCCATGTTGTAGGTTTATTTAACGTATTTGACCGGCTGGCGACATACATTCAATTTTCTACCCCACCCGGGTCTGCCCTGGGGGACTTGGGTGGGGTTAGGTATTTTTTAGTTCCCAGGGTCACCCTGGTCAGCCCCACAGGGTGGGTTTATCTCTCTATTCTGGGGCATGTTTTTGTCTACCCTTTCTCCATTCACCTGTATTTGCCTTTTTAAAACTCTCCCTACTGTCTGCACTGCCTGTAACTCTTGATATTGGATGTGTGTTGCTAAATGGTCTTAGCTTTATTTAGGCCCTGTGTTAGGTTTATTTAATGTATTTGACCGGCTGGCGACATACATTCAATGTTCTGTTTAGTTTTTGTTTTTTTTCACAAGCAGTGCAGGCACGTCCTGAGAAAGCCTTGTTGCTGTCGGGACGTTAAGCAATGTACAATCAATCAATCAAACCCCCCCCCCCCCCCCCACACACACACACACACACGGGTCTGCTTGGGTGGGATAACTACTTTTTAGTTCCCAAGGTCACCCTGGTCAGCCACACAGGGTGGGTTTTCCCCTCTATTCTGGGGCATGTGTTTGTCTACCCTTGGTCCATTTACCAGTATTTTCCTTTTTTAAACTCTCCCTACTGTCTGTGCTTCCTGTATCTCTTGATATTAAATGTGTGTTGTTAAATGGTCTTAGCTTTATTTAGTGTATTAGACCGGCTGGCGACATACATTTAATATTCTGTTTAGTTTTTTTTTCCAAAAGCAGCGCAGGCACGTCCTGAGAAAGTCTTGTTGCTGTCGGGAAGTTAAGCAATATACAACCAACCAACCATCCTTGCGTCTTGAGGACGAAATTGTCAATTTTTTTTAGATCCTCTGAGGTATCGCAGTTCTGGAGAAAGATCGACCGCGATATTTCAAGGTTTGTGTCAGAATAGCTTGGCGCCTACAGACGCCAAACTTTTCTGACGCCAACCTTGGAATATGGTTGATCGACATAATTGTCGTAGTCTTTTAGGGCTTTATGGGTGAAGACCAGGCCACTTGTCTTTCCACGTCCTGAGAAAGCCTTGTTGCTGTCGGGACGTTAAACAATGTACAATCACTTGTCTTTCACATTTTGTACGGTGCGCTCTGCCACACCACATGCGTTGACCCAGTTGGTGATCCGACTCTCCAAAGCATCTTCTCATTAGTCTCAGTCTGACTGTGACTGCTGAACAATGTGACATGCTCCACCACCTGCAGTTCCTCTCATAACACTCTCACCTCCGTGGCGCTTAAGTTGCATTCCGGATGCGTTTTATTTACTCTTTTCCAAGCTAGACTACGAAATCTAAGACCTTGCTAAAAACAGTCGCCACTTGAATTATAACTTAACTGGTATATAACTACATAGTAATTGTTTAAAAGCAATAGTAGTAGACCTACAGCATTAACGTGAAAGCAGTGCAAATGGTTTCTAAAGAGTTCTCACTTGCACACGCTGTTGCAAGAAACAGTCACTGTCTCGAGAAGGTGTCTGCCCGACGTATCGTTCGGCTGGGAATGTTGGGGCCTGATGCTTGCTGGTAGTCACTTTGACTTTCGCTGTTCCGTAGGCAGTGATGTTACGAGGGGCGTGGGAAGAGCCACTCCTAAGATGAGTGAGAAAAGCACGTTGGTTGTATTGCCACAGCATAATGCGCGCTGTTCTTCCGAGATCACCCAAATGGTACTAACAAGAATCGGGGTGTATTAACTCCCAGCATCTGTAAATAACCCATCCTACCCACACAAGTATTCGCAGAAAGCTATTCAGAAGCGGAAAACGGCTCCTGCATACTAAAATGGGATGAGAGATATTCGCGAGTAAGATTTCAATAGCCTTCCGCGGATTGTGCCTATTCGGAAATAGACTATCCGAATTTACGTGCATGTAGGCCCTGATGGTAAGACCTTCCGATGCATGCTAACTTGGATGACCTCTTGGAAAGGTCAAGGTCACCAGCGAATGTCTGTTTTTGTAGTGTGGTTTTTTTTTTGTTTTTTTTTTTTGTATGCAAAACATTTCAACCAAATTTGGCAGAAAGGTAGCTGATAAGACTTTGTACACAAACTAATTTGGTTCACTACCTTTTTATGGGAGATTACCCCACCCGGGTCTGCCCTGGGGGACTTGGATGGGGTTAGGTATTTTTTAGTTCCCAGGGTCACCCTGGTCAGCCCCACAGGGTGGGTTTTCTCTCTATTCTGGGGCATGCGTTTCTGTCTACCCTTTGTCCATTCACCTGTATTTGCCTTTTTAAAACTCTCCCTACTGTCTGCACTGCCTGTAGCTCTTGATATTGGATGTGTGTTGCTAAATGGTCTTAGCTTTATTTAGGCCCCATGTTGTAGGTTTATTTAACGTATTTGGCCGGCTGGCGACATACATTCAATTTTCTGTTTAGTTTTTTTTTTTTTTCACAAGCAGTGCAGGCACGTCCTGAGAAATCCTTGTTGCTGTCGGGACGTTAAGCAATGTACAATCAATCAATTTTTATGGGAGATTGGCAAAAGTGAAAAATGCGTGAGATAACGTAGATTATGCGGGTACAAATACCAACACTTTCCTTCTGTTAGAACACTTAACACTAATTTCAGTAAATTGTTGGAAGGTCGTGGTCACAAAGGTCATAATTGTATGGATCGGTCATACATGTGAGCCTTGAGGGCAATGCCATTTTCTTGTTTAGGATTTTCTTTGGGGCTGCGATAAAGCACTTCAGTGTTTCCGATTTAAAAAAATGTCGCATTCTTTTGCTCGTCAGTATGTCGGATTAGATCGAACAAGTTCCTGGTGGAGATGGGTTAACGGTTTAGTGTTCCTACCCCACACTTCGTATTGGAGTTCGTTTATCAGGTTTATTGCTTTATTTGCTCATTTTATGAGAAAGAGACAATCTGGGCCCCAACACATACAAAATAATTGAGTAAATTTTACGCCAAGAAATCTTATTTTATTTAAATATTTTCCTTCGTAATTGTTGCCATTATGGTCCAGATAAAATTTCATGTGTCATTACTATAGCTCTGGAGAACATGATTAGTTGTTTTGCCTGGCGCTAGCTGAAAAGCGTTTGTCTTTGTGACTGGGTACCATGTTCTATCCTGAAAGCCCACAGGGTGGGTTTTCCCCTCTATTCTAGGGCATGTGTTTCTGTCTACCCTTGGTCCATTCACCTGTATTTTCCTTTTTTAAACTATACTATTTGCGCTGCCTGTAGCTTTTGATATTGGATGTGTGTTGCTAAATGGTCTTAGCTTTATTTAGGCCCCATGTCATAGGTTTATTTAAAGTATTGGACCAGCTGGTGACATACATTCAATATTCTGTTTAGTTTTTTTTCCCACAGGCATTGCATGCACGTCCTGAGAAAGTCTTGTTGCTGTCGGGACGTTAAGCAATTTACAATTAATCAATCTATCATGAAAGTGTTTGTCCTTGTGTAAACACAGACAAACAACAATTATAATGGCGTCAGTAATGACATCAGCACGGTGGTGAGTACAAGAGGCGACGCCATACTTGGCAGCTCAGCCTGGAGTTCCTCCTTCATTTGATGTCGTCAGCACAACGTTCACATGTCTCTGGCCGGCGCCCTGTGTGATCAGTTGATAGTGTGTCGTGGTCACGCTCCTCTCCGTGACGTAGCCCCACCCGGGTCTGCCCTGGGGGACTTGGGTGGGGTTAGGTATTTTTTAGTTCCCAGGGTCACCCTGGTCAGCCCCACAGGGTGGGTTTTTCTCTCTATTCTGGGGCATGTGTTTCTGTCTACCCTTTGTCCATTCACCTGTATTTGCCTTTTTAAAACTCTCCCTACTGTCTGCACTGCCTGTAGCTCTTGATATTGGATGTGTGTTGCTAAATGGTCTTAGCTTTATTTGGGCCCCATGTGTTAGGTTTATTTAATGTATTTGACCGGCTGGCGACATACATTCAATGTTCTGTTTAGTTTTTTTTTTTCACAAGCAGTGCAGGCACGTCCTGAGAAAGCCTTGTTGCTGTCGGGACGTTAAGCAATGTACAATCAATCTCCGTGACGTATGTCCATGATCACGGGACCGTCTGTATGTAGCAAAAGTGGGATCCTGAAAGAGTTTGGGTTGTTATGCGCTGTGTTGTCGTTGTGTAGACGTGCTACCATGCAGCCACATTGTCTGTGTACTGGTGTGACCGGCCACGTCTTCAGTCTCTTAAAGATAAAAGCCGAGGCGTAGCGGTTGGGTTCGGGACTTGTACTCCAAGGCATATGATGTGCGGAAAGCAAAAGAAAGAAACGAAGGCCCCCATGATAGAAACGGAGGTTCTGGGTACTGCAGTACGTTCGATATAGCATCAGTAGTAATATAAAAATACAGGTGTACCGGTAGTCAGAAGATACAATGTAGTTGCAACGAGCCAGAGAAGGAAAAGGAATGGCGGTGTAGAAAGAACTGTGTGAATATCTAAATGTACAATACAAAACGTGAACCGAGTTCAAACTCATGGTTGGGGAGCTGTATGGCTCGCTGGTAGTAGAGTTTGTCTCTCGTCCGAAAGGTCGTGGGTCCGAACCCAGCTGGGGTCAAAATTTGAACAGGGCTCTTTTCGGCGCCCCGTCTTTGAAATCACCTTCGTGGTGGACAAAAGACGCTAAGCCCTAAACGTTGAACGTTTCAAACTCATGGTTGTCTGCTAAATAAACTATACCGGTTTATACTGGTTTGCTTTTAGTTCCCAGGCCGGTCACCCTGGTCAGCCCCACAGGGTGGGTTTCCCTTCTATTCTGGGGCATGTGTTTCTGTCCATTCACCTGTATTTGCCTTTTTAAACATTCTCCTTACTATCTGCACTGCCTGTAGTTCTTTATATTGGATGCGTGTTGCTAAATGGTCTTAGCTTTATTTCGGCCCCTCCCCCACCCGGGTCTGCCCTGTGGGACTTGGGTGGGGTAAATACTTTTTAGTTCCCAGGGTCACCCTGGTCAGCCCCACAGGGTGGGTTTTCTCTGTATTCTGGGGCATGTGTTTCTGTCTACCCTTGGTCCATTCACCTGTATTTTCCTTTTTTAAACTCTCCCTACTGTCTGCGCTGCCTGTAGCTCTTGATATTGGATGTGTGTTGCTAAATGGTCTTAGCCTTATTTAGGCCCTATGTCGTAGGTTTATTTAACGTATTGGACCGGCTGGCGACATACATTCAATATTCTGTTGTGTTGTTGTTTTTCACAAGCAGTGCAGGCACGTCCTGAGAAAGCCTTGTTGCTGTCGGGACGTTAAGCAATGTACAATCAATCAATCAATATTTCGGCCCCGTGTCGTAGGTTTATTTAACGTGTTGGACAGGCTGGTGACATACATTCAATGTTCTGTTTAGTGGTTTTTTTTTTTTTTTTTTTTTTTTTTTTTTTTTTTATATAAACACAAGCAGTGCAGGCACTTCCTGAGAAAGTCTTGTTGCTAAAAAGTTCTCACTTGCACACGCTGTTGTAAGAAACGATCACTGTCTCGGGGAGGTGTCTGTCCGTCGTATCATTCAGCTTGGAATGTGCAGAAGCAGGGGGGAAAACATGTTTGTTTAGTGATAGCAACCTTTTATCAAAATAAGGTTGTTAAAAACATAGCGACTACACTGATGCAGTAATAGCAAGCATCCTGCTGCCAGCGCTGAATCACTCGGGGATGACAATGCCAGGTGGGGGTTGCTGGCTGGCACTCAGACCTTGTACCAGAATGACGATCTGCGCGTACTTGGTGATCTCTGTGTTCAAATACCTGTTTCTTTTATAAGGTCTTGTTCACTGCTTCCAAATCCTGCATCAACCGCACCCCACCCGGGTCTGGATTTGGGTGGGGTTAGGTATTTTTTAGTTCCCAGGGTCACCCTGGTCAGCCCCACAGGGTGGGGTTTTCTCTATTCTGGGGCATGTGTTTCTGTCTACCCTTTGTCCATTCACCCCCACCCGGGTTTGCCCTGGGGGACTTGGGTGGGGTTAGGTATTTTTTAGTTCCCAGGGTCACCCTGGTCAGCCCCACAGGGTGGGTTTTTCTCTCTATTCTGGGGCATGTGTTTCTGTCTACCCTTTGTCCATTCACCTGTATTTGCCTTTTTAAAACTCTCCCTACTGTCTGCACTGCCTGTAGCTCTTGATATTGGATGTGTGTTGCTAAATGGTCTTAGCTTTATTTAGGCCCCCATGTGTTAGGTTTATTTAACGTATTTGACCGGCTGGCGACATACATTCAATGTTCTGTTTATTTTTTTTTTTTTTTTTTCACAAGCAGTGCAGGCACGTCCTGAGAAAGCCTTGTTGCTGTCGGGACGTTAAGCAATGTACAATCAATCAATTTGTCCATTCACCTGTATTTGCCTTTTTAAACTCTCCCTACTGTCTGCACTGCCTGTAGCTCTTGATATTGGATGTGTGTTGCTAAATGGTCTTAGCTTTATTTAGGCCCCATGTGTTAGGTTTATTTAATGTATTTGACCGGCTGGCGACATACATTCAATGTTCTGTTTATTTTTTTTTTCACAAGCAGTGCAGACACGTCCTGAGAAAGCCTTGTTGCTGTCGGGACGCTAAGCAATGTACAATCAATGCATCAACCGCTCTAGTGACGTGACCTGTCGCACAGGTAAAGCAGCACTTAGGCATTTGTCTCTTCATTGAAAAATATTGCAGACATGTCTTGTTGGTTACCTACAGCTCCTAGTTTTAACACGTGTCTTGTTGGCTACCTACAGAATAGAAGAATAGAATAGAACTTTATTGCCATATGTAATAATACATTAGGAAATCGTTGTGGTGCTGCGCAACATAAAACGAACATTAAACAAATCAAAATATAATTAAGCTACTCATGTACACACACACACACACACACACACACGCACAACCACCCCCCCCCACCCCCCACCCCACCCGGGTCTGCCCTGGGGGACTTGGGTGGGGTTAGGTACTTTTTAGTTCCCAGGGTCACCCTGGTCAGCCCCACAGGGTGAGTTTTTCTCTCTATTCTGGGGCATGTGTTTCTGTCTACCCGAGGTCCATTCACCTGTATTTGCCTTTTTAAAACTCTCCCTACTGTCTGCGCTGCCTGTAGCTCTTGATATTGGATGTGTGTTGCTAAATGGTCTTAGCTTTATTTAGGCCCCATGTGTTAGGTTTATTTAATGTATTTGACCGGCTGGCGACATACATTCAATGTTCTGTTTAGTTGTTTTTTTTCACAAGCAGTGCAGCCACGTCCTGAGAAAGCCTTGTTGCTGTCGGGACGTTAAGCAATGTACAATCAATCAATCAATCAACCCCCACCCCCCCCCCACCCCCACCCGCCGTAACTGGGCACCTAAAATTGAGAGAAGAGGCATTGATCCTCATGAGCCCCCGCAACTGCCGGGGCTCATGAGGAGCTGTGACTCTAGCACTCATCAACGCAACAAACGTGGAAACAAATATACAAACCTCAAAGATGAAGTGGGTGCACTGCTGTAACTGCCAGGTATACTCCGATCCAAGTTCTGTCACCCCCCACCCGGGTCTGCCCTGGGGGACTTGGGTGGGGTTAGGTATTTTTTAGTTCCCAGGGTCACCCTGGTCAGCCCCACAGGGTGGGTTTTTCTCTCTATTCTGGGGCATGTGTTTCTGTCTACCCTTTGTCCATTCACCTGTATTTGCCTTTTTAAAACTCTCCCTACTGTCTGCACTGCCTGTAGCTCTTGATATTGAATGTGTGTTGCTAAATGGTCTTAGCTTAATTTAGGCCCCATGTGTTAGGTTTATTTAATGTATTTGACCGGCTGGCGACATACATTCAATGTTCTGTTTATTTTTTTTTTTTCACAAGCAGTGCAGGCACGTCCTGAGAAAGCCTTGTTGCTGTCGGGACGTTAAGCAATGTACAATCAATCAATCAACCAAGTTCTGTCACACCCCACCCGGGTCTGCCTTGGGGGACTTGGGTGGGGTTAGGTATTTTTTAGTTCCCAGGGTCACCCTGGTCAGCCCCACAGGGTGGGTTTTTCTCTCTATTCTGGGGCATGTGTTTCTGTCTACCCTTTGTCCATTCACCTGTATTTGCCTTTTTAAAACTCTCCCTACTGTCTGCACTGCCTGTAGCTCTTGATATTGGATGTGTGTTGCTAAATGGTCTTAGCTTTATTTAGGCCCCATGTTGTAGGTTTATTTAACGTATTTGACCGGCTGGCGACATACATTCAATTTTCTGTTTAGTTTTTTTTTCACAAGCAGTGCAGGCACGTCCTGAGAAAGCCTTGTTGCTGTCGGGACGTTAAGCAATGTACAATCAATCAATCAATCAAACCAAGTTCTGTCACGATGTTATGGTACTCGACCTTATTCATTATTAGCTTCTTGCTGACCGAGATCACCGCACCAAACAACGGGCCTCGGTCATCGTCCTGCAGAGAATTGGAACACCATATCTGTTGTATGTTTTCTCTTGAGCTTTATCACCTACATCCACAAGCTTTCTTTGGGTGATACTGTCCTAAACTTTCAGTTCCATTAATTTTTTGCCTATATTATTATGTCGACTTAGAGAGGGGAGATATGAGAATTCTGAGACAATTGCCATTGTCTTAAGTTGACCCTAATTAATTAACTAATTAAGCCAAAACTCTATTTGGTTAAATGCCTTCACTATGCAGGTCATTATACAGTTGACCATCGTAGATATCACACACACATAAAGCTTGACATTGTGCTCGTAACGGGAATCTCGATTCTTTTTCACCCCACCCGGGTCTGCCCTGGGGGACTTGGGTGGGGTTAGGTATTTTTTAGTTCCCAGGGTCACCTTGGTCAGCCCCACAGGGTGGGTTTTCCTCTCCATTCTGGGGCATGTGTTTCTGTCTACCCTTTGTCCATTCACCTGTATTTGCCTTTTTAAAACTCTCCCTACTGTCTGCACTGCCTGTAGCTCTTGATATTGGATGTTTGTTGCTAAATGGTCTTAGCTTTATTTAGCCCCATGTGTTAGGTTTATTTAACGTATTTGACCGGCTGGCGACATACATTCAATGTTCTGTTTATTTTTTTTTTTTTCACAAGCAGTGCAGGCACGTCCTGAGAAAGCCTTGTTGCTGTCGGGACGTTAAGCAATGTACAATCAATCAATCGATTCTTTTTCGCCCCCACCCGGGTCTGCCCTGAGGGACTTGGGTGGGGTTAGGTACTTTTTAGTTCCCAGGGTCATCCTGGTCAGCCCCACTGGGTGGGTTTTTCTCTCTATTCTGGGGCATGTGTTTCTGTCTACCTGAGGTCCATTCACCTGTATTTGCCTTTTTAAAAATCTCCCTACTGTCTGCACTGCCTGTAGCTCTTAATATTGGATGTGTGTTGCTAGATGGTCTTAGCTTTGTTTAGGCCCCATGTGTTAGGTTTATATAACGTATTTGACCGGCTGGCAACATACATTCAATGTTCTGTTTAGTTTTTTTTTTTCACAAGCAGTGCAGGCACGTCCTGAGAAAGCCTTGTTGCTGTCGGGACGTTAAGCAATGTACAAACAAAACAAACAATCGATTCTTTTTCACGACCCCACCCGGGTCTGCCCTGGGGGACTTGGGTGGGGTTAGGTATTTTTTAGTTCCCAGGGTCACCCTGGTCAGCCCCACAGGGTGGGTTTTTCTCTCTCTATTCTGGGGCATGTGTTTCTGTCTACCCTTTGTCCATTCACATGTATTTGCCTTTTTAAAACTCTCCCTACTGTCTGCACTGCCTGTAGCTCTTAATGTTGGATGTGTGTTGCTAAATGGTCTTAGCTTTATTTAGGCCCCATGTTGTAGGTTTATTTAACGTATTTGACCGGCTGGCGACATACATTCAATTTTCTGTTTAGTTTTTTTTTTTCACAAGCAGTGCAGGCACGTCCTGAGAAAGCCTTGTTGCTGTCGGGACGTTAAGCAATGTACAATCAATCATAAACCTTTTTAAAACTCTCCCTACTGTCTGCACTGCCTGTAGCTCTTGCTATTGGATGTGTGTTGCTAGATGGTTTAGGCTTTATTTAGGCCCCATGACCCCACCCGGGTCTGCCCTGGGGGACTTGGGTGGGGTTAGGTATTTTTTAGTTCCCAGGGTCACCCTGGTCAGCCCCACAGGGAGGGTTTTTCTCTCTATTCTGGGGCATGTGTTTCTGTCTACCCGAGGTCCATTCACCTGTATGTGCCTTTTTAAAACTCTCCCTACTGTCTGCACTGCCTGTAGCTCTTGATATTGGATGTGTGTTGCTAAATGGTCTTAGCTTTATTTAGGCCCCATGTGTTAGGTTTATTTAATGTATTTGACCGGCTGGCGACATACATTCAATGTTCTGTTTAGGTTTTTTTTTTCACAAGCAGTGCAGACACGTCCTGAGAAAGCCTTGTTGCTGTCGGGACGCTATGCAATGTACAATCAATCAACCATTCACCTGTATTTGCCTTTTTAAAACTCTCCCTACTGTCTGCACTGCCTGTAGCTCTTGATATTGGATGTGTGTTGTTAAATGGTCTTAGCTTTATTTAGGCCCCATGTGTTAGGTTTATTTAACGTGTTTGACCGGCTGGCGACATACATTCAATGTTCTGTTTATTTTTTTTTTTATTTTTTTTTTTTTTTCACAAGCAGTGCAGGCACGTCCTGAGAAAGCCTTGTTGCTGTCGGGACGTTAAGCAATGTACAATAAATAAATAAATAAATATTTAGGCCCCATGTTGTAGGTTTATTTAATGTATTTGACCGGCTGGCGACATACATTCAATGTTCTGTTTATTTTTCTTTTTCACAAGCAGTGCAGGCACGTCCTGAGAAAGCCTTGTTGCTGTCGGGACGTTAAGCAATGTACAATCAATCAATCAATCAATCTTTTTCACGAAAGAGCACAATTCTTTTGGCCCTTCACGTAGTGCTCAGCCGTGAGCGACAACTGTGTAAAGTTTGATATAGACACACTCGTACATACGTTGCGTTGTTTGCCCAGCTGGATGTGCCGTCTCGCGAGGATCTGCTATGCTTATCAAGTCGTTGCTTTCTGACTTCCAGCATTAGCCACCGTTTAATTTGGTCTCCTTTTCCTTCAAGCCCCACCTGGGTCTGACCTGGGGGACTTGGGTGGGGTTAACTACTTTTTAGTTTGCAGGGTCACCCTGGTCAGCCCCACAGGGTGGGTTTTTCTCTTTATTCTGGGGCATGCGTTTCTGTCTACCCTTTGTCCATTCACCTGTATTTGCCTTTTTAAAACTCTCCCTACTGTCTGCACTGCCTGTAGCTCTTGATATTGGATGTGTGTTGCTAAATGGTCTTAGCTTTATTTAGGCCCCATGTTGTAGGTTTATTTAACGTATTTGGCCGGCTGGCTACATACATTCAATTTTCTGTTTAGTTTTTTTTTTTTTTTTTTTTTTTTTTTTTTTTTTCACAAGCAGTGCAGGCACGTCCTGAGAAAGCCTTGTTGCTGTCGGGACGTTAAGCAATGTACAATCAATCAAACCCTGGTCAGCCCCACAGAATGGGTTTTCCTTTCTATTCTGGGGCATGCGTTACTGTGTACCCTTCGTCCATTCACCTTTATTTTCCTTTTTAAGAACTCTCCCTACTGTCTGCGCTGCCTGTAGCTCTTGATATTGGGACCCCACCTGGGTCTGCCCTGGGGGACTTGGGTGGGGTTAGGTATTTTTTAGTTCCCAGGGTCACCCTGGTCAGCCCCACAGGGTGGGTTTTTCTCTCTATTCTGGGGCATGTGTTTCTGTCTACCCTTTGTCCATTCACCTGTATTTGCCTTTTTAAAACTCTCCCTACTGTCTGCACTGCCTGTAGCTCTTGATATTGGATGTGTGTTGCTAAATGGTCTTAGCTTTATTTAGGCCCCATGTGTTAGGTTTATTTAACGTATTTGACCGGCTGGCGACATACATTCAATGTTCTGTTTCTTTTTTATTTTTTCACAAGCAGTGCAGGCACGTCCTGAGAAAGCCTTGTTGCTGTCGGGACGTTAAGCAATGTACAATCAATCAATCAATCTTGATATTGGGCCCCACCCGGGTCTGCCCTGGGGGACTTGGGTGGGGTTAGGTATTTTTTAGTTCCCAGGGTCACCCTGGTCAGCCCCACAGGGTGGGTTTATCTCTCTATTCTGGGGCATGTTTCTGTCTACGCTTTCTCCATTCACCTGTATTTGCCTTTTTAAAACTCTCCCTACTGTCTGCACTGCCTGTAACTCTTGATATTGGATGTGTGTTGCTAAATGGTCTTAGCTTTATTTAGGCCCTGTGTTAGGTTTATTTAATGTATTTTACCGGCTGGCGACAAACATTCAATGTTCTGTTTAGTTTTTGTTTTTTTTCACAAGCAGTGCAGGCACGTCCTGAGAAAGCCTTGTTGCTGTCGGGACGTTAAGCAATGTACAATCAATCTTGATATTGGATGTGCCCCACCCGGGTCTGCCCTGGGGGACTTGGGTGGGGTTAGGTATTTTTTAGTTCCCAGGGTCACCCTGGTCAGCCCCACAGGGTGGGTTTATCTCTCTATTCTTGGGCATGTGTTTCTGTCTACCCTTTGTCCATTCACCTGTATTTGCCTTTTTAAAACTCTCCCTACTGTCTGCACTGCCTGTAGCTCTTGATATTGGATGTGTGTTGCTAGGTGGTCTTAGCTTTATTTAGGCCCATGTGTTAGGTTTATTTAATGTATTTGACCGGCTGGCGACATAATTCAATGTTATGTTTAGTAGTTTTTTTTTCACAAGCAGTGCAGGCACGTCCTGAGAAAGCCTTGTTGCTGTCGGGATGTTAAGCAATGTACAATCATTGATATTAGATGTGTGTTGCTAAATGGTCTTAGCCTTATTTAGGGCCCCATGTCTTAGGTTTTTTAACGTATTGGACCGGGTGGCGACATAATTCAATATTCTGTTTAGTTTTATTCACAAGCGGTGCAGGCACGTCCTGAGAAAGTCTTGTTGTCGGGACATTAAGCAATGTACAATCAATCGATCGATCAAAAATCTTACGATTCGGACATTGTGATTTAGATCAACATCTGCCTGTTAGCACTTTATCAAGCAAACTGTTGCTTAATATAATAACACCACACACTGTTAAACATTCAGAAACATTAGAATACTAGTGCGCTCTCACTAATTAATGCACATCATTAGCTTACGACAACTGAGCTCTCTGAGATGATGATAGATTCATGAGGATTTCAACTCCTGATCTAGTGTAGTCCTGAGGCAGTTCCCCCTCTATCTGTGCGGCTGCAAAAATAAAACAAAGTAATTTATGCACCTGCCAACTTCACACCATACAATATTCATATTTACTGTACACTCATCACCACCACCATTTACCTGCTTTAAATACTTATGATATACCCCACCAGTACCTGCAGCACCCAAAGGAGCAAGGGATCAGCAATCTTCTTCTTCTGTGGCCTGAGCCTCTCGACCCCACCCGGGTCTGCCCTGGGGGACTTAGGTGGGGTTAGGTATGTTTTAGTTCCCAGGGTCACCCTGGTCAGCCCCACAGGGTGGGTTTTTCTCTCTATTCTGGGGCATGTGTTTCTGTCTACCCTTTGTCCATTCACCTGTATTTGCCTTTTTAAAACTCTCCCTACTGTCTGCACTGACTGTAGCTCTTGATATTGGATGTGTGTTGCTAAATGGTCTTTTAGCTTTATTTAGGCCCCATGTTGTAGGTTTATTTAACGTATTTGACCGACTGGCGACATACATTCAATTTTCTGTTTAGTTTTTTGTTTCACAAGCAGTGCAGGCACGTCCTGAGAAAGCCTTGTTGCTGTCGGGACGTTAAGCAATGTACAATCAATCAATCAACCTGAGCCTCTCGGCTTCCTTATCTTTACTGCCTCCAGGCCTTCCTCAAAACTCTCCAGGTACTCCTGTAATCATACTCCCCACCCGGGTCTGCCCTAGGGGACTTGGGTGGGATTCACTACTTTTTAGTTCCCAGGGTCACCCTGGTCAGCGCCACAGGGTGGGGTTTCCTCTCTATTCTGGGGCACCGTTCGTGCAAATTTTATGCGTTTTTCGCTGCGCAGCAGGTAAATAGTTAAAAATACACAGAACTAGTGCATTTTTAACATGTTATAGACATATATCAGTTGAATGCAAATTGAATTCTCTTTCAAACAGGCACACTCACAACTAGAAATAATTACACTGTTAATCATGAAGGGTTAAATGTCTACATGGGATTGGGCTAGATGCAGGATGCTGATTAGCATCAAGATGTTTATTGCGTTAAACATTCTTCATCCGGCCGGAACCCCACCCGGGTCTGCCCTGGGGGACTTGGGTGGGGTTAGGTATTTTTTAGTTCCCAGGGTCACCCTGGTCAGCCCCACAGGGTGGGTTTTTCTCTCTATTCTGGGGCATGTTTCTGTCTACCCGAGGTCCATTCACCTGTATTTGCCTTTTTAAAACTCTCCCTACTGTCTGCACTGCCTGTAGCTCTTGATATTGGATGTGTGTTGCTAAATGGTCTTAGCTTTATTTAGCCCCATGTGTTAGGTTTATTTAATGTATTTGACCGGCTGGTGACATACATTCAATGTTCTGTTTATTTTGTTTTTCACAAGCAGTGCAGGCACGTCCTGAGAAAGCCTTGTTGCTGTCGGGACGTTAAGCAATGTACAATCAATCAATCAATTCATCCGGCCGGAATCGGCGCTCGACCCCTCGGGGGGGCCCCACCCGGGTCTGCCCTGGGGGACTTGGGTGGGGTTAGGTATTTTTTAGTTCCCAGGGTCACCCTGGTCAGCCCCACAGGGTGGGTTTTTCTCTCTATTCTGGGGCATGTGTTTCTGTCTACCCTTTGTCCATTCACCTGTGCCCCACCCGGGTCTGCCCCCACCCGGGTCTGCCCTGGGGGACTTGGGTGGGGTTAGGTATTTTTTAGTTCCCAGGGTCACCCTGGTCAGTCCCACAGGGTGGGTTTTTCTCTCTATTCTGGGGCATGTGTTTCTGTCTACCCTTTGTCCATTCACCTGTATTTGCCTTTTTAAAACTCTCCCTACTGTCTGCACTGCCTGTAGCTCTTGATATTGGATGCGTGTTGCTAAATGGTCTTAGCTTTATTTAGGCCCCATGTGTTAGGTTTATTTAATGTATTTGACCGGCTGGCGACATACATTCAATGTTCTGTTTATTTTTTTTTTCACAAGCAGTGCAGGCACGTCCTGAGAAAGCCTTGTTGCTGTCGGGACGTTAAGCAATGTACAATCAATCAATCATACATTCAATGTTCTGTTTATTTTTTTTTTCACAAGCAGTGCAGGCACGTCCTGAGAAAGCCTTGTTGCTGTCGGGACGCTAAGCAATGTACAATGAATGAATGAATGTCGTAAGTTTATTTAACGTATTGGACCGGCTGGTGACATATATTCTATATTCTGTTATTGTTTTTTCCCAAGCAGTGCAGGCACGCCCTGAGAAAGCATTGTTGCTGTCGGGACGTTAAGCAATGTACAATCCATTCCTTTCTTGGACAGGATATACAGCCCTTATAAATACATACGAATTAGTTAATGTTTTCATTGCGTCTCACTTTTGTGTTTTTTTGTTGTCAGAATATGGTCATTATGCTATAGCTTTATATTATTTTACTTAAATGTGTATGCATATTTAGTAGAATGACTGCTATACATATTTGTGGTTTGGTATTTTAGATTCTGCTTGATTGTGATGTATGTTTTATGTCTCGCTTATCTTATTTTTTTTCTCACCAGTACCACTGGCGACGTATATGGCGATGACGACGGTTCGATTATCCCCTGCTGCAGCAGTGAATTAACCTCAATGATGACTTGCTTCTAGGCAAAAGGTAAAGGATATTGCTTCTGACGTACCAGCACATCGGTCGTCAGATGAATTTCGTGCATGATAGGTCCTCTGAATGATCCAGACATAGTGTGTAGCTCTGGAATTGATTCAACAGTAGCTTACAACTGGTCCTACTGCGTTTTCAACTGATTGAGATCGTAGTGCACATCTCTGAACGCTACGGCATGTGGAGACGGAAAAATAGACCACTGTAAAGCGTCATCTTCCTCTGGTGTTACCACTGCCATGACCGCTAATTTAGCAGTCACTCCAGTTACCTGGTCAACCCGAGTTATGGCCAAAACCTGCGGACAGAATCTCTTACTCAACAATTGAACTGAATGAAGTGGTCTCTACTACAACTACAGAACTCTGTTGTAATGATTGCTCATCTCTGCCAAAATGCTTTTTTAACATGTTCGCATGGTAGTCCTTCTCCTTGCCCTTCACGTCAATAAGATAATCGTCACCGAATTCCTGGACCACTTCCTATGGCCCACACCACTGCCTTTGGAGTTAATTGCTGGTAGTTGGGGAAAAGAGCAATACTTGCTTTCCCGGAGAAAACTTTTTCACCTTGGAACTTTCGTCTCGGTAGTGCTTCTGCACTTTCCAGGCAAGATCTACTCTGTCGAAATGGATCTCTCACATGACCTCTGTTGTTTTTACAGCTGTAAGGTCTAGAATCAAAGACCGGCGGACTCACTCCAAACATCCTAGCACCGATTTGTGAACTACCATCTGAAACAATTTCCGTTAACAGTGGAAACCACGAAGTGGGTTTTTGCAGTCCTGACAATACCTTTTGTTTCTTAACCCTATTAACTCCGGATCCCTACCGCAGGAGATGGATTGACACTGATAATTCAAGGGTAGTGCCAAATTAGCTTGGCGCCTGAAAGCGCCAAGCTAATTTGTGACTACCCTTGAATTATGGTCAATCCATCTTCTGCAACTGGTACATAGTCGATGGGCATTACCATCACAATTCGAGAAATGGGACCTTGGGGCTAAAAGGGTTAAACCTGTGGCTGTTGGTAGGGGTTTTTGTCACGATGATTGCTGCCGACAACCAAAGGGTGACATGGTGATACTGCGGCGTGATGTCTTGGTAACCTTTAAACTTTAACCCTTTGGGTTCGTGCAGGAATCATCGCGACTAAAACCTCTACCAACACCCAAGGGGTTAATAAATGCAGACGATGACACTGCCAATGACGGAGAGACCGCTAGCTCTGCGTATAACGAGAACTGCGTGTCGAGAGCACTGCAATCTCTAGCAATACGCGTTAAAAGTCTATCCCTGAGCAGTTCCAGCGCCCGTAGGTCTGACAGCGTAGGGCTTTCGAGACTAGTGCTGTAAAGCCGTATTGCTATTGACACGTAGGGCTAAAAGCCGTGGTTCAATTTACACGTAGTGCTCGTGATACGTAGTGGTAACGGAATTCACCCGTTTATTCCAATGTGTTTAGCTTCATTGTGCAAAACCACCCTGAGTAACGGTTATGTCGAACCCCCCCCCCCCCCCCCCCGGGTCTGCCCTGGTGGATTTGGTTGGAGATAACTACTTTTTAGTTCCCAGGGTCACCCTGGTCAGCCCCACAGGGTGGGTTTTCCCTTCTATTCTGGGGCATGTGTTTCTGCGTATCCTTGGTCCATTCACCTGTATTTTCCTTTTCTAAACTCTCCCTACTGTCTGCGCTGCCTGTAGCTCTTGATATTCAATGTGTGTTGCTAAATGGTCTTAGCTTTATTTAGGCCCCATGTCGTAGGTTTATTTAACGTATTGGACCGGCTGGCGACATGCATTCAGTATTCTGTTTAGTTTTTTTTCCCCACAAGCAGTGCAGGCACATCCTGAGTCTTGTTGCTGTCGGGACGTTGAGCAATGTACAATCAATCGTCTGATTGCCAGTTAACCCTTTTAGCCCCGGATCCCTACAGCAGGAGATGGTTTGACCATAATTCAAGGGTAGCGCCAAATTAGCTCGGAGCATTCACCCCCACCCGGGTTTGCCCATGGGGGATTTTGGTGGGGTTAACTACTTTTTAGTTCCCAGGGTCACCCTGGTCAGCCCCACAGGGTGGGTTTTTCCTTCTTTTCTGGGGCATGTGTTTCTGTCTACCCTTGGTCCATTCACCTGTATTTCCCCCACCCGGGTCTGCCCTGGGGGACTTGGGTGGGGTTAGGTACTTTTTAGTTCCCAGGGTCACCCTGGTCAGCCCCACAGGGTGAGTTTTTCTCTATTCTGGGGCATGTGTTTCTGTCTACCCTTGGTCCATTCACCTGTATTTGCCTTTTTAAAACTCTCCCTACTGTCTGCACTGCCTGTAGCTCTTGATATTGGATGTGTGTTGCTAAATGGTCTTAGCTTTATTTAGGCCCCATGTGTTAGGTTTATTTAATGTATTTGACCGGCTGGCGACCTACATTCAATGTTCTGTTTATTTTTTTTTTTCACAAGCAGTGCAGGCACGTCCTGAGAAAGCCTTGTTGCTGTCGGGACGTTAAGCAATGTACAATCAACCATTCACCTGTATTTGCCTTTTTTAAAACTCTCCCTACTGTTTGCGCTGCCTGTTGCTCTTGATCTTGGATGTGTGTTGCTAAATGGTTTTAGCTTTATTTAGGCCCCATGTCGTAGGTTTATTTACGTATTGGACTGGCTGGCGACATACATTCAATGTTCTGTTCAGGTTTTTTTGTTTTCACAAGCAGTGCAGGCACGTCCTGGGAAAGTCTTGTTGCTGTCTGGACGTTAAGCAATATACAACCAATCAATCGGAGCATTCAGGCGCCAAGCTAATGTTGCACTACGTTGAATTATGGTCAATCCATCTCCCGCAACTGATACATAGTTAGGCAACACCTCCAAAATGTGAGAAATGGGACCTTGGGGGTAGAAAGGATAATGGTGCTCTCTAGAAACTGACAGACTGTGGCCTTGCTTTTGAACGGCAGTTGACCATCTCGTAATAAGAGGTTGTTTTGAGGTTACAATGACAGACTTGAGGTAGAGCCGTTGGCTTTTGGTCCGCCCTGTTCCGTCGTTTTATTCTGTTGTCTTTGTGACGTGTCTTTTTCCACTTTCTAGATCTAGAGGCCTATTCTGTATCTTCTTTCCCGCTGCCGCTAGTCCTGTTGACGTCCTCGGACGCTTTTAACTCTGTAATGATTTACTTCATCTTTTCACGACAGTGCAGGTCCGTCCTAGAAAAAACCCCACCCGGGTCTGCCCTGGGGGACTTGGGTGGGGTTAGGTATTTTTTAGTTCCCAGTGTCACCCTGGTCAGCCCCACAGGGTGGGTTTTTCTCTCTATTCTGGGGCATGTGTTTCTGTCTACCCTTTGTCCATTCACCTGTATTTGCCTTTTTAAAACTCTTCCCTACTGTCCCCCCACCCGGGTCTGCCCTGGGGGACTTGGGTGGGGTTAGGTACTTTTTAGTTCCCAGGGTCACCCTGGTCAGCCCCACAGGGTGAGTTTTTCTCTCTATTCTGGGGCATGTGTTTCTGTCTACCCTTTGTCCATTCACCTGTATTTGCCTTTTTAAAACTCTCCCTACTGTCTGCACTGCCTGTAGCTCTTGATATTGGATGTGTGTTGCTAAATGGTCTTAGCTTTATTTAGGCCCCATGTGTTAGGTTTATTTAACGTATTTGACCGGCTGGCGACATACATTCAATGTTCTGTTTAGGTTTTTTTTTTCACAAGCAGTGCAGGCACGTCCTGAGAAAGCCTTGTTGCTGTCGGGACGTTAAGCAATGTACAATCAATCAATCAATCTTCCCTACTGTCTGCACTGCCTGTATCTCTTGATATTGGATGTGTGTTGCTAAATGGTCTTAGCTTTATTTATGCCCCATGTTGTAGGTTTATTTAATGTATTTGACCGGCTGGCGACATACATTCAATTTTCTGTTTAGTTTTTTTTTTCACAAGCAGTGCAGGCACGTCCTGAGAAAGCCTTGTTGCTGTCGGGACGTTAAGCAATGTACAATCAATGTACAATCAACCGTCCTAGAAAAAAATATTCTCTTTTACAGCTCTTTAGAAATATATAGGTATATGTTTAAATTGAGTCGTTTCGTCTCTTTAAAATCGGGTCCAGGAACATGTGGTTTTGAGGTTCCTGGGTAGGTCTGGGTAGGAACCTGGGTAGGTCTGGGTAGGAACCTGGGTAGGTCTGGGTAGGAGCCTGGGTAGGTCTGGGTAGATACCTCAAAACTACATGTCTGAATTCCTGGACGCAGATGTCACAGTCAGATTTGAACTTTTTGTCCTTTTTCTGTGGGTCAAGGGCGACACGTTCATAAGCAGTTATACTGGCCATACGCTCACACTCTTCTGATTTTTGTTCAAGTAATGACCAGTGATCAAAATTTGGATTACTTGGGTAAAAGAAGCCTACCTCGTAAAAAACACAACTAATATTGGTATAGTGTGCGACAGCAAGTAACACCACACCAGGCGATCTGGTGTGTGTGCTATTGAAGTTATTTTAATTCGGTTGAATAAACTTTATTGCCCATTAATCGACAAGCATGAAATGGAAAATTTCATTCGGCTCGCAGAAGCATAAAACACAAGTAAGACATAACTTAGCAAATACTAATGCATATTCCTGATTTGCTAACTGCAATCACACACACTGATATCACACTGGCTAGAAGTGTATTCTTGTTTGTCTATATTGGCCCCACCCGGGTCTGCCCTGGGGGACTTGGGTGGGGTTAGGTATTTTTTAGTTCCCAGGGTCACCCTGGTCAGCCCCACAGGGTGGGTTTATCTCTCTATTCTGGGGCATGTGTTTCTGTCTACCCTTTGTCCATTCACCTGTATTTGCCATTTTAAAACTCTCCCTACTGTCTGCACTGCCTGTAGCTCTTGATATTGGATGTGTGTTGCTAAATGGTCTTAGCTTTATTTAGGCCCATGTGTTAGGTTTATTTAATGTATTTGACCGGCTGGCGACATACATTCAATGTTCTGTTTTAGTTTGTGTTTTTTTTTTCACAAGCAGTGCAGGCACGTCCTGAGAAAGCCTTGTTGCTGTCGGGACGTTAAGCAATGTACAATCAATTGTTTGTCTATATTGTCTTTTCTAAGCGTGCTTCTTTGTGTTCTCTTGATGGGGTCGAGTTGCTCTACCGCGTATGCAGGATGTCCTTGCATCTCCACCGCCGTGAGATGGCCTTAGTCGCCTGCTCGGCGTTAAACCCCAATAACTACCCCAAGTCTCCGGGGACTCTTGGGGTTTGCAACGCACGCAGACTTCCAACACTCGCACGCACAGACTCAAACCGCAAGGGGCACATACACAACACCAACTCTCAGTCCAACGCATCCTTCCAGTATAAACTCAAACACCATTTTCTGTGGCCCAAAGTGTAATACTAACGAAAACTCTCCACAAACTATCAGTACTAGCACGTCACAATCGCTTCCACAGCATATAATGAAAGCCAGGGTAGGTAAGATGTCCTCGCATTCCAACCTGTTTTACGTGTGTTATAGTGCTGCACTGTTCACAAGTTCCTCCACCTCTTGGCGTGTAGTTTTGGGCGACACGCGCTCCTGAAGCTGTGATGTCCATCGACTCGATTCCTGAAGCTGTGGTGTCCATCGACCCGCTTCCTCAGCTTTTGACACGCCCCTCCAGTCTCTGTTGACTCGGATGTCTCGGCACCAAGTCCCTCGCTCCTCACAAGAACTCTGAACAATAAACTTCTAATGTCGCAACACTTGCTTAACACAGATTGTGGATGATATGAGGTACATTACATAACCTGGCTGATGCAGACAAGCCTACACGTTTATTCACACACTCGCACTTCATAAAACGGAATAGATTCGCAACACATAACTCGGGTCACTACACTGAAACGGACTATAACATGACGCACACGCCATACACTAGTTCGTACGAAGAGTCCTGAGTTATGTTGATAGATTCTGTGAATTTGAGCCAGTCGGCTTTTTGGCTTCCATGATGGCCCTGTCTGCTATTGCTTTAACCCGCTTGTATTCTATCCTATTCTCGATTGTTTTGTGCTTTTTCCATATTTGGAGTTTGCGCTTCCTATCTTTTACTGTACCCCCACCCGGGTCTGCCCGGGGGGACTTGGGTGGGGTTAGGTACTTTTTAGTTCTCATGGTCACCCTGGTCAGCCCCACAGGGTGAGTTTTTCTCTCTATTCTGGGGCATGTGTTTCTGTCTACCCGAGGTCCATTCACCTGTATTTGCCTTTTTAAAACTCTCCCTACTGTCTGCACTGCCTGTAGCTCTTGATATTGGATGTGTGTTGCTAACTGGTCTTAGCTTTATTTAGGCCCCCCCCCCCCCCGGGTCTGCCCTGGGGGACTTGGGTGGGGTTAGGTATTTTTTAGTTCCCAGGGTCACCCTGGTCAGCCCCACAGGGTGGGTTTTTCTCTCTATTCTGGGGCATGTATTTCTGTCTACCCTTTGTCCATTCACCTGAACCCCACCCGGGTCTGCCCTGGGGGACTTGGGTGGGGTTAGGTATTTTTTAGTTCCCAGGGTCACCTTGGTCAGCCCCACAGGGTGGGTTTTTCTCTCTATTCTGGGGCATGTGTTTCTGTCTACCCTTTGTCCATTCACCTGTATTTGCCTTTTTAAAACTCTCCCTACTGTCTGCACTGCCTGTAGCTCTTGATATTGGATGTGTGTTGCTAAATGGTCTTAGCTTTATTTAGGCCCCATGTGTTAGGTTTATTTAATGTATCTGACCGGCTGGCGACATACATTCAATGTTCTGTTTTTTTTTTCACATGCAGTGCAGGCACGTCCTGAGAAAGCCTTGTTGCTGTCGGGACGTTAAGCAATGTACAATCAATCAATCCATTCACCTGTATTTGCCTTTTTAAAACTCTCCCTACTGTCTGCACTGCCTGTAGCTCTTGATATTGGATGTGTGTTGCTAAATGGTCTTAGCTTTATTTAGGCCCCTCCCCACCCGGGTCTGCCCTGGGGGACTTGGGTGGGGTTAGGTATTTTTTAGTTCCCAGGGTCACCCTGGTCAGAACAACAGGGTGGGTTTTTCTCTCTATTCTGGGGCATGTGTTTCTGTCTACCCTTTGTCCATTCACCTGTATTTGCCTTTTTAAAACTCTCCCTACTGTCTGCCCCCCACCCGGGTCTGCCCTGGGGGACTTGGGTGGGGTTAGGTATTTTTTAGTTCCCAGGGTCACCCTGGTCAGCCCCACAGGGTGGGTTTTTCTCTCTATTCTGGGGCATGCGTTTCTGTCTACCCTTAGTCCATTCACCTGTATTTGCCTTTTTAAAACTCTCCCGCCCCACCCGGGTCTGCCCTGGGGGACTTGGGTGGGGTTAGGTATTTTTTTTTAGTTCCCAGGGTCACCCTGGTCAGCCCCACAGGGTGGGTTTTTCTCTCTATTCTGGGGCATGTGTTTCTGTTTACCCTTTGTCCATTCACCTGTATTTGCCTTTTTAAAACTCTCCCTACTGTCTGCACTGCCTGTAGCTCTTGATATTGGATGTGTGTTGCTAAATGGTCTTAGCTTTATTTATGCCCCATGTTGTAGGTTTATTTAATGTATTTGACCGGCTGGCGACATACATTCAATTTTCTGTTTATTTTTTTTTCACAAGCAGTGCAGGCACGTCCTGAGAAAGCCTTGTTGCTGTCGGGACGTTAAGCAATGTACAATCAATCAATTTTAAAACTCTCCCTACTGTCTGCACTGCCTGTAGCTCTTGATATTGGATGTGTGTTGCTAAATGGTCTTAGCTTTATTTAGGCCCCATGTTGTTGGTTTATTTAACGTATTTGACCGGCTGGCGACATACATTCAATTTTCTGTTTAGTTTTTTTTTCACAAGCAGTGCAGGCACGTCCTGAGAAAGCCTTGTTGCTGTCGGGACGTTAAGCAATGTACAATCAATCCCTACTGTCTGCACTGCCTGTAGCTCTTGATATTGGATGTGTGTTGCTAAATGGTCTTAGCTTTATTTATGCCCCATGTTGTAGGTTTATTTAATGTATTTGACCGGCTGGCGACATACATTCAATTTTCTGTTTATTTTTTTTCACAAGCAGTGCAGGCACGTCCTGAGAAAGCCTTGTTGCTGTCGGGACGTTAAGCAATGTACAATCAATCAATTATTTAGGCCCCATGTGTTAGGTTTATTTAATGTATTTGACCGGCTGGCAACATACATTCAATGTTCTGTTTATTTATTTATTTTTTTTCACAAGCAGTGCAGGCACGTCCTGAGAAAGCCTTGTTGCTGTCGGGACGTTAAGCAATGTACAATCATACAATCATTTATTTAGGCCCCATGTGTTAGGACCCCACCCGGGTCTGCCTTGGGGGACTTGGGTGGGGTTAGGTATTTTTTAGTTCCCAGGGTCACCCTGGTCAGCCCCACAGGGTGGGTTTTTCTCTCTATTCTGGGGCATGTGTTTCTGTCTACCCTTTGTCCATTCACCTGTATTTGCCTTTTTAAAACTCTCCCTACTGTCTGCACTGCCTGTAGTTCTTGATATTGGATGTGTGTTGCTAAATGGTCTTAGCTTTATTTAGGCCCCATGTTGTAGGTTTATTTAACGTATTTGACCGGCTGGCGACATACATTCAATTTTCTGTTTTTTTTTTTTTTTTCACAAGCAGTGCAGGCACGTCCTGAGAAAGCCTTGTTGCTGTCGGGACGTTAAGCAATGTACAATCAATCAATCAAAACCCATGTGTTAGGTTTATTTAACGTATTTGACCGGCTGGTGACATACATTCAATGTTCTGTTTAGTTTTTTTTTTTTTCACAAGCAGTGCAGGCACGTCCTGAGAAAGCCTTGTTGCTGTCGGGACGTTAAGCAACGTACAATCAATCAATTATCTTTTACTGTACCGTCACAGTCCCGTTTCCACCAGGCTTCTGTCAGAGGTGCTATCCTTGACGGATTGGATAATTTTGTCTTGATCCGCGCCGTTTTAGATTCTACACTAGCCGCCTCATCGCATTCCGAGCTGATCTGTGCGAGTTAGTAGTCACTTTTCCAGTTCGTTTCAGTCGTATTTATCCTAGAGGATCTTTTAATGGTCTAATGGGGTGGTTCCTTCTATCCCCCGATGACGATAAGGGTGGGGAAGTGATCGCTCTAAAGGTTGTCGCTGTTTACCTGGGCTTTGTTAGCGATGGTGCTTATGGCCATGTCCAGGGTGTTCATGTTATCAGAGTTTCCGTCCCCTCTTCAATTATATGCTAGTGAGAGACGATTCTTTGTCGTTTCCGGCCCGAGCATTCGCTAGGCGGGTCATTCGTCCCTCGCCCGTTTGATTTCATGGTTCCTTCGCTTTTGGCGCCGTGGCTTTTCCGCTTTTCAGGCTTTTTGGGCCGCTACTCGGGCTTTTTGGGCCACTCCCCCACCCGGGTCTGCCCTGGGGGACTTGGGTGGGGTTAGGTACTTTTTAGTTCCCAGGGTCACCCTGGTCAGCCCCACAGGGTGAGTTTTTCTCTCTATTCTGGGGCATGTGTTTCTGTCTACCCGAGGTCCATTCACCTGTATTTGCCTTTTTAAAACTCTCCCTACTGTCTGCACTGCCTGTAGCTCTTGATATTGGATGTGTGTTGCTAAATGGTCTTAGCTTTATTTAGGCCCCATGTGTTAGGTTTATTTAATGTATTGGACCGGCTGGCGACATACATTCAATGTTCTGTTTAGTTTTTTTTTTTCACAAGCAGTGCAGGCACGTCCTGAGAAAGCCTTGTTGCTGTCGGGACGTTAAGCAATGTACAATCAATCAATCATTTTTGGGCCACTAATCAGGCCCCCTGGTGTGGCCAACGTGCGCCGGGCCTAGTTTCGACCCTAGTCTGCCCGCTTTCCAGTAGAGTCTAAGGCGGTTATCGAGTAGGAAGCCCTCGGTGGGCCTTAACTTTTCTGTAAATCTTTGTCGCTCGTCTGGTGTTGACGTCCTCGAAGAAATGAACTCATCCGTGGTTGTCCTAACAATCCTACTCTTTGTCCAGGGACCACCACCCTAACGGGCTAAAGATCACTGCAGCCGTTTTCTTCCTATCACTGCCTATCTATCCTTGCTGGATCTGTGCTGACTACCCTATGCGCTAATAGGTGGTGACTGGAGCTACCAACAGCCCAGTCACCTGATAATAATAATAATAATAATAAAGAGCATTTATATCGCGCTGAATCCCCAAGAGCAGTGGGCTCTAAGCGCGTTATAAAAAATGTATATGCAGAATCTCACTACCTTTAAAACAGTCTAATCTATGCACTTCTAATCTACGCACGCACATACAACTAAAACACACATAACAAAACCATATGTATGCAGACCAAACCACCATCACACACCCCCACCCGGGTCTGCCCTGGGGGACTTGGGTGGGGTTAGGTACTTTTTAGTTCCCAGGGTCACCCTGGTCAGCCCCACAGGGTGAGTTTTTCTCTCTATTCTGGGGCATGTGTTTCTGTCTACCCTTTGTCCATTCACCTGTATTTGCCTTTTTAAAACTCTCCCTACTGTCTGCACTGCCTGTAGCTCTTGATATTGGATGTGTGTTGCTAAATGGTCTTAGCTTTATTTAGGCCCCATGTGTTAGGTTTATTTAATGTATTTGACCGGCTGGCGACATACATTCAATGTTCTGTTTATTTTTTTTTTCACAAGCAGTGCAGGCACGTCCTGAGAAAGCCTTGTTGCTGTCGGGACGTTAAGCAATGTACAATCAATCAATCAACCATCACACACACGCACACACAATCTGTGGATTAATGGTACGCAAGCTGAAAGAAGTAGGTTTTAAGTTGGGTTTTAAAGACGTCAATGTTTTCAGCATTCCGGAGGTGTAGGGGAAGTGAGTTCCAGACAACAGGGGCTTGATGCTGGAATGTCCGGCAACCAAACCGCTTAGAGGAAAAGCTGGGGACACGGAAACGCTTCTCAGAGCAGGAACGAAGGGAACGGGAGGGCTGATAGATGTTGAGGAGGGATGAGAGGTATGGCGGTAAGGATCCATCAAAGCAGCGAAAAGCCAGGACCGCAATCTTGTACTCGACTCTAAACTGAATGGGTAGCCAGTGCAATTCCCTGAAGTAGGGGGGTTACATGGTCCATTTTAGATTTGCCAAAAGCAAGTCTGGCAGCATTGTTGAGGACTGTCTGCAGACGAGAGAGTTCTTTCTGGGGGACACCTGCCAGGAGGGAGTTACAATAGTCTAAGCGGCTAAGGACAAGGGAGCAAATAAGTTGAACAGTAGCGGACCGGGTGATGAATGGTCTAATGGAGCTGATTCTTCGCAGCTGAAGTTCGCCGTCCTGCACACATTAGTAATGTGATGGTGCATGGACATACTGCAGTCGAACTGAACTCCCAGATTACGTACAGACTGGCTAAAGGTTATTTCACTGTCGCCAACCACGAGGGTGGCCTCTGGTGGGACCTGACTAAGGGAGTGGTCAGAACCAGCGCAAAGTGGTTCAGTCTTGCCGTCGTTCAGCTTCAGTTTGTTGCACAGCATCCATTTTTTCACAGAGGAAATATAAAGTTCAATCTCTTTCGCAAGAGCAGGAAAATTAGATGGAGAAGCACCTTTGTGGAGTTGGGTGTCGTCGGCATACTTGTGAAATTCACAGGCATGTAGGGTGATGTCAGACAGGGATTGGGTGTAAAGGCTGAAAAGGACGGGCCCAAGGACGGATCCTTGGGGGACACCGAATCTCAGCATGAGGGGCTGCGACTCTGATTGACAACAACCTTCTGAGTACGCCCACGCAGATACGAGGAAAACCAGCTAAGTGTTTTGCCAGAGATGCCATAGGCTGTGTTAAGTCTCTCTAGGAGTACAGTATGGTCAATCGTATCAAATGCCGCCGAGAGGTCAAGGAGGCAAAGAATGGAAACCAGCTTGTCAGCATTGCACAGAAGGCTGTTTGTAACATGCAGGAGAGTAGTTTCTGTACTGTGCTGTTTTCTGTAAGCTGACTGAAACGTTTCTAGGAGGTTGTTGGAAATGAGATGGTTTTGGAGCTGATACAGAACAATGCGTTCTAATAGCTTTGATAAGAAAGGGAGATTGGAGATGGGCCGATAGTTATTAAAACATTCTTTGTTGAGACCAGGTTTCTTCAGCAAAGGTGTCACAACTGCTTGTTTGAAATATTCAGGCACTACACCAGTCTGTAGTGACACATTCATGATTCTGGTGATGACTGGAATCAGGTCAGCTTTACATGATTTGAAAAGGCTAGCTGGAAGAGGATCCAGAGAGCAACACTTGAGAGGAGCATGTGCAATAATGTCACGAACAAAGTCCTCGGACACAGGCTGAAATTCTGCAAGTTGTGGACCGTGATAGCTGGTGATCTCAGGAGTATCGTCAGAAACATCCAGTTCACGCCGGATGTCCTCAAACTTTTTGTCAAAGAACTGACAGAAAGCGTCGCGAGATCCGAAGCTGGTACGGTGGAGGGTAAGGAAATGTCCTTGCGTACCCCAAGGAGTTCATCAGACACACTGAACAAGGTTTTGGTGCTAGAGCAGGCCTGCAAGCGGGAACAGAAGTGCTGACGCTTGGCGTTGCGCTGGAGGGATCTTGGGCAATTGCGTTTCTGCACAAACAACTGTCTGTGAATGGTCAACTTGCTAGACCGCCAACACCGCTCAAACTGGCGGAACTCTCTCTTAGTGTCCTTGACCTTGCTTGTCATCCAAGGAGCTGAGGGGCGGTCAGTGACGCGTCTGGATGTTAGAGGAGCGTGTGTGTACAGGATATGCTGCAGTGACCTGTTGTAGTCCTCCAGTAAAACTGTGTCTGGTGAGGAATCTAACTCTGCAGCGGCAGCACACACGGACGTGCAGAATTGATTAAGATCCATTCCTTTCACATTGCGGGAAATAACCACGCGCTTGCGGGATTTGGGCTGGAAACAAAAAAGATCAAAGAAGATGGCACTGTGATCGGAAAGAGCGAGATCAGTGACATGGAATGACTGAAGCAGTTTGTCATCTCGTACAATAAGTAGGTCAAGCGTATGTCCGCATTTGTGAGTCGGTTGACTTATGAGTTGTTTGAAGTTGAAGTCGGTCAAGATCGTTTGAAGACGCCCAGCAGTGGTGTTAGACGGCACTTCAAAGTGTGTATTAAAGTCACCAGTTATGACCAGGTTTTGTGATTGGTCATTGTATGAGGACAACAGGTCTGAGAAGTCGTGCAGAAAAGAAGCGTCATTAGAGTTGTTTTTCCTGCTAGGGAGAGGACGATAGAGACAGACACAAACAAATGAGGAGTTTTTGTGAGCAAACTTGGCTTCACACGCTTCAAAAGAGCTGAAACTGAGCTTCTGGAAGATAATGCATTCATCAAGACGCTTGGCAAAGACCACTGCTAAGCCGCCGCCGCGGCGCCCAATGCGCGGAAAAGACATGGTCTTGTGTGTAGGTGGCGTCATATCAGCCAGCAGTGCCTCGTCGCCATGTTCTAACAACCAAGACTCTGTGATAAATGCAATGTCAATTTCATCATCTGCAATCAGTTCTCTAATTTCATCGGTCTTGTTACGACATGATTGTGAATTGAAGCAGACACACTTCAACGTACCCGATGCAGTAGATTCTGAGCGCTCAGGATTAGTGATGGGAACATGAATCAAATTGTGGAAGTTGCACCCACCTCTATGAGCCGCGAAAATCATGTAAGGGCGGGGGGAGATAACAGGGAAGAGGCTCGCATGCTTTCTGGTGGGACGTGCGGAATGGCCATTAGGTCCCGAATGAAGCACCTGACTGATAGCCACAGCATGGGAAGGGGTAGGAACTTCTGTAGAGAATGCACTAGGCAATGTATTTGACCTGTCTGTAATAAGCACATTGATTTGCCTCTGTTTCCTCCTACCACCTCTCCGGGTTCGCTTACGAGGCAGATTACACCCAATCCCCAAAGTTCGAAGGTGGGGGATGAGAGAGGGATCAAGGCGTGAGGCCACAGGTCGGACACATAGCAGATCATCCCTGGAGTACTTGTGTTGTGAAACCAAGGAGGGAACACATGTGTTAGAGTTGACACTGGCCACACTAGAGGAGTTTACTGGCAGACTGGATGGATACTCGGTACAACCAGATATGGAACAAGTGACAAGGCCAAACTGTGTCGCAGCTGGCAGACTGGAGGGGTTCACATGTAGACTGGATGTATTCACAGTACCACTGACGCAGTTCAACTGTGAAACTGAGGGGAGATGATGTGGGTTCACATGAGGACTGAATAGGTTCACGGTTGTAACTGGTGCAGTCAGGCGTGACTGCCACTGAACCAGTAGAACAGAAAACAGAAAAAAAACAAATCATTTTCCACTCTGGAGGAAATGGTCCACAAAAAAGGTACCACCACGACGCCCAGTTCATCACGAACATGAAGATGGCATAATCCAACACATTCAATCAGCCTTGCCACAATTAGACACAAAACAATGAGAGACAGTTTCACTCTGCCTGTTAGGCGTGTGAACCCCCCCCCCCCCCCCGGGTCTGCCCTGGGGGACTTGGCTGGGTTAACTACTTTTTACTTCCCACGGTCGCCCTGGTAAGCCCCACATGGTGGGCTTTCCCCTCTATTCTGGGGCATGTGTTTCTGTCTACCCTTGATCCATTTTACCTTTATTTTCCTTTTTTAAGCTATCCCTACTGGATGCACTGCCTGCATTTCTTAATATTGGATGCGTGTTGCTCAATGGGCTTAGGTTTATTTAGCATATTAGGCCGGCTGGCGAATTATATTCAATATTCTGTTTATTTTATTATTATTTTTTTTTTTCACAAGCAGTGCAGGTCTAAGGAAGCCCGATATAATGCCGCACTCTGGCGCCCATATAATCTCGTCACCCAAGGTCCCCACCCGCGTCTGCCCTGGGGGACTTGGGTGGGGTTAGGTATTTTTTAGTTCCCAGGGTCACCCTGGTCAGCCCCACAGGGTGGGGTTTTCTCTCTATTCTGGGGCATGTGTTTCTGTCTACCCGAGGTCCATTCACCTGTATTTGCCTTTTTTAAACTCTCCCTACTGTCTGCACTGCCTGTAGCTCTTGATATTGGATGTGTGTTGCTAAATGGTCTTAGCTTTATTTAGGCCCCATGTGTTAGGTTTATTTAATGTGTTTGACCGGCTGGCGACATACATTCAATGTTCTGTTTAGTTGGTTGTTTTTTTTTTTTTCACAAGCAGTGCAGGCACGTCCTGAGAAAGCCTTGTTGCGGTCGGGACGTTAAGCAATGTACAATCAATCAATCGTCACCCAAGGTACATCACAGAGTCTGGGGTTAAACTTGAACCTGACATCACGATTTTAACTCTGTGCGCAGTGAGTTATTTAAAATCACCGTGAGATGGCCTTAGTTGCCTGCTCGGCGTTAAACCCAAATAACTGTTACTTAAAATAAATAATAATTATGATACACACAGGCCAGAAGCACTGCCGAGAAGACGTGAACACGATCCAACTGCACGAGACACAGATCCTCATGGGCCCCCGCGACTGCGGTAAGTTAGTGCGAGAGCGAGGGCTCATGAGGATCTACGCCTCTTGCTGAGACCAGTTTGTATCCTGGACAGTAAGTTAGAGCGACTGCGGGGGCTCATGAGGATCTACGTCTCTTGCTGAGACCAGTTTGTCTCCTTGTATCTTGGACAGTAAGTTAGAGCGACTGCGGGGGCTCATGAGGATCTAGCACCCCCACCCGGGTCTGCCCTGGGGGACTTGGGTGGGGTAACTACTTATTATTTCCCAGGGTCACCCTGGTCAGCCCCACAGGGTGGGTTTTCCTCTTTTCTGGGGCATGTGTTTCTGTCTACCCGAGGTCCATTCACCTGTATTTGCCTTTTTAAAACTCTCCTGTCTGCGCTGCCTGTAGCTCTTGATATTGGTCCCCACCCGGGTCTGCCCTGGGGGACTTGGGTGGGGATAGGTATTTTTTAGTTCCCAGGGTCACCCTGGTCAGCCCCACAGGGTGGGTTTTTCTCTCTATTCTGGGGCATGTGTTTCTGTCTACCCTTTGTCCATTCACATGTACCCCACCCGGGTCTGCCCTGGGGGACTTGGGTGGGGTTAGGTATTTTTTAGTTCCCAGGGTCACCCTGGTCAGCCCCACAGGGTGGGGTTTTCTCTCTATTCTGGGGCATGTGTTTCTGTCTACCCGAGGTCCATTCACCTGTATTTGCCTTTTTTAAACTCTCCCTACTGTCTGCACTGCCTGTAGCTCTTGATATTGGATGTGTGTTGCTAAATGGTCTTAGCTTTATTTAGGCCCCATGTGTTAGGTTTATTTAATGTATTTGACCGGCTGGCGACATACATTCAATGTTCTGTTTATTTTTTTTTTCACAAGCAGTGCAGGCACGTCCTGAGAAAGCCTTGTTGCTGTCAGGACGTTAAGCAATGTACAATCAATCAATCTTGATATTGGATGTGTTGCTAAATGGTCTTAGCTTTATTTAGGCTCATGTTGTAGGTTTCTGTAACGTATTGGACCGGCTGGCGACATACATTCAATATTCTGTTTAGTTTGTTTTTCACAAGTAGTGCATTCACGTCCTGAGAAAGTCTTGTTGCTGTCGGGACGTTAAGCAATGTACAGTCAATCAATCAATCTATAAAGCCGTTTTGCTATTGACACGTAGGGCTAACAGCCGTGGTTCAGTTGACACTTATAGCTCGTGATACGTAGTGGTAACGGAATTCACCCGTTTTGTCCAGTGTGTTTAGCTTCATTGTGCCCGAGTACCGGTTATGTCGTGAGTACTGGTTATTACGTGTCCAATGACATTTATTTTCAAACCACTCTCACAAACCACTCTCACACACTCTCTCACACTCACACTCACTCCCACTCACTCACACTCACACTCCGCACACTCACTCACACTCACACTCTCTCTCTCTCTCTCTCTCTCTCTCTCTCTCTCTCTCTCTCTCACCCCACCCGGGTCTGCCCTGGGGGACTTGGGTGGGGTTAGGTACTTTTTAGTTCCCAGGGTCACCCTGGTCAGCCCCACAGGGTGAGTTTTTCTCTCTATTCTGGGGCATGTGTTTCTGTCTACCCGAGGTCCATTCACCTGTATTTGCCTTTTTAAAACTCTCCCTACTGTCTGCGCTGCCTGTAGCTCTTGATATTGGATGTGTGTTGCTAAATGGTCTTAGCTTTATTTAGGCCCCATGTGTTAGGTTTATTTAATGTATTTGACCGGCTGGTGACATACGTTCAATGTAGTTCTGTTTAGTTGTTTTTTTCACAAGCAGTGCAGGCACGTCCTGAGAAAGCCTTGTTGCTGTCGGGACGTTAAGCAATGTACAATCAATCAATCAATCTCTCTCTCTCTCTCTCTCTTTCTCTCTCTCACTCACACTTTCTTTAGTAAAATTAACTGATGCTGTGAAAGGAAAAATAAACACAATTCTTTGACTTGCAAAACAAAAATGTACATATCTGTGGAAAAAAGGACTGCAATTTCACACAGCAGTTATGCATGTGGCTAGTTACTTTCAAGTTGCACTTGTGCAGGTGCACCTATCTGGCAGTGAACAAAAGTACTGGAACCTGAATTCCCTTGTGTACACAATCATGGAATAATGACTAAATTCAATGAAAACAGAAGCTGTACAGAAACCACTTTACAAAATAAATATTGGATTAGAAACAACTTGTAAAATGAGAAATGGGACATTGTACTCCAAAACACGCCACAGAGCCCGTGTAGTAAGTGACACGCCTCAAGTGAGTTAATTAACCTGAAGCAGACCGACATGTGCATGCTTCACCGGTGATGGTAGTTGTGTTGAACAGTCTGGGGAACAGTCCGCTAAACGTTAAACAATGCGTGTCTTGTAAGCTCAGTGCAAGATGAGATGCTAACGTTTGTCACTGTATATATACATGGAAATCCGAATCCGAACAATGTAACTCGTCATTGTTATCTCTAATCTGTATTTGCGTCTTGGACGTTTCCGAAATTTCGTATTTTTAATCATCTTTTCCTTTTCCTTTTAACTATTAAAATTTTCTCACTGTCTTTTCTCGTTTTTATGAAAGATGGAGTCAAAACTGTGCTTGACCCACTCTTTTTTTGCACAGTCTGACGATGCGTACATCACCCACACTCTCGGCTTTTCCAGCCGATTCAGAGTCCAGCCCGTAAAAATGGAACTTTCGCTGTGCCTGCGTATTATAATAAGTATAATCATTATTATCAACATCATCAAAAACATCATCTCTAAGCAGCTTGAAGGCCTGAGGTGGCTGGTAAAAGCACAGACCGTGATAATAGTTGATCTTCACCGGCACGACCCCCACCCGGGTCTGCCCTGGGGGACTTGGGTGGGGTTAGGTACTTTTTAGTTCCCAGGGTCACCCTGGTCAGCCCCACAGGGTGAGTTTTTCTCTCTATTCTGGGGCATGTGTTTCTGTCTACCCGAGGTCCATTCACCTGTATTTGCCTTTTTAAAACTCTCCCTACTGTCTGCACTGCCTGTAGCTCTTGATATTGGATGTGTGTTGCTAAATGGTCTTAGCTTTATTTAGGCCCCATGTGTTAGGTTTATTTAATGTATTTGACCAGCTGGCGACATACATTCTATGTTCTGTTTAGTTGGGTTTTTTTTTTCACAAGCAGTGCAGGCACGTCCTGAGAAAGCCTTGTTGCTGTCGGGACGTTAAGCAATGTACAATCAATCAATTCACCGGCACGAGCCACTTGCCTGGACTGTTGTCTTGCTCTGGTGACTGGAGGCTGGTAGATAACTGTGAATCGGGAGTTGGGCCACTGGATGACTGTGGGTAAGGGGTTGGGCTACTGGATTGCTGTGAGTCGGGAGTTGGGCCACCTGATGACTCTTGGTTGGGGGTTGGACCAATGGATGCCTGTGAGTCGGGAGTTGGGCCACTGGATGGCTGTGAGTCGGGAGTTGTGCCACTTGATGACTGTGGGTTGGGGGTTGGGCCACTGGATGGCTGCGAGTCGGAAGTTGGGCCACTTTATGACTGTGGGTTAGGAGTTGGGCAAATAGATGACCGTGGGTTGGGGGTTGGGCCACTGGATGGCTGTGGGTTGGAGTTTGGGCCACTGGATGGCTGTGGATGGCTGTGGGTTGGAGGTTGGGCCATTGCATGGCTGTAGGTTGGGGGTTGGGCCATTGCATGGCTGTGGGTTGCGGGTTGGGCCAATGCATGGCTGTGGGTAAAGTGGTGGTGATAAACCGGCCTCTGTATGTTTTTGCTTTAACTTTATGCAGGTTACAGTGACTGGTTTTGATGGGGGATTCGCACCGTAAAACACGATGTTATCACGACTCTTGATCTCCAGTAACTCGCATAACAGTGAGCGCTTCTCTGGTGGCAAAGCGTAACCGTAGTATCTATAAGACTTTTTGGTGTTTCTGGCTTCCGGATGCTCATACAAGCCATATAAAACAAACCCGCTGCCTGGAACGTTTGAAAACCCTGAAATGTAGTGACCCAGTTTCAGCTGACTCCAGAAATGGCCGGCGATTTTTTCCGCAGATTCACTGTCAAAGTCTTTTTGTGTGTTCCCTCGCCCTTGCCTTTTTCTTTGTATGTCCTTTGCCTGCAAATAGTAGTTTTCCTGGAACGGCCGTTCATCAAGCATTACCTCTGGTTGGCCTGCTTCTCTCGCTGACAAAGACAGGGACAAATCTCCCCTGTCATCAGTATCCTCTTTCTCGGTGTTTAGTACCGATCTGTACAGTTCTTGAATTTGAGAATGTGTGGGGTTTACCACTCCAACATTTAGCGAAACCATAGAGTAAAATTCCATGGTGCTGCAAAGCCTTTTCCTGGACACAGGCTTGACGCGGAAAATGACGTGGGTGTCGTTATAGATATTTATCTCAAATCTTTCGTGAAACGACGAATGATCCACGATCAGCGTTTCCAGTTTATTATCCACCTTTGCGTAAAAATAGTCCAAGAAGCGCACGTCCTCTGTGTGAATTATGATCCGACCTGGTTTCTCATTCATCTACCACCCGGGTCTGCCCTGGGGGACTTGGGTGGGGTTAGGTACCTTTTAGTTCCCAGGGTCACCCTGGTCAGCCCCACAGGGTGGGTTTTCCTTTCTATTCTGGGGCATGTGTTTCTGTCTACCCGAGGTCCATTCATCTGTATTTGCCTTTTTAAAACTCTTCCTACTGTCTGCACTGCCTGTAGCTCTTGATGTTGGATGTGTGTTGCCAAATGGTTTTGGCTTTATTTAGGCCCCATGTTGTAGGTTTATTTAACGTAGTGGACCGGCTGGCGACATACATTCAATATTCTGTTTTTTTTTTTTTTTTTTCACAAGCAGTGCAGGCACGTCCTGAGAAAGCCTTGTTGCTGTCGGGACGTTAAGCAATGTACAATCAATCAATCCATTCACCTGTATTTGCCTTTTTAAAACTCTCCCTACTGTCTGCACTGCCTGTAGCTCTTGATATTGGATGTGTGTTGCTAAATGGTCTTAGCTTTATTTAGGCCCCATGTGTTAGGTTTATTTAATGTATTTGACCGGCTGGCGACATACATTCAATGTTCTGTTTAGTTTTTCACAAGCAGTGCAGGCACGTCCTGAGAAAGCCTTGTTGCTGTCGGGACGTTAAGCAATGTACAATCAATCAATCAATCATTATTTAACGTATTTGACCGGCTGGCGACATACATTCAATGTTCTGTTGGTTGTTTTTTTTTTTTTTTTTTTTGGGGGGGGGGGGGGGGTTTCACAAGCAGTGCAGGCACGTCCTGAGAAAGCCTTGTTGCTGTCGAGACGTTAAACAATGTACAATCAATCAATCCTTTCTCATTCAGCAGAGCGTTGACCACCATTAGAAACTCGTTGTCTGGATTTTTCATCACCTGCTGCATCTCCTCTTCAGCCGGACGAAGATGTTCTCGCCTATGACGTATTTCGTGCAAATTTCACACACTGCTTACACTCTGCAAAATAATCAATACAGTTATAAAGCTATTCCCAAACCAGATAGGTGAGGCTAGCGCTGGCAGAATTGTACACAAACCAAGAGGAATCACTCAGCGCCGGACAGAAACAGTTAGATCCCCTGCCCCCGCCTATCAGGCACCCAATTGCCAGCCCACAGAGAAATGCGCAGGTATAGAATAAGACGATCATTTGCATCTTAAAAAGATGCATCAGGTCTCTTATATAACCCATGTCCTTGAACTCTCTGCGATTTGGATGTGCTGACCATTCACAGTGTGGAACATGAACTGACTGAACGATAATTGTCATTGTTTATTCACACAGAATTCTTACTCACAAACCAGATAGATGAGGCTAGCGCTGTACACATACCAAGGGGGAATTACTCAGCGCTATACCTGCGTATTTTTCTGTGGGCTGGGTTAGTTATTGGGGTTTAACGCCAAGCAGGCAACTAAGGCCATCTCGGCGAGGTGATTGGGTGCCTGATAAGCGGGGGCAGGGGATCTGTTTGTCTGTCGAGCGCTGAGTAATTCCCCTTTGTATGTGTACATCGAATTCTTATTTAAGACATTGCACATAAAGATACATAAAACACACAAACGTTTAACAAAAATGTGAAATAAATGTCTTTAACCTTTTTAGTCCCAAGGTCCCATTTCTCAAATTTTGGAGGTGTTGCCTAACGACTATGTACCAAATGTAAGAGATGAATTGCTCATGTTAATTCAACTTGGGTGGGGTTAGGTATTTTTTAGTTCCCAGGGTCACCCTGGTCAGCCCCACAGGGTGGGGTTTTCTCTCTATTCTGGGGCATGTGTTTCTGTCTACCCGAGGTCCATTCACCTGTATTTGCCTTTTTTAAACTCTCCCTACTGTCTGCACTGATTGTAGCTCTTGATATTGGATGTGTGTTGCTAAATGGTCTTAGCTTTATTTAGGCCCCATGTGTTAGGTTTATTTAACGTGTTTGACCGGCTGGCGACATACATTCAATGTTCTGTTTAGTTGGTTGTTTTTTTTTCACAAGCAGTGCAGGCACGTCCTGAGAAAGCCTTGTTGCTGTCGGGACGTTAAGCAATGTACAATCAATCAATCATGTTAATTCAAGGGTAGTGACAGATGAGCTTGGCGCTTTCTCACTACCCTTGAATTATCATGGTCAATCCATCTCCTGCAACTGGTACATAGTCGTTGGGCATTACCATCACAATTCGAGAAATGGGACCTTGGGGCTTAAAGGGTTAAACCTGTGGCTGTTGGTAGCGGTTTTTGTCACGATTCCTGCCGACAGCCAAAGGCTGAAATGGTGGTTCCGCCGCGTGATGACTTAGCAACCTTTAAAATTTAACCCTTTGGGTTTCCTGCAGTGCATTTACCTCCTCTACTTTGTAATGTTCATAAAATATTAGCTCTGGCAGTCTGCACTGTTCTTTTCATTTATTACTACAATATGGACTGCGCGCCCTTCCCCCCCCCCCCCCCCCCCCACTTTCAGTAGATTCTCTCTTAGGGTGCATGGAAATTTAGCTGTAGGTGGTGACATGGGATGTATGCCCCTGCAGACACCACAGTAAAATCTGGCTGTCATTGCAGGTAGGCAAACGTTATTGCCTTCCACCAGAATGCGGAATAGTGTGCTGACGAGGTCGCCAAGATCGAAACAGCTGTCCACACAGGCTAAATATCTGGACGCCCCTTGGGGAACCTAGATTTAAATTTCCATGCACCGAGCGGCTGGAACAGTGGGATATGTGATACACCCCCCTTGGTGGGGGGGGTGGGGGTGGGGGTGGGGGGTGGGGAGGGGCTTCCATGTGCATTGCTTTCAGTCATTTTCTTAGAGCACCCCTATTTCCTATTTAAAAAAAAAAAGATGTGCTTTGACCATGTACATCTACGATCACTGGTTGATCATGCACACTTCTCTCCCCCTGACAGTGCTTTTACCTACTTACTTTTTGTAACCTAACTATTTAGCTTATCAGACCGGCTGGCGATATACATGACATATTCTTTTTAGTTGGATTTTTTGTCACCAGCATTTCAGTTACGTCCTGAGAAAGTCTTGTGGCTGTCGGGAGGTTAAGCAATGTACAACCAATCTTTTTAAACTGTCCCTACTGTCCGGGCTGCCTGAAGCTCTTGATATTAGATGTGTGTTGCTAAATGGTCTTAGGTTTATTTAGCGTATTAGACCGGCTGTCGACATACATTCATTGTTCTGTTTTTTGTTTGGGTTTTTTTTCACAGGCAGTGCAGGCATATCCTGAGAAAGTCTTGTTGCTGTCGGGACGTTAAGCAGTGTACAACCAAACGTGTTGCGTGCTTTGGCTGCGATTATTTGGAAACCTCTAGTTAGAGAGGCAAAATCGTCCATCAAATGGCCCGCCATTTCCCTGCACATAAAGTTGCCTCACTTGCAACAGGTTGTCCTCGTGGGTGACGGTCAACTTGCCCATGTACTATCTCATACTCTTCATACTAGCAGTCAGCTTGCACAAGGCTCGAGTCAAATTGCATATATAAATATTTGTTTTCATCCTTACATAACTCGACCAGTCACTTTAGCGCAGACCGTACCATGCGACTGTGATACAAAACCCCTTGTAACGACAAATGGCGGACTTTTTGTAGCTCAAGCTCTTTGTGATGCATCTTGGATGTGAGTTTTGTTCTATAAAAGATCACCAAAATGTTCTAAAGTAAAGATACTTAATGTCGGAACCAACAAGCACACTCATAAATGGAGACAGCAACGTCATGAAATATTTTAAATTGCGTCATACATCTATACGTATAAATGTAGAGAGAGGGATAATGACATTTCTTGGACAAATTTTATTGTCTTAAATTAGCTTAATTACCCAAATTAAGCAATCGACGCTCATATGTCCGCGGCTCTCACAAAAACCAGAACTCTTTAAGTACACTCGGTAAAAGACTAGACAGTTCAACCCCCGCCTATATCAATAATGCCATCAACCCCTCACCTATATTAATAATTAGAATGCTCCATTCAGTGTCTCCCATCATCCTCTCCTATCTCAAGATACACGGTTTATTTCAAATAAGCCTACCCGGCACTGGCCTCCACGTGGCGTAGGTGGGTAGTCCGCTCAGTCCCTGACTGAGTGGGCTAGCGGACGGGTGCCATCTTTGTCCAGGATTAGGACTTGATGTCAGCAGATATGTTGTTCAGTCTTTTCACTGGTCCGGTTTTTAAGGAGCTGTGCTAACCTAGGTCGTACCATGTTGGATTGGTCCTTAAAAATACTCTTGACTTTTTGGTCCTTTGGATCCCAAGTGTTTGCCGTGCTTGGAGACCCGTGTCGGGGGGAGAAGAGGATCCTGGTGGCTGAGGTTCCCTTTGGGCTGCGGCTCACTGGTGCCAACACTCCACTTCGGCCTTGACTTCTACCTAAACGGGAGGCTAGTCGTACCGGCCTAGTCAATCGGCTCTTGTCACGTTGAGCCATATCCCACTGTTGACATGCGGGTTGCTATACGGAGCACCATGCTATAGCTTCTGCTGCTGATTAGGTGCTTTACGCCAGTATTCCCCTGCATTCAACAGTGTGATAGAAGGCGGTGGCTCAAACGGTTCAATCGGGCTTACCCCCTTGAGTATATCTTTCGGGCAGTCTCCATTGTGCGTCGGCTGGAGACCCGCCGACAGTTGCACTTTCCCTTGTTGGGCTCGGTGGCGGGCGGGGACCCCCGGGGGATGAATATCTCTACTAATATAATATGGATACAACCAAAAAACCAAAACTAGCACAGAAACGGCGCATAGACACCGACATTGCACATGACAGTGATTCAGACTGTGAGGAAGCGACGCCTCAGGCATCGGCCGTATGGCCTCGCTTCCTCATTGTCCATAGCAAGGTGAAGGAGAAACCAGTTACCAAGCTGCATCCTTTTCTGGTGGGGGAGACCCTCAGGAGCCGTGTTGGCAGGCCTGACGCCCAGCGCCTCAGGTCTGGTGACTTGCTGGTGGAGTGCCGTACTCGGGCACACTCCAGTGGGCTACTGGGGCTCTCTTCCATCGGAGACACTCCTGTGGAAGTCACACCCCACAAAACTATGAATTCGTCAAGAGGCGTAATCAAAGATCAAGCTTTGGCAGAACTGTCAGAAGATGAACTTGTAAGGAACCTTAAGTCTCAGGGGGTGACTTGCGTCAGGCGCTTCGCTTCCAAGCGAGGTGGTGGGGAGATCCGTCTCCCTACCATCATCCTGACGTTTGGCACCCCCACCCCTCCTACTACCATCTGGGGAGGTTACTACTCCCTGAGAGTGAAAAAGTACGTCCCTCTTCCCCTCCGGTGCTTTAAGTGCCAAAAGTATGGCCATGGGCAGAAGACATGCCGTCAGGCAGAGGCTTCATGCGCCCGTTGCACTAGGCCCAGACACTCTGCTGAGTCCTGCACAGCCACCCCCCTGTGTGTGAATTGCCAGGGGGCGCATATGGCTTCGGATAAGAAATGCCCTCGTTGGATATCCGAGTGCAAGATTCAGCAGGTGCGTGTGGAGAAGGGGCTGTCCTTTCTGGATGCCAAAAAACTGGTTGAAGGCCCTGGTGCAGCTGCGGCTGCCCCAACCTCTAACACCTCAGTGTATACTTTTAGTGCAGCGGTGGCAGGCAAGTGCCCCACCAAAGACTTTTCATGTCAGACCCCAACTTCTTGGTTGGGGGCGGAGCCTCGGCTCATCTCGCCCCTGGAGAGTAACCCTCCTCCGGTGGTGACAAGGAGCCAGGGAACGCAGAAGGCGGACACTGCCGGTCCGGTTGTGCCGCCTTCTGTTGCCCCTAAGCCTCAGCCCCCACCCAAACCTGTTAGTCAGTCAACTCCAAAGGTTTCTGGCTCTGGTCAGCCTTCTAAGGCCGCTAACTCTAGCGGCAGGAACGCTGCCCTGGACCAGAAGTCTAAGAAATCTATGGGACCGCTGTGCGCACGGGCCCAGAAGGGGAACACAGATGTGCCCCTTCAAAACAAATATGCTGCACTGGAGGAGCGGATGGAGGGAGTGGAAGTTGTTGTTGCTGATGCTGCGGCACCTCCACCCCCTTCCTCTCCGAAGAACCAGAGGAAGCCCGGGAGCCGGCCCCCCTCTGTTTCTTCAACTCCTTCCAAGGTAAAGGAAAAAGGGGGGGGGAAAACTCCTTACCCCCAGATCAGACTTAATCATGGACTCTTTGCTTCAGTGGAATTGTCGTGGTTTTCGAGCTAACTTTGAGGAATTACGTCTTTTAGTCAAGTTCTATAACCCCTCAGTCATATCTCTTCAGGAGACTTACCTGAAGACTTCTGACCCTGTGTCTTTTAATGGTTTTAATGTTATACATAAAGGCTCTGATTCGGAGAGGCGCTCACCCCACCCGGGTCTGCCCTGGGGGACTTGGGTGGGGTTAGGTATTTTTTAGTTCCCAGGGTCACCCTGGTCAGCCCCACAGGGTGGGTTTTTCTCTCTATTCTGGGGCATGTGTTTCTGTCTACCCTTTGTCCATTCACCTGTATTTGCCTTTTTAAAACTCTCCCTACTGTCTGCACTGCCTGTAGCTCTTGATATTGGATGTGTGTTGCTAAATGGTCTTAGCTTTATTTATGCCCCATGTTGTAGGTTTATTTCATGTATTTGACCGGCTGGCGACATACATTCAATTTTCTGTTTATTTTTTTTTTCACAAGCAGTGCAGGCACGTCCTGAGAAAGCCTTGTTGCTGTCGGGACGTTAAGCAATGTACAATCAATCAATCTCTATTCTGGGGCATGTGTTTCTGTCTACCCGAGGTCCATTCATCTGTATTTGCCTTTTTAAAACTCTCCCTACTGTCTGCACTGCCTGTAGCTCTTGATATTGGATGTGTGTTGCTAAATGGTCTTAGCTTTATTTATGCCCCATGTTGTAGGTTTATTTAATGTATTTGACCGGCTGGCGACATACATTCAATTTTCTGTTTAGTTTTTTTTTCACAAGCAGTGCAGGCACGTCCTGAGAAAGCCTTGTTGCTGTCGGGACGTTAAGCAATGTACAATCAATTAAAAAAGACCATAACCATATGCAGTATTTACCTGCCACCATCAATGCGGGTCTGTAGCAATGATATTTTTAACTTAGTAGATCAACTGCCCCCTCCCTTTATTCTCATGGGGGATTTTAACGGTCATGCTCACCTTTGGGGTAGTGACCACTATGATGGCAGAGGTCAGATGTTAGAAGATGTTTTTTCTCAACTTAACCTATGTGTCTTTAACGATGGCTCACCTACATACTCTAACTCAGGTTCCGGATCTAGTTCTGTTCTAGACCTCACTGTGTGTGATCCTTCTCTCATGCTGGACTTTACCCCACCCGGGTTTGCCCTGGGGGACTTGGGTGGGGTTAGGTATTTTTTAGTTCCCAGGGTCACCCTGGTCAGCCCCACAGGGTGGGTTTATCTCTCTATTCTGGGGCATGTGTTTCTGTCTACCTTTTGTCCATTCACCTGTATTTGCCTTTTTAAAACTCTCCCTACTGTCTGCACTGCCTGTAGCTCTTGATATTGGATGTGTGTTGCTAAATGGTCTTAGCTTTATTTAGGCCCCATGTGTTAGGTTTATTTAATGTATTTGACCGGCTGGCGACATACATTCAATGTTCAGTTTAGTTTTTTCTTCACAAGCAGTGCAGGCACGTCCTGAGAAAGCCTTGTTGCTGTCGGGACGTTAAGCAATGTACAATCAGAATTGCAGCAAGCCATGCAGAAATGTACTGACTCTGCTGCTGGATTAGATACCATCCATTATCAGCTCATAACACATCTGCCTGAGGATTCACTCCTTGTACTTCTCAAGGCCTTTAACCATATCTGGATAACCGGTCATTTTCCGCCATCTTGGCGCCAGGCTGTGGTTGTGCCAATTCCCAAGCCGGGTAAGGATCCTTCCGACCCGGGCAACTACCGGCCAATAGCTTTGACATCATGTTTATGTAAAACTATGGAACGCTTGGTCAACGCCCGACTGGTGTGGCATCTTGAGTCACAGGGTCTCATCACAGACCTCCAGTGCGGTTTCCGGCGCTTCCGTAGTACAACTGACCATCTAGTCCGCTTTGAGTCTTTTATCCGAGATGCCCCACCCGGGTCAGCCCTGGGGGACTTGGGTGGGGTTAGGTATTTTTTAGTTCCCAGTGTCACCCTGGTCAGCCCCACAGGGTGGGTTTTTCTCTCTATTCTGGGGCATGTGTTTCTGTCTACCCTTTGTCCATTCACCTGTCCCCCACCCGGGTCTGCCCTGGGGGACTTGGGTGGGGTTAGGTATTTTTTAGTTCCCAGGGTCACCCTGGTCAGCCCCACAGGGTGGGTTTTTCTCTCTATTCTGGGGCATGTGTTTCTGTCTACCCTTTGTCCATTCACCTGTATTTGCCTTTTTAAAACTCTCCCTACTGTCTGCACTGCCTGTAGCTCTTGATATTGGATGTGTGTTGCTAAATGGTCTTAGCTTTATTTATGCCCCATGTTGTAGGTTTATTTAACGTATTTGACCGGCTGGCGACATGCATTCAATTTTCTGTTTAGTTTTTTTTCACAAGCAGTGCAGGCACGTCCTGAGAAAGCCTTGTTGCTGTCGGGACGTTAAGCAATGTACAATCAATCAATCAATGAATTTTCTGTTTATTTTTTTTTTTCACAAGCAGTGCAGGCACGTCCTGAGAAAGCCTTGTTGCTGTCGGGACGTTAAGCAATGTACAATCAATGTACAATCCATTCACCTGTATTTGCCTTTTTAAAACTCTCCCTACTGTCTGCACTGCCTGTAGCTCTTGATGTCGGATGTGTGTTGCTAATTGGTCTTAGCTTTATTTATGCCCCATGTTGTAGGTTTATTTAATGTATTTGACCGGCTGGCGACATACATTCAATTTTCTGTTTAGTTTTTTTTTCACAAGCAGTGCAGGCACGTCCTGAGAAAGCCTTGTTGCTGTCGGGACGTTAAGCAATCTACAATCAATCAATCAATCAATTTTATCCGAGATGCTTTTGTCAACAAGCAGCATGTCTATGCAATTTTCTTTGATCTTGAAAAGGCATATGACACTACCTGGAAGCATGGTATAATGTCTGATTTGTCGGACATGGGTTTTAAAGGGCATCTGCCCGTTTTTATTCACAATTTTTTGTCCAACAGGTCGTTCCATGTCCGTGTGGGCTCCACCCTCTCCGACTCCTTTGAACAGGAGATGGGTGTCCCGCAGGGCAGTATTCTATCTCCTGTTTTATTTAGCATTAAAATAAATAACATTGTAAAGGCCGTCAAGGATGATTCTGAATGCTCTTTGTTTGTGGACGACTTTGCTTTGTGTGCACGAGGTCGAGGGCTTGCGTCCCTTGAGAGGCGCTTGCAGCTGTGCGTTGATCGCATCCAGGGGTGGGTGTCTCTCAATGGATTCAGATTCTCGCCCTCCAAGACAGTCTGTGTGCATTTTACTAACCAAACGAATTTTTTTCCAGAACCTAGCCTGAGCATTGCTGGACTGCCAATTAAGGTGGCCGAAGAGGCAAAGTTTTTGGGGGTCATCTTTGACAAAAGATTGACTTTCTGCAACCATGTTAAATACCTTAGAACCTCTTGTCGGAAGGCCCTCGACATTCTTCGTGTCGTTGGTCGTACTGACTGGGGTGCAGACCGCATCGTCTTACTTCGACTGTACCGGGCCCTTGTTCGGTCCAAACTGGATTACGGCTCTGTGGTATATGGCTCGGCTTCCAAGTCTGTTCTGCAGCGTCTGAACACAATTCACCATCAAGGTCTGCGCCCCCCACCCGGGTCTGCCCTGGGGGACTTGGGTGGGGTTAGGTATTTTTTAGTTCCCAGGGTCACCCTGGTCAGCCCCACAGGGTGGGTTTTTCTCTCTATTCTGGGGCATGTGTTTCTGTCTACCCTTTGTCCATTCACCTGTATTTGCCTTTTTAAAACTCTCCCTACTGTCTGCACTGCCTGTAGCTCTTGATATTGGATGTGTGTTGCTAAATGGTCTTAGCTTTATTTAGGCCCCATGTTGTAGGTTTATTTAACGTATTTGACCGGCTGGCGACATACATTCAATTTTCTGTTTAGTTTTTTTTTTTCCACAAGCAGTGCAGGCACGTCCTGAGAAAGCCTTGTTGCTGTCGGGACGTTAAGCAATTTACAATCAATCAAGGTCTGCGCATATGTCTGGGAGCCTTCAGGACATCTCCAGTTCCTAGTCTGTATGCAGAGGCAGGGGAGCCTTCTCTCAGGCTCCGCCGCATCCGCCTCATGCTCAGCTACGTTCTGAAGCTGAAGGCCCATCCAGAAAATCCTGCCTATGATTGTGTTTTTAATCCGTCGTTTGCAGAGATTTACGATGCCCATCCGGGAGCTGTCCGTCCACTTTCCTTCCGTGTCCGACCTCATCTGCAGGCGGCCGGAGTGGACCTGGACAAAGTTTCGGAATCTCTGCAACACGTCACTCCACCCTGGCTACTACCAGTTCCTGACATCTTGCTGGACTTGACTGCCCACAAGAAGGATTGTACTCCACCAGCCATATACCAACAGAGCCTCAATGAACTCCTTTCAATTTTTCCTGGCTATTGTCGTCTTTATACGGATGGGTCCAAGTCTGAGGATGGAAGAGTGGCTGCGGCTGCAGTATCCTCTCGCCATCCTAGACGCCCATTTAAGCTCCGTCTCCCTGACCATTCCTCTGTATTTAGTGCAGAACTGCAGGCCATTCTGCTAGCACTCAAGCATGCCTATCAGTCTCGGGAAAGGAACTTCCTGATTCTGTCTGACTCTCTTTCTGCCCTGCAGGCCCTTCAGGGCGCGGGAACAGACCATCCACTGCTGGTGCAGATTAGAGAGCTTTACGCAGACTTGATGAAGGAATATTATGACATCATTTTTATTTGGGTCCCAGGCCATGTGGGCATCGAAGGCAACAGAATCGCAGATTCTGCTGCCAACAGTGCCCGCAGTGACCCTGTCCCTGACACACAGACTGTCTATAGTGATTTTAAACCTGTGATTAGTGCGTACGTGGCCCGCGAGTGGCAGTCCGAGTGGGACAAAGAGGAAGGGAACAAGCTTCATGGAGCTCTTCCTAAGTTGTCTGACAGTCTACCTTTCCGCTGCGGCAGCCGCCGTGAGGAGACTGTCCTTGCTCGGCTCCACATCGGGCACACGTATATTACGCACTCTTACTTACTTAAACAGGATGAGCGTCCATGGTGTTTTGCCTGTGATGAGCAGTTTTCTGTTCGACACTTTTTGCTGTATTGTGCTGACCTAATTGACACCAGATATAAACACTTTACAGCAGACTCCTTGAAGGTTTTGTTCCGGGATGTTCCCCCGGACAAAATCTTCAATTTCTTGCGAGCATGCAATATTTTTAACAAGATTTGAGCATTCATAGACTATGTGAATCTTTTTTATTTGCCCTTTTTGAGAGTCTGTAGACGTTTCTTTTCCAGACATGTGCGACATTTTAGCCTGAGATTTTTAATCTATATTTACATCTTGTCTTAAGACCTTGCTTTTAGTCTGGCTGACCAGATTTTTACCCATCCCGCCGTGAGATGGCCTTAGTCGCCTGCTCGGCGTTAAACCCAAATAACTAACTAACTCCTTTCACCTGTATTTGCCTTTTTAAAACTCTCCCTACTGTCTGCACCCCACCCGGGTCTGCCCTGGGGGACTTGGGTGGGGTTAGGTATTTTTTAGTTCCCAGGGTCACCCTGGTCAGCCCCACAGGGTGGGTTTTTCTCTCTATTCTGGGGCATGTGTTTCTGTCTACCCTTTGTCCATTCACCTGTATTTGCCTTTTTAAAACTCTCCCTACTGTCTGCACTGCCTGTAGCTCTTGATATTGGATGTGTGTTGCTAAATGGTCTTAGCTTTATTTATGCCCCATGTTGTAGGTTTATTTAATGTATTTGACCGGCTGGCGACATACATTCAATTTTCTGTTTAGTTTTTTTTCACAAGCAGTGCAGGCACGTCCTGAGAAAGCCTTGTTGCTGTCGGGACGTTAAGCAATGTACAATGTACAATCCCTACTGTCTGCACTGCCTGTAGCTCTTGATATTGGATGTGTGTTGCTAAATGGTCTTAGCTTTATTTAGGCCCCATTTGTTAAGTTTATTTAATGTATTTGACCGGCTGGCGACATACATTCAATGTTCTGTTTATTTTTTTTTTCACAAGCAGTGCAGGCACGTCCTGAGAAAGCCTTGTTGCTGTCGGGACGTTAAGCAATGTACAATCAATCAATCAATTATTTCAAATAAAACATTATGTACGTACCTTGTTACACACACACTGACACACACACCGTCCATACATACAACATTCTGATAGGGTTCATTTCTGAAAAATACAGTTTTCTCAATGAGATAAAATTTCTCGGGAACTCACTAGTCACCTTTTTAATGACCCCACCCGGGTCTGCCCTGGGGGACTTGGGTGGGGTTAGATATTAGATATTTTTTAGTTCCCAGGGTCACACTGGTCAGCCCCACAGGGTGGGTTTTTCTCTCTATTCTGGGGCATGTGTTTCTGTCTACCCTTTGTCCATTCACCTGTATTTGCCTTTTTAAAACTCTCCCTACTGTCTGCACTGCCTGTAGCTCTTGATATTGGATGTGTGTTGCTAAATGGTCTTAGCTTTATTTAGGCCCCATGTGTTAGGTTTATTTAATGTATTTGACCGGCTGGCGACATACATTCAATGTTCTGTTTTTTTTTTTTTTCACAAGCAGTGCAGGCACGTCCTGAGAAAGCCTTGTTGCTGTCGGGACGTTAAGCAATGTACAATCAATCAATCAACCTTTTTAATGTATGCCGAGGATGTGTACACGACGACAGTACAATGCCAGGCAGCTGTCTTGTGACACTCTACCCGCTTACTAGAAGATTTATTATATTGCAGCTAAATTAGCTTTTGGTTGTTTTTGAGGGTACGATGATAGTCTTGAGGTATAGCTGATGGGTGTTGATTCACCCTGTTCAGTCGTTTCATTCGGTTGCCTTTGCGACGTGTCTTTTTTCACTTTCTAAAACTAGTGGTCGTTTCTCTGTCTGCATTCCGCTGGCGCTAGTCTGTTGGCGTCCTCGGACGCTTTCAACTCTGTAATTATTTAAGACTGGTGTAGGGATGTGTACCTTTTTCAATGCATACCAGTCCAGTTGTTAGGTCAATGAATTCCATCATGGAATTCTCTGTCTTCCCCTTGGTATGTGTACATAGAATTCTTAGTCAAGACGTAGTAAAACTGTTGCCGCTAGGGTTTCATGTGAAAGAAAAACAGAAGATAGTGGTAGAAAACCCTTTAAAATAGAAACAAATAGCGACGTTTCGGATCAATGGTCCTTCTTCAGGTGACATGGAAACAAACGTAGAACAGAAAAGAACAGCCAAGACATTGCACATAAAGATACATATAACACACAAACGTTTAATCAAATGTGAGAAAAATGTCTTCAACCTCTTTAGTCACAAGTTCCCATTTCTCAAATTTTGGAGGTGTTGCCTAATGACTATGTACCAGTTGTAAGAAACGGATTGATCATGTTAATTCAGGGTTAGTGACAGAAGAGCATGGCGCTTTCTCACTACCCTTGAATTATGGTCAATCCATCTCCTGCAACTGGTACAAAGTCATTGGACTTGGGGCTAAAAGGGTTAAATATGTGGCTGTTAGTAGAGGGTTTTGTCACGCTGATTCCTGCGGACAAAGGGTAAAATGGTGATACTGCGGCATGATGTCTTAGCAATCTTTAAACTTTAACCCTTTGTGTGGCGGTAGCGGGTTTAGTCGCGATAAATCCTGCAGGAATCATTGTGACATAAATCTCTACCGACACTAAAGGGTTAATAAATGCAGACGATGACACTGCCAATGACGGAGAGGCCGCTAGCTCTACGTATAACGAGAACTGCGTGTCGAGAGCACTGCGACCTCTAGCAATAACTGTTGAATGGTCTATCGCTGCTAAGTTCCAGCGACCGTAGGTCTGATGGCGTAGGGCTTTCGAGAGTAGTGCTATTAAGCCGTACCCCCACCCGGGTCTGCCCTGGGTTAACAATTTTTAGTTCCCAGGGTCACCCTGGTCAGCCCCACAGGGTGGGTTTTCCTCTCTATTCTGGGACATGTGTTTCTGCCTACCCTTGGTCCATTCACCTGTATTTTCCTTTTCTAATCTTTCCCTACTGTATTACTGTATGCGCTGCCTGTAGCTCTTGAACCCCAGCTTCCCCACCCGGGTCTGCCCTGGGGGACTTGGGTGGGGTTAGGTATTTTTTAGTTCCCAGGGTCACCCTGGTCAGCCCCACAGGGTGGGTTTTTCTCTCTATTCTGGGGCATGTGTTTCTGTCTACCCTTTGTCCATTCACCTGTATTTGCCTTTTTAAAACTCTCCCTGTCTGCACTGCCTGTAGCTCTTGATATTGGATGTGTGTTGCTAAATGGTCTTAGCTTTATTTAGGCCCCATGTGTTAGGTTTATTTAACGTGTTTGACCGGCTGGCGACATACATTCAATGTTCTGTTTATTAATTTTTTTCACAAGCAGTGCAGGCACGTCCTGAGAAAGCCTTGTTGCTGTCGGGACGTTAAGCAATGTACAATCAATCAATCTTGAACCCCAGCCGGGTCTGCCCTGGGGGACTTGGGTGGGGTTAGGTATTTTTTAGTTCCCAGGGTCACCCTGGTCAGCCCCACAGGGTGGGGTTTTCTCTCTATTCTGGGGCATGTGTTTCTGTCTACCCGAGGTCCATTCACCTGTATTTGCCTTTTTAAAACTCTCCCTACTGTCTGCACTGCCTGTAGCTCTTGATATTGGATGTGTGCTGCTAAATAGTCTTAGCTTTATTTAGGCCCCATGTTGTAGGTTTATGTAACGTATTTGACCGGCTGGCGACATACATTCAATTTTCTGTTTATTTTTTTTTTCACAAGCAGTGCAGGCACGTCCTGAGAAAGCCTTGTTGCTGTCGGGACGTTAAGCAATGTACAATCAATCAATCGACCATTCACCTGTATTTGCCTTTTTTAAACTCTCCCTACTGTCTGCACTGCCTGTAGCTCTTGATATTGGATGTGTGTTGCTAAATGGTCTTAGCTTTATTTAGGCCCCATGTGTTAGGTTTATTTAATGTATTTGACCGGCTGGCGACATACATTCAATGTTCTGTTTATTTTTTTTCACAAGCAGTGCAGGCACGTCCTGAGAAAGCCTTGTTGCTGTCGGGACGTTAAGCAATGTACAATCAATCAATGCACTGCCTGTAGCTCTTGATATTGGATGTGTGTTGCTAAATGGTCTTAGCTTTATTTAGGCCCCATGTGTTAGGTTTATTTAATGTGTTTGACCGGCTGGCGACATACATTCAATGTTCTGTTTAGTTGGTTGTTTTTTTTCACAAGCAGTGCAGGCACGTCCTGAGAAAGCCTTGTTGCTGTCGGGACGTTAAGCAATGTACAATCAATCAATCAATGTAGCTCTTGATATTGGATGTGTGTTGCTAAAAGGTCTTGGCTTTATTTAGGCTCATGTTGTAGGTTTCTGTAACGTATTGGACCGGCTGGCGACATACATTCAATATTCTGTTTAGTTTTTCACAAGTAGTGCATTCACGTCCTGAGAAAGTCTTGTTGCTGTCGGGACGTTAAGCAATGTACAGTCAATCAATCGATCTATAAAGCCGTATTGCTATTGACACGTAGGGCTAATAGCCGTGGTTCAGTTGACACTTATAGCTCGTGATACGTAATGGTAACGGAATTCACCCGTTTCCTCCAATGTGTTTAGCTTCATTGTGCCCGAGTACCGGTTATGTCGTGAGTACTGGTTATTACGTGTCCAATCTGACATTTCTCCCACCCGGGTCTGCCCTGGGGGACTTGGGTGGGGTTAGGTACTTTTTAGTTCCCAGGGTCACCCTGGTCAGCCCCACAGGGTGAGTTTTTCTCTCTATTCTGGGGCATGTGTTTCTGTCTACCCGAGGTCCATTCTCCTGTATTTGCCTTTTTAAAACTCTCCCTACTGTCTGCACTGCCTGTAGCTCTTGATATTGGATGTGTGTTGCTAAATGGTCTTAGCTTTATTTAGGCCCCATGTGTTAGGTTTATTTAATGTATTTGACCGGCTGGCGACATACATTCAATGTTCTGTTTAGTTTTTTTTTTCACAAGCAGTGCAGGCACGTCCTGAGAAAGCCTTGTTGCTGTCGGGACGTTAAGCAATGTACAATCAATCAATCAATCAATCAATTTTTCATATAGAACATATTTATTCAACATCTCTTGGATGCTGACCCCACCCGGGTCTGCCCTGGGGGACTTGGGTGGGGTTAACTACTTTTTAGTTCCCAGGGTCACCCTGGTCAGCCCCACAGGGTGGGTTTTCCTCTCTATTCTGGGGCATGTGTTTCTGTCTACCCTTTGTCCATTCACCTGTATTTGCCTTTTTAAAACTCTCCCACTGTCTGCACTGCCTGTAGCTCTTGATATTGGATGTGTGTTGCTAAATGGTCTTAGCTTTATTTAGGACCCATGTGTTAGGTTTATTTAATGTATTAGACCGGCTGGCGACATACATTCAATGTTCTGTTTAGTTTTTTTTTTTTCACAAGCAGTGCAGGCACGTCCTGAGAAAGTCTTGTTGCTGTCAGGACGTTAAGCAATGTATAATCAATCAATGTATAATCAATCTTGGATGCTGTGAAAGGAAAAATGAACACAATTCTTTGACTTGCAAAACAAAAATGTACATATCTGTGGAAAAAAGGACTGCAATTTCACACAGCAGTTATGCATGTGGCTAGTTACTTTCAAGTTGCACTTGTGCAGGTGCACCTATCTGGCAGTGAACAATAGTACTGGAACCTGAATTCCCTTATGTACAGAAACATGGAATAATGACTAAATTCAATGAAAACAGAAGCTGTACAGAAACCACTTTACAAAAGAAATATTGGATTAGAAACAACTTGTAAAATGAGAAATGGGACATTGTACTCCAAAACACGCCACAGAGCCCGTGTAGTAAGTGACACGCCTCAAGTGAGTTAATTAACCTGAAGCAGACCGACATGTGCATGCTTCACCGGTGATGGTAGTTGTGTTGAACAGTCTGGGGAGCAGTCCGCTAAACGTTAGACAATGCGTGTCTTGTAAGCTCGGTGCAAGATAAGGTGCTAACTTTTATCGCTGTCTATATACGTGGAAATCCGAATCCGAACAATGTAACTCGTCATCATTGTTATCTCTAATCTATATTTGCGTCTTGGACGTTTCCGAAATTTCGTATTTTTAATCATTTCCTTTTCCTTTTAACTTTTAAAATTTTCTCACTGTCTTTTCTCGTTTTTATGAAAGATGGAGTCAAAACTGTGCTTGGCCCACTCTTTTTTGCACAGTCTGACGATGCGTATATCACCCACACTCTCGGCTTTTCCAGCCGATTCAGAGTCCAGCCCGTAAAAATGGAACTTTTGCTGTGCCTGCGTATTATTATAAGTAGTATCATTATTATTATCAACATCATCAAAAACATCATCTCTAAGCAGCTTGAAGGCCTGAGGTGGCTGGTAAAAGCACAGACCGTGATAATAGTTGATCTTCACCTGCACGAGCCACTTGCCTGGACTGTTGTCTTGCTCTGGTGACTGGCCGCTGGTAGATAACTGCGAGTCGGGAGTTGGGCCACTGTATGACTGTGGGTAAGGGGTTGGGCTCCTGGATTCCTGTGAGTCGGGAGTTGGGCCACTTGATGACTGTGGGTTGGGGGTTGGGCCAATAGATGACTGTGGGTTGGGGGTTGGGCCAATAGATGACTGTGGGTTGGGGGTTGGGCCACTGGATGGCTGTGAGTAGGGAGTTGGGCCACTGGATGGCTGTGAGTCGGAAGTTGGGCCACTTGATGACTGTGGGTTAGGGGTTGGGCAAATAGATGACCGTGGGTTGGGGGTTGGGCCACTGGATGGCTGTGGGTTGGAGTTTGGGCCATTGCATAGCTGTAGGTTGGGGGTTGGGCCATTGCATGGCTGTGGGTTGCGGGTTCGGCCAATGCATGGATGTGGGTAAAGTGGTGATATACCGGCCTCTGTATGTTTTTGCTTTAAATTTATGCAGGTTACAGTGACGGGTTTTGATGGGGGATCCGGACCGTAAAACACGATGTTATCATGACTCTTGATCTCAAGTAACTCGCATAACAGTGAGCGCTTCTCTGGTGGCAAAGCGTAACCGTAGTATCTATAAGACTTTTTGGTGTTTCTGGCTTCCGGATGCTCATACAAGCCATATAAAACAAACCCGCCGCCTGGAACTTTTGAAAACCTGAAATGTAGTGACCCAGTTTCAGCTGACTCCAGAAATGGCCGGCGATTTTTTTCCGCAGATTCACTGTCAAAGTCTTTTTGTGTGTTCCCTCGCCCTTGCCTTTTTCTTTGTATGTCCTTTGCCTGCAAATAGTAGTTTTCTGGAACGGCCGTTCATCAAGCATTACCTCTGGTTGGCCTGCTTCTCTCGCTGACAAAGACAGGGTCAAATCTCCCCTGTCATCAGTATCCTCTTTCTCGGTGTTTAGTACCGATCTGTACAGTTCTTGAATTTGAGAATGTGTGGGGTTTACCACTCCAACATTTAGCGAAACCTTAGAGTAAAAGTCCATGGTGCTGCAAAGCCTTTTCCTGGACACAGGCTTGACGCGGAAAATGACGTGGGTGTCGTTATAGATTTATCTCAAATCTTTCGTGAAACAACGAATGATCCACGATCAGCGTTTCCATTTTATTATCCACCTTTGCGTAAAAATAGTCCAAGAAGCGCACGTCCTCTGTGTGAATTATGATCCGACCTCCTTTCTCATTCATCCACCACCCGGGTCTGCCCTGGGGGACTTGGGTGGGGTTAGGTATTTTTTAGTTCCCAGGGTCACCCTGGTAAGCCCCACAGGGTGGGTTTTTCTCTCTATTCTGGGGCATGTGTTTCTGTCTACCCTTTGTCCATTCACCTGTAACCCCACCCGGGTCTGCCCTGGGGGACTTGGGTGGGGTTAGGTACTTTTTAGTTCCCAGGGTCACCCTGGTCAGCCCCACAGGGTGGGTTTCCTTTCTATTCTGGGGCATGTGTTTCTGTCTACCCTTGGTCCATTCACCTGTATTTGTCTTTTTAAAACTCTCCCTACTGTCTGCGCTGCCTGTTGATCTTGATATTGGATGTGTGTTGCTAAATGGTCCTAGCTTTATTTAGGCCCCATGATGTAGGTTTATTTGACGTATTTGACCGGCTGGCGACATGCATTCAATTTTCTGTTTAGTTTTTTTCACAGGCAGTGCAGGCACGTCCTGAGAAAGCCTTGTTGCTGTCGGGACGTTAAGCAATGTACAATCAATCAATCAATCCATTCACCTGTATTTGCCTTTTTAAAACTCTCCCTACTGTCTGCACTGCCTGTAGCTCTTGATATTGGATGTGTGTTGCTAAATGGTCTTAGCTTTATTTAGGCCCCATGTGTTAGGTTTATTTAATGTATTTGACCGGCTGGCGACATATATTCAATGTTCTGTTTAGTTTTTCACAAACAGTGCAGGCACGTCCTGAGAAAGCCTTGTTGCTGTCGGGACGTTAAGCAATGTACAATCAATCATTATTTAACGTATTTGACCGGCTGGCGACATACATTCAATGTTCTGGTTTTTTTTTTTTTCACAAGCAGTGCAGGCACGTCCTGAGAAAGCCTTGTTGCTGTCGGGACGTTAAACAATGTACAATCAATCCTTTCTCATTCAGCAGAGCGTTGACCACCATTACAAACTCGTTGTCTGGATTTTTCATCACCTGCTGCATCTCCTCTTCAGCCGGACGAAGATGTTCTCGCCAATGGCGTATTTCGTGCAAATTTCACGACACTGCTTACACTCTGCAAAATAATCAATACAGTTATAAAGCTATTCCCAAACCAGATAGGTGAGGCTAGCGCTGGCAGAATTGTACACAAACCAAGAGGAATCACTCAGCGCCGGACAGACAAACGGGATCCCCTGCCCCCGACTATCAGGCACCCAATTGCCAGCCCACAGAGAAATACGCAGGTATAGAATAAGACGATCATTTGCATCTTAAAAAGATGCATCAGGTCTCTTATATAACCCATGTCCTTGAACTCTCTGCGATTTGGATGTGCTGACCATTCACAGTGTGGAACATGAACTGACTGAACGATAATTGTCATTGTTTATTCACACAGAATTCTTACTCACAAACCAGATAGATGAGGCTAGCGCTGTACACATAGCAAGGGGAATTACTCAGCGCTATACCTGCGTATTTTTCTGTGGGCTGGTGATTGGGTTAGTTATTGGGGTTTAACGCCAAGCAAGCAACCAAGGCCATCTCTCGGCGAGGTGATTGGGTGCCTGATAAGCGGGGGCAGGGGATCTGTTTGTCTGTCGAGCGTTGAGTAATTCCCCTTGGTATGTGTACATCGAATTCTTATTTAAGACATTGCACATAAAGATACATAAAACATACAAACGTTTAACAAAAATGTGAAATAAATGTCTTTAACCTTTTAAGTCCCAAGGTCCCATTTCTCAAATTTTGTTGGTGTTGCCTAACGACTATGTACCAAATGTAAGAGATGGATTGCTCATGTTAATTCAAGGGTAGTGACAGATGAGCTTCGCGCTTTCTCACTACCCTTGAATTATCATGGTCAATCCATCTCCTGCAACTGGTACATAGTCGTTGGGCCTTACCATCACAATTGGAGAAATGGGACCTTGGGGCTAAAAGGGTTAAACCTGTGTCTGTTGGTAGCGGTTTTTGTCACGATGATTCCTGCCGACAGCCAAAGGGTGAAATGGTCATACCGCCGCGTGATGACTTAGCAACCTTTAAATCCGTGAGAACGCCTAGTCCGCCTTTCTCAGTTGCACATACATTCCCATAGTCGGCTGTCTGGGTCCGTTGTAAAAGTGATAAATGTCTTTCCTTTTCTTTATTTCACATTTTAGTGTGTCTACGCTGAAATCTTCCCATGGCACCATGCACGCTAGGATGAGAAAGTCCTCGTGACAGAAGCGCAACAGTCGGCGCGTCAGGCGTCTACCCACCTCCACGGCGAAAGATTGTGCGTTTTCAGCACGAGCAGAGTTTGTTGTATTGTCGACATGGGTAGCGTCCCCTGTTTCATACAGCGTTAGCAGAACCACAGGGAATCCTACGCGGATGAAGAAAGCCTGGGTGACGGGATAGTCGGGAGGTTTTGTCGCATCAAGGTTCAGGTCGAAGGATAATGTGTTTGAAATCCACACAGACGCTGGGTTGTTTCCGACATATTCTTGGAAGACCTGTACAATCGCAGTTTCGATGCTCTTCGATGGCATGGGTCCAAAATAGAGGTCGCACTTCTTTAATTCATTGCTCAATGTGCTCTGGTCGTGCTCTGAAGAAAAAACAACGCCTGTTTACAACAGATAATGCTGTTATCATTTGATATGCGAGTCCTAGATAGGAGTACAAATGTTTGTGGCCCGTGAAAGTTTGTTCAAAGCTGTTCTGTGCGTCACATCAGCCGCCTTCTGGTGACACGCAAAGCCTTCAACTGGGGGTGCTGCATCAGGGGCACTAGTAGCAGTTATTACTTCCCTCTGTAAAATTAGCGCATCTGGCTGGACTGATCCTGCCTCTGGTGTACGAGGTAGACTCTCGTCATCCTCTATCACAATGCGTAGAGACCGCGGCGTGATGACTTAGCAACCTTTAAATCCGTGAGAACGCCTAGTCCGCCTTTCTCAGTTGCACATACATTCCCATAGTCGGCTGTCTGGGTCCGTTGTAAAAGTGATAAATGTCTTTCCTTTTTTTTATTTCACATTTTAGTGACCCCACCCGGGTCTGCCCTGGGGGACTTGGGTGGGGTTAGGTATTTTTTAGTTCCCAGGGTCACCCTGGTCAGCCCCACAGGGTGGGTTTTTCTCTTTTCTGGGGCATGTGTTTCTGTCTACCCTTTGTCCATTCACCTGTATTTGCCTTTTTAAAACTCTCCCTATTGTCTGCACTGCCTGTAGCTCTTGATATTGGATGTGTGTTGCTAAATGGTCTTAGCTTTATTTAGGCCCCATGTGTTAGGTTTATTTAATGTATTTGACCGGCTGGCGACATACATTCAATGTTCTGTTTATTTTTTTTTTCACAAGCAGTGCAGGCACGTCCTGAGAAAGCCTTGTTGCTGTCGGGACGTTAAGCAATGTACAATCAATCAATCAATCACATTTTAGTGTGTCTACGCTGAAATCTTCCCATGGCACCATGCACGCTAGGATGAGAAAGTCCTCGTGACAGAAGCGCAACAGTCGGCGCGTCAGGCGTCTACCCACCTCCACGGCGAAATATTGTGCGTTTTCAGCACGAGCAGAGTTTGTTGTATTGTCGACATGGGTAGCGTCCCCTGTTTCATACAGCGTTAGCAGAACCACAGGGAATCCTACGCGGATGAAGAAAGCCTGGGTGACGGGATAGTCGGGAGGTTTTGTCGCATCAAGGTTCAGGTCGAAGGATAATGTGTTTGAAATCCACACAGACGCTGGGTTGTTTCCGACATATTCTTGGAAGACCTGTACAATCGCAGTTTCGATGCTCTTCGATGGCATGGGTCCAAAATAGAGGTCGCACTTCTTTAATTCATTGCTCAATGTGCTCTGGTCGTGCTCTGAAGAAAAAACAACGCCTGTTTACAACAGATAATGCTGTTATCATTTGATATGCGAGTCCTAGATAGGAGTACAAATGTTTGTGGCCCGTGAAAGTTTGTTCAAAGCTGTTCTGTGCGTCACATCAGCCGCCTTCTGGTGACACGCAAAGCCTTCAACTGGGGGTGCTGCATCAGGGGCACTAGTAGCAGTTATTACTTCCCTCTGTAAAATTAGCCCATCTGGCTGGACTGATCCTGCCTCTGGTGTACGAGGTAGACTCTCGTCATCCTCTATCACAATGCGTAGAGCCCCCACCCGGGTCTGCCCTGGGGGACTTGGGTGGGGTTAGGTATTTTTTAGTTCCCAGGGTCACCCTGGTCAGCCCCACAGGGTGGGGTTTTCTCTCTATTCTGGGGCATGTGTTTCTGTCTACCCGAGGTCCATTCACCTGTATTTGCCTTTTTTAAACTCTCCCTACTGTCTGCACTGCCTGTAGCTCTTGATATTGGATGTGTGTTGCTAAATGGTCTTAGCTTTATTTAGGCCCCATGTGTTAGGTTTATTTAATGTGTTTGACCGGCTGGCGACATACATTCAATGTTCTGTTTAGTTGGTTGTTTTTTTTTCACAAGCAGTGCAGGCACGTCCTGAGAAAGCCTTGTTGCTGTCGGGACGTTAAGCAATGTACAATCAATCAATGCATCAGGGGCACTAGTAGCAGTTATTACTTCCCTCTGTAAAATTTGCCCATCTGGCTGGACTGATCCTGCCTCTGGTGTACGAGGTAGACTCTCGTCGTCATCTATCACAATGCGTAGAGCCCCCACCCGGGTCTGCCCTGGGGGACTTGGGTGGGGTTAGGTATTTTTTAGTTCCCAGGGTCACCCTGGTCAGCCCCACAGGGTGGGTTTTTCTCTCTATTCTGGGGCATGCATTTCTGTCTACCCTTAGTCCATTCACCTGTATTTGCCTTTTTAAAACTCTCCCTACTGTCTGCACTGCCTGTAGCTCTTGATATTGGATGTGTGTTGCTAGATGGTCTTAGCTTTATTTAGGCCCCATGTTGTTGGTTTATTTAACGTATTTACCCCCACCCGGGTCTGCCCTGGGGGACTTGGGTGGGGTTAGGTATTTTTTAGTTCCCAGGGTCACCCTGGTCAGCCCCACAGGGTTGGGTTTTTCTCTCTATTCTGGGGCATGTGTTTCTGTCTACCCTTTGTCCATTCACCTGTATTTGCCTTTTTAAAACTCTCCCTACTGTCTGCACTGCCTGTAGCTCTTGATATTGGATGTGTGTTGCTAAATGGTCTTAGCTTTATTTAGGCCCCATGTGTTAGGTTTATTTAATGTATTTGACCGGCTGGCGACATACATTCAATGTTCTGTTTATTTTTTTTTTTTTTTCACAAGCAGTGCAGGCACGTCCTGAGAAAGCCTTGTTGCTGTCGGGACGCTAAGCAATGTACAATCAATCAATCAATTATTTAACGTATTTGACCGGCTGGCGACATACATTCAATTTTCTGTTTAGTTTTTTTTCACAAACAGTGCAGGCACGTCCTGAGAAAGCCTTGTTGCTGTCGGGACGTTAAGCAATGTACAATCAATCAATCAACAATGCGTAGAGACCGCGGCGTGATGACTTAGCAAACTTTAAATCCGTGAGAACGCCTAGTCCGCCTTTCTCAGTTGCACATACATTCCCATAGTCGGCTGTCTGGGTCCGTTGTAAAAGTGATAAATGTCTTTCCTTTTCTTTATTTCACATTTTAGTGTGTCTACGCTGAAATCTTCCCATGGCACCATGCACGCTAGGATGAGAAAGTCCTCGTGACAGAAGCGCAACAGTCGGCGCGTCAGGCGTCTACCCACCTCCACGGCGAAAGATTGTGCGTTTTCAGCACGAGCAGAGTTTGTTGTATTGTCGACATGGGTAGCGTCCCCTGTTTCATACAGCGTTAGCAGAACCACAGGGAATCCTACGCGGATGAAGAAAGCCTGGGTGACGGGATAGTCGGGAGGTTTTGTCGCATCAAGGTTCAGGTCGAAGGATAATGTGTTTGAAATCCACACAGACGCTGGGTTGTTTCCGACATATTCTTGGAAGACCTGTACAATCGCAGTTTCGATGCTCTTCGATGGCATGGGTCCAAAATAGAGGTCGCACTTCTTTAATTCATTGCTCAATGTGCTCTGGTCGTGCTCTGAAGAAAAAACAACGCCTGTTTACAACAGATAATGCTGTTATCATTTGATATGCGAGTCCTAGATAGGAGTACAAATGTTTGTGGCCCGTGAAAGTTTGTTCAAAGCTGTTCTGTGCGTCACATCAGCCGCCTTCTGGTGACACGCAAAGCCTTCAACTGGGGGTGCTGCATCAGGGGCACTAGTAGCAGTTATTACTTCCCTCTGTAAAATTAGCCCATCTGGCTGGACTGATCCTGCCTCTGGTGTACGAGGTAGACTCTCGTCATCCTCTATCACAATGCGTAGAGACCGCAGCGTGATGACTTAGCAACCTTTAAATCCGTGAGAACGCCTAGTCCGCCTTTCTCAGTTGCACATACATTCCCATAGTCGGCTGTCTGGGTCCGTTGTAAAAGTGATAAATGTCTTTCCTTTTCTTTATTTCACATTTTAGTGTGTCTACGCTGAAATCTTCCCATGGCACCATGCACGCTAGGATGAGAAAGTCCTCGTGACAGAAGCGCAACAGTCGGCGCGTCAGGCGTCTACCCACCTCCACGGCGAAAGATTGTGCGTTTTCAGCACGAGCAGAGTTTGTTGTATTGTCGACATGGGTAGCGTCCCCTGTTTCATACAGCGTTAGCAGAACCACAGGGAATCCTACGCGGATGAAGAAAGCCTGGGTGACGGGATAGTCGGGAGGTTTTGTCGCATCAAGGTTCAGGTCGAAGGATAATGTGTTTGAAATCCACACAGACGCTGGGTTGTTTCCGACATATTCTTGGAAGACCTGTACAATCGCAGTTTCGATGCTCTTCGATGGCATGGGTCCAAAATAGAGGTCGCACTTCTTTAATTCATTGCTCAATGTGCTCTGGTCGTGCTCTGAAGAAAAAACAACGCCTGTTTACAACAGATAATGCTGTTATCATTTGATATGCGAGTCCTAGATAGGAGTACAAATGTTTGTGGCCCGTGAAAGTTTGTTCAAAGCTGTTCTGTGCGTCACATCAGCCGCCTTCTGGTGACACGCAAAGCCTTCAACTGGGGGTGCTGCATCAGGGGCACTAGTAGCAGTTATTACTTCCCTCTGTAAAATTAGCGCATCTGGCTGGACTGATCCTGCCTCTGGTGTACGAGGTAGACTCTCGTCATCCTCTATCACAATGCGTAGAGACCGCGGCGTGATGACTTAGCAACCTTTAAATCCGTGAGAACGCCTAGTCCGCCTTTCTCAGTTGCACATACATTCCCATAGTCGGCTGTCTGGGTCCGTTGTAAAAGTGATAAATGTCTTTCCTTTTCTTTATTTCACATTTTAGTGTGTCTACGCTGAAATCTTCCCATGGCACCATGCACGCTAGGATGAGAAAGTCCTCGTGACAGAAGCGCAACAGTCGGCGCGTCAGGCGTCTACCCACCTCCACGGCGAAAGATTGTGCGTTTTCAGCACGAGCAGAGTTTGTTGTATTGTCGACATGGGTAGCGTCCCCTGTTTCATACAGCGTTAGCAGAACCACAGGGAATCCTACGCGGATGAAGAAAGCCTGGGTGACGGGATAGTCGGGAGGTTTTGTCGCATCAAGGTTCAGGTCGAAGGATAATGTGTTTGAAATCCACACAGACGCTGGGTTGTTTCCGACATATTCTTGGAAGACCTGTACAATCGCAGTTTCGATGCTCTTCGATGGCATGGGTCCAAAATAGAGGTCGCACTTCTTTAATTCATTGCTCAATGTGCTCTGGTCGTGCTCTGAAGAAAAAACAACGCCTGTTTACAACAGATAATGCTGTTATCATTTGATATGCGAGTCCTAGATAGGAGTACAAATGTTTGTGGCCCGTGAAAGTTTGTTCAAAGCTGTTCTGTGCGTCACATCAGCCGCCTTCTGGTGACACGCAAAGCCTTCAACTGGGGGTGCTGCATCAGGGGCACTAGTAGCAGTTATTACTTCCCTCTGTAAAATTAGCGCATCTGGCTGGACTGATCCTGCCTCTGGTGTACGAGGTAGACTCTCGTCATCCTCTATCACAATGCACCCCACCCGGGTCTGCCCTGGGGGACTTGGGTGGGGTTAGGTATTTTTTAGTTCCCAGGGTCACCCTGGTCAGCCCCACAGGGTGGGTTTTTCTCTCTATTCTGGGGCATGTGTTTCTGTCTACCCTTTGTCCATTCACCTGTATTTGCCTTTTTAAAACTCTCCCTACTGTCTGCACTGCCTGTAGCTCTTGATATTGGATGTGTGTTGCTAAATGGTCTTAGCTTTATTTAGGCCCCATGTGTTAGGTTTATTTAACGTATTTGACCGGCTGGCGACATACATTCACTGTTCTGGAGTTTTTTGTGTGTTTTTTTTCACAAGCAGTGCAGGCACGTCCTGAGAAAGCCTTGTTGCTGTCGGGACGTTAAGCAATGTACAATCAATCTATCACAATGCGTAGAGACCGCGGCGTGATGACTTAGCAACCTTTAAATCCGTGAGAACGCCTAGTCCGCCTTTCTCAGTTGCACATACATTCCCATAGTCGGCTGTCTGGGTCCGTTGTAAAAGTGATAAATGTCTTTCCTTTTCTTTATTTCACATTTTAGTGTGTCTACGCTGAAATCTTCCCATGGCACCATGCACGCTAGGATGAGAAAGTCCTCGTGACAGAAGCGTAACAGTCGGCGCGTCAGGCGTCTACCCACCTCCACGGCGAAAGATTGTGTGTTTTCAGCACGAGCAGAGTTTGCTGTGTTGTCGACATGGGTAGCGTCCCCTGTTTCATACAGCGTTAGCAGAACCACAGGGAATCCTACGCGGATGAAGAAAGCCTGGGTGACGGGATAGTCGGGAGGTTTTGTCGCATCAAGGTTCAGGTCGAAGGATAATGTGTTTGAAATCCACACAGACGCTGGGTTGTTTCCGACATATTCTTGGAAGACCTGTACAATCGCAGTTTCGATGCTCTTCGATGGCATGGGTCCAAAATAGAGGTCGCACTTCTTTAATTCATTGCTCAATGTGCTCTGGTCGTGCTCTGAAGAAAAAACAACGCCTGTTTACAACAGATAATGCTGTTATCATTTGATATGCGAGTCCTAGATAGGAGTACAAATGTTTGTGGCCCGTGAAAGTTTGTTTATTTTTACACGTTGTACAATTGCTATTGTTTTCATCCCTACGTCACATGACCAATCTCTTTAAATAATAATAATTACGGTATTTATAATGCGCTTATCTTATAATAATTATAACTCTAAGCGCGCACTCACAAACTCGCACACGCATGCGCACGCTTTAGACAATGACTCATGTAACACAAATAGTGAAATACATTACGACGGTCAGCTTGGGGTGGGGAGTGTGGTGATATAGTGCTAGAACTGTTGAAAGAGGTGAGTTTTGAGGGCGGACTGGAAGGAGGAGAGCGAGTGTTTCTGACGGAGAGAGAGTGGGAGAGTGTTCCAGGTGGATGGACCGTATACTGAGAAGGAGCGGGGGCCAAAAGTGCTGAGTTTGGTGCGGGGGATGAGGAAGCGGAGAGGGTCGGAGGCGGATCGGAGGGATCGGGGAGGAGTGTAGGGTGAAGTAAGTTGGAGAGATAGGCAGGAGCGTAGTTGTTTAGGGATTTGTAGCAGACAGACTGAATCTTGTATTGGATGCGTTGGGGGATGGGGATCCAGTAAATGAGCTTGAGCAGGGGAGTGATGTGGTCGGATTTATTCTTTCTGAGGACGAGGTGGGCAGCATTGTTCTGGACGCGCTGGAGAGTGAAAGTGGTGGAGTGAGGAAGGCAAGAAAGGAGAGAGTTGTAGTAGTCGATGCGAGATAAGACGAGAGAGACAGCGAGTTTGGTGGCAGCTTCGGTAGTGAGGTATTTTCTGATCTGACTGATACGGCGGAGGTGGAAATAACATGCCTGGGCCGTGGCGGAGACGAAGCTGGTCATGCCTACCCGGCACCGGCCTCCACGTGGTGTAGGTGGGTAGTCCGCTCAGTCCCTGACTGAGTGGGCTAGCAGACGGGTGCCATCTTTGTCCAGGATTAGGACTTGATGTCAACAGATATGTTGTTCAGCCTTTTCACTGGTCCGGTTTTTAAGGAGCTGTGCTAACCCAGGTTGTACCATGTTGGATTGGTCCTTAAAAATACTCGTGACTTTTTGGTCCTTTGGATCCCAAGTGTTTGCCGTGCTTGGAGACCCGTGTCGGGGGAGAAGAGGATCCTGGTGGCTGAAACACTCCACTTTGGCCTTGACTTCTGCCTAAACGGGAGGCTAGTCGTACCGGCCTAGTCAATCGGCTCTTGTCACGTTGAGCCCTATCCCACTGTTGACATGCGGGTTGCTATACGGAGCACCATGCTATAGCCTTTGCTGCTGATTAGGTGCTTTACGCCAGTATTCCCCTGCATTCAACGGTGTGATAGAAGGCGGTGGCTCAAACGGTTCAATCGGGCTTACCCCCTTGAGTATATCTTTCGGGCAGTCTCCATTGTGCGTCGGCTGGAGACCCGCCGACAGTTGCACTTTCCCTTGTTGGGCTCGGTGGCGGGCGGGGACCCCCGGGGGATGAATATCTCTACTAATATAATATGGATAAAACAAAAAAACCAAAACTAGCACAGAAACGGCATATAGACACCGAATTTGAACATGACAGTGATTCAGACTGTGAGGAAGCGACGCCTCAGGCGTCGGCCGTATGGCCTCGCTTCCTCATTGTCCATAGCAAGATGAAGGAGAAACCAGTTACCAAGCTGCATCCTTTTCTGGTGGGGGAGACCCTCAGGAGCCGTGTTGGCAGGCCTGACGCCCAGCGCCTCAGGTCTGGTGACTTGCTGGTGGAGTGCCGTACTCGGGCACACTCCAGCGGGCTACTGGGGCTCTCTTCCATCGGAGACACTCCTGTGGAAGTCACACCCCACAAAACTATGAATTCGTCAAGAGGCGTAATCAAAGATCAAGCTTTGGCAGAACTGTCAGCAGATGAACTTGTAAGGAACCTTAAGTCTCAGGGGGTGACTTGCGTCAGGCGCTTCGCTTCCAAGCGAGGTGGTGGGGAGATCCGTCTCCCTACCATCATCCTGACGTTTGGCACCCCCACCCCTCCTACTACCATCTGGGGAGGTTACTACTCCCTGAGAGTGAAAAAGTACGTCCCTCTTCCCCTCCGGTGCTTTAAGTGCCAAAAGTATGGCCATGGGCAGAAGACATGCCGTCAGGCAGAGGCTTCATGCGCCCGTTGCACTAGGCCCGGACACTCTGCTGAGTCCTGCACAGCCACCCCCCTGTGTGTGAATTGCCAGGGGGCGCATATGGCTTCGGATAAGAAATGCCCTCGTTGGATATCCGAGTGCAAGATTCAGCAGGTGCGTGTGGAGAAGGGGTTGTCCTTTCTGGATGCCAAAAAACTGGTTGAAGGCCCTGGTGCAGCTGCGGCTGCCCCAACCTCTAACACCTCTGTGTATACTTTTAGTGCAGCGGTGGCAGGCAAGCGCCCCACCAAAGACTTTTCATGTCAGACCCCAACTTCTTGGTTGGGGGCGGAGCCTCGGCTCATCTCGCCCCTGGAGAGTAACCCTCCTCCGGTGGTGACAAGGAGCCAGGGAACGCAGAAGGCGGACACGGCCGGTCCGGTTGTGCCGCCTTCTGTTGCCCCTAAGCCTCAGCCCCCACCCAAACCTGTTAGTCAGTCAACTCCAAAGGCTTCTGGCTCTGGTCAGCCTTCTAAGGCCGCTAACTCTAGCGGCAGGAACGCTGCCCAGGACCAGAAGTCTAAGAAATCTATGGGACCGCTGTGCGCACGGGCCCAGAAGGGGAACACAGATGTCCCCCTTCAAAACAAATATGCTGCACTGGAGGAGCGGATGGAGGGAGTGGAAGTTGTTGTTGCTGATGCTGCGGCAGCTCCCACCCCCTTCCTCTCCGAAGAACCAGAGGAGGCCCGGGAGCCGGCCCCCCTCTGTTTCTTCAACTCCTTCCAAGGTAAAGGAAAAAGGGGGGAAAAACTCCTTACCCCCAGATAAGACTTAATCATGGACTCTTTGCTTCAGTGGAATTGTCGTGGTTTTCAAGCTAACTTTGAGGAATTGCGTCTTTTAGTCAAGTTCTATAACCCCTCAGTAATATCTCTTCAGGAGACTTACCTGAAGACTTCTGACCCTGTGTCCTTTAATGGTTTTAATGTTATACATAAAGGCTCTGATTCGGAGAGGCGCTCGGGTGGAGCGGCTCTTCTCATTAGTAGCCAAATTTTATGTAGCCCCGTTAGCATCGACACCTGTCTTCAGGCTGTCGCAGCTCGGGTTACCTTAAAGAAGACCATAACCATATGCAGTATTTACCTGCCACCATCACTGCGGGTCTGTAGCAATGATATTTTTAACTTAGTAGATCAACTGCCCCCTCCCTTTATTCTCATGGGGGATTTTAACGGTCACGCTCACCTTTGGGGCAGTGACCACTATGATGGCAGAGGTCAGATGTTAGAAGATGTTTTTTCTCAACTTAACCTGTGTGTCTTTAACGATGGCTCACCTACATACTCTAACTCAGGTTCCGGATCTAGTTCTGTTCTAGACCTCACTGTGTGTGATCCTTCTCTCATGCTGGACTTTGACTGGAAGGTTCACGATGACCTGTGTGGTAGTGACCACTTCCCAGTAGTCCTGTCATCGGTCAGCTGTGTGGAGGATTCGCCGGTGGGGCGCTGGAATCTCAAGAAAGCTAACTGGCCTCTGTTTGCCTCCCTCTGTCAGTCTCGTCTTACAGAGGAGGTGGTCATGTCAGCTGAAGAACCTGTTTCTTGTTTTACTTTGATTTTGTTGGACGTAGCAGGTGAAACCATCCCTAGAACTTCCACATCAGTCCCTCGGAGGCCGAGAGTACCATGGTTCAATGAAGAGTGCCGCAAGGCCCAAAAAATACGCAAATCTGCTCAGCGACGTGCTTTTCGTAATCCGTCGCAAGCAAATATTTTAACATTTAAAAGACAGCGGGCGAAAGCCCGTTACATTTTTAAACGCGAACGCCGTGCTTCCTGGAGACGCTTTGTCTCATCTTTATCTTCTAGGACTCCGTCCCAAAAAGTCTGGAAGGCTGTTCGAAGAATTGGGGGCAGGGGTGGCTCGGCTTCTGTTGGCCATCTTAGAGATGGTGCCAGTTTGGTCACAGATAAAAAGGCTGTGGCCAATTTGCTTGCCTCCACCATTGCCCATAATTCTTCAACAGAGCATTATTCACCTTTCTTCCAGAGAGAGAAGGAGAAGCGAGAATCTTGTGCTTGTGATTTTATATCAGATAACTCGGAAGACTATAATGCCCCCTTTACATTTTCAGAATTGCAGCAAGCCATGCTGAAATGTACTGACTCTGCTGCTGGATTGGATACCATCCATTATCAGCTCCTAACTCATCTGCCTGAGGATTCACTCCTTGTACTTCTCAAGGCCTTTAACCATATCTGGATAACCGGTCGTTTTCCGCCATCTTGGCGCCAGGCTGTGGTTGTGCCAATCCCCAAGCCGGGTAAGGATCCTTCCGACCCGGGCAACTACCGGCCAATAGCTTTGACATCATGTTTATGTAAGACTATGGAACGCTTGGTCAACGCCCGACTGGTGTGGCATCTTGAGTCACGTGGTCTCATCACAGACCTCCAGTGCGGTTTCCGGCGCTTCCGTAGTACAACTGACCATCTAGTCCGCTTTGAGTCTTTTATCCGAGATGCTTTTGTCAACAAGCAGCATGTCTATGCAATTTTCTTTGATCTTGAAAAGGCATATGACACTACCTGGAAGTATGGTATAATGTCTGATTTGTCGGACATGGGTTTTAAAGGGCACCTGCCTGTTTTTATTCACAATTTTTTGTCTAACAGGTCGTTCCATGTCCGTGTGGGCTCCACCCTCTCCGACTCCTTTGAACAGGAGATGGGTGTCCCGCAGGGCAGCATTCTATCTCCTGTTTTATTTAGCATTAAAATAAATAACATTGTAAAGGCCGTCAAGGATGATTCTGAATGCTCTTTGTTTGTGGACGACTTTGCTTTGTGTGCACGAGGTCGAGGACTTGCGTCCCTTGAGAGGCGCTTGCAGCTGTGCGTTGATCGCATCCAGGGGTGGGTGTCTCTCAACGGATTCAGGTTCTCGCCCTCCAAGACAGTCTGTGTGCATTTTACTAACCAAATGAAATTTTTTCCAAAACCTACCCTGAGCATTGCTGGAGTGCCAATTCAGGTGGCCGAAGAGGCAAAGTTTCTGGGGGTCATCTTTGACAAAAGATTGACCTTCCGCAACCATGTTAACTACCTTAGAACCTCTTGTCGGAAGGCCCTCGACATTCTTCGTGTCGTTGGTCGTACTGACTGGGGTGCAGACCGTATCGTCTTACTTCGACTGTACCGGGCCCTTGTTCGGTCCAAACTGGATTACGGCTCTGTGGTATATGGCTCGGCTTCCAAGTCTGTTCTACAGCGTCTGAACACAATTCACCATCAAGGTCTGCGCATATGTCTGGGAGCCTTCAGGACATCTCCAGTTCCTAGTCTGTATGCAGAGGCAGGGGAGCCTTCTCTCAGGCTCCGCCGCATCCGCCTCATGCTCAGCTACGTTCTGAAGCTGAAGGCCCATCCAGAAAATCCTGCCTATGATTGTGTTTTTACCCCGTCGTTTGCAGAGATTTACGATGCCCATCCAGGAGCTGTCCGTCCACTTTCCTTCCGTGTCCGACCTCATCTGCAGGCGGCCGGAGTGGACCTGGACAAAGTTTCGGAATCTCTGCAACACGTCACTCCACCCTGGCTACTACCAGTTCCTGACATCTTGCTGGACTTGACTGCCCACAAGAAGGATTGTACTCCACCAGCCATATACCAACAGAGCCTCAATGAACTCCTTTCAATTTTTCCTGGCTATTGTCGTCTTTATACGGATGGGTCCAAATCTGAGGATGGAAGAGTGGCTGCGGCTGCAGTGTCCTCTCGCCATCCTAGACGCCCATTTAAGCTCCGTCTCCCTGACCATTCCTCTGTATTTAGTGCAGAACTGCAGGCAATTCTGCTAGCACTCAAGCATGCCTATCAGTCTCGGGAAAGGAACTTCCTGATTCTGTCTGACTCTCTTTCTGCCCTGCAGGCCCTTCAGGGCGCGGGAACAGACCATCCACTGCTGGTGCAGATTAGAGAGCTCTACGCGGACTTGATGAAGGAATATTATGACATCATTTTTATTTGGGTCCCGGGCCATGTGGGCATCGAAGGCAACAGAATCGCAGATTCTGCTGCCAACAGTGCCCGCAGTGACCCTGTCCCTGACACACAGACTGTCTATAGTGATTTTAAACCTGTTATTAGTGCGTACATAGCCCGCGAGTGGCAGTCCGAGTGGGACAAAGAGGAAGGGAACAAGCTTCATGAAGCTCTTCCTAAGTTGTCTGACAGTCTACCTTTCCGCTGCGGCAGCCGCCGTGAGGAGACTGTCCTTGCTCGGCTTCACATCGGGCACACGTATGTTACGCACTCTTACTTACTTAAACAGGATGAGCGTCCATGGTGTTTTGCCTGTGATGAGCAGTTTTCTGTTCGACACTTTTTGCTGTATTGTGCTGACCTCATTGACACCAGATATAAACACTTCACAGCAGACTCCTTGAAGGTTTTGTTCCGGGATGTTCCTCCGGACAAAATCTTCAATTTTTTGAGAGAATGCAATATTTTTAACAAGATCTGAGCATTCATTGACTATGTGAATTTTTTATTTGCCCTTTTTGAGAGTCTGTAGACGTTTCTTTTAAAGACATGTGCGACATTTTAGCCTGAGATTTTTAATCTATATTTACATCTTGTCTTAAGACCTTGCTTTTAGTCTGGCTGACCAGATTTTTACCCATCCCGCCGTGAGATGGCCTTAGTGGCCTGCTCGGCGTTAAACCCAAATAACTAAACTAAACGAAGCTGGTCATGGAAAGAGAGGAATCGAGGATAACGCCAAGGTTCTTGACCGAGTCAGAGAGGGAGATGGGGGTGCTGTCGAGTTGAAGGTGGAGAGAGGGAGGAGCTGGGAAAGTTTCTGGCGAGTACCTACCAGCATGGCTTCCGTTTTGTCGATGTTCAGTTTGAGCTTGTTTGCAGTCATCCAGTTTTTCACGTCTTCATAGCAGTCAGCCGTGCGAGTCGGTAGTGTCTGAGTGTTGTCGAGTTTGTCTTTGTCTAGTAGTTGTGAGTCGTCAGCGTAGAGGTGGTGGTGTATGTGGTGAGACTGGATGATGTTGGACAGGGGGGAGGTGTAGAGTGTGAAAAGAACCGGACCCAGGACGGACCCCTGTGGAACGCCGCACGAGAGCCTGACTGGGTTGGAGGAGACTCCGTCGATGGTGACGGACTGCTGTCTGTCGGAGAGGTAGGAGAGAAACCAGGAGTGAGCAGAGTCAGTGATGCCAAAGGAGTGGTGAAGGCGGTGGAGGAGGATAGAGTGGTCTATGGTGTCAAAAGCGGCACAGAGATCGAGTAGCGTAAGAAGGGAGATGTTGCCCGAGTCAGTGGAGAGAAGCAGGTCGTTTAGGATATGTAGAAGGGCTGTTTCAGTTTTGTGATGTTTGCGATAGGCAGACTGGAAGGGACTGATGAGGTTGTTGTCGGCGAGGTGGAGATTGAGTTGGTTGAGGTCGACCTTCTCAAAAAGCTTGGACAGGAAAGAGAGATTGGAGACTAGGCGGTAGTTCTTGAGTTAGTTTGGGTCCAGGTTGTGTTGTTTTTTTTTAGGAGAGGACGGACGATGGCGGACTTGAAGATATCGGGGACGGAGCCATTCTCTAGAGATGTGTTGATGATGTCGTTAATGAAGGGCAAAAGTTTTGGGAGGCCGTCCCGGTAGAGGGAAGCTGGGAGGGGGTCTAGTTCGCAGGTTTTGAAGGGCATGGACTTTATGGTCTTGAGGACTTCATCCTGAGAGACGGGGCGAAAGGACGAGAGGGGAGTGCCGGAAAAGGGGGGGGGGGTCAGGAAGGTAAGGTGGAGAAGGCAGAGTGTCGAGTGTGTTGCGCAGAGTTTGGATTTTGTCGGAGAAATAGGAGGAAAAAGCGGACGGGAGTTCTTCTTTGCTGTGTGTGTTGGGAAGAGAAGAGTCTTTAGAAGTGCCTAGGAGTGTGTTCATGGTAGTGTAGAGGGTTTTTGGAAGAAGTGGATTCCAGGATTTTGTTTTGAAGGTGTTTGCGTTTGGCGTCGGAGATCATTCTGCAGACTTTGGATCTAGTTGTTTGGAAGATCTGTCTGTGAACGGTGAGGTCAGATGAGCGCCAGCGGCGTTCCGTTTGTCGGCGCTCACGCTTAGCCTCAGCTATGTCGTCAGTGAGCCAGGGGGAGGGGAGTCGGTTGGGTATGTAGCAGGTGGTGACGGGGGCATGGGTGTCTAGAAGTTTTCGAAGGGAGGAATCGAAATGGGATGCGAGGTCGGGAGAGGAGGCGGGGTCCATGAGAAGGTCGACGGCTTCGTCGAAGAAGTTCTCTCTGTTGACAAATTTTAGTTTGCGACGAGAGATTTTTTGGGTATTTTCGGGGGAGGTAGGTTGAGGGCGACGAGAATAGCGAGGTGGTCGGAGGGAAGCACAGAAGAGGTGTCAGAGTCGAGGAAAAGTTGATCGGAGGTGCGGGTGATGATCCAGTCGAGGGTGTGGCCGAGTGGGTGGTTGGGTTTAGTGATGTGTTGAGTAAGATTGTGGTTTGAAAGTGACGTGCAAAGGCGTTTTGTATCAGGGTGGTCGGGTTTGTCGAAGTGGAAGTTAAAGTCGCCAAGAAGGATGTGTTTTCCGGGTCGTGTGCTGTAGTGGTCGAGGAGGAGATCGAACTCGGTGAGGAACATGAGATACATGAGAAGATGAGGGACTGGCCAGGGAGTGTTGCTACGGCCTCGACAGATTCAAAGGAGGGATGAGCAAAAGGGAGAGACTGAGAGAATGAGAGGTGAGCGGAAAGACGGTCCCTGTAAATAATGGCAATGCCACCTCCTCTGGAAGCACGCGGGAAAGAGGCAGGGCGGTAGCCAATCGGAGTGACGCTGGCGATGATGGGTTCATCGCCAGCTGAGCGGAGCCACGTTTCGGTGATCACGACAACTTCTAGGTCATTGTCGAGGATGAAATCTGAAATCACGTCGGCTTTGCCATCTTTGCAGACAGACTGTGCATAGAACAGACACAATTTTAGGTTGGATGAGCCAGAAGAGGAAGAGGGAGAAGAAACGGACGAAGAAGAGGACAAAGGAAGAGGAGGGTGGGGAGAGGGGAAAGAGGATGGAGGGGGGGAAGGAGGGGGGAGGAGGAGAGTGGGGAGGAGGAAAAGACGGGGAAGGAGAACCGGGCAAGGAGGAGGATGCGAGAGGAGGGGGAGGGGGGAGGAGGAGGAAGGGGAGTAGGACAAGTTGAGGTAGAGGGAGGGGGAGGTCGAAGGGGAGGAGAAAGGGGGGAGAGGGGACGAGGAGGAAGAAGAAGGAGAAGGGGGTTAGGGGAGGAAGGGGGAGGAGGCCAGGTGAGGGGGCGGCCGAGGAACGCAGGGAGCATTAGATGAGCAAGAGATGAAAGGAAATGGGAGAAGAAGGAAGGGAGGTGGAGAAATCGAGGAGGCGGGGGGAGGCGGAAGGGGTGGAAGGGCATAGGAAAAGGGGAAGAAGTGTGTGGTTGTGTTTGTGGTGGTGAGTCCCGCCTTTTGCTAATTCCGCCCCTGTGGCCTCTCTTTAGTGCAATCCCCACCCGGGTCTGCCCTGGGGGACTTGGGTGGGGTTAGGTATTTTTTAGTTCCCAGGGTCACCCTGGTCAGCCCCACAGGGTGGGTTTTTCTCTCTATTCTGGGGCATGTGTTTCTGTCTACCCTTTGTCCATTCACCTGTATTTGCCTTTTTAAAACTCTCCCTACTGTCTGCACTGCCTGTAGCTCTTGATATTGGATGTGTGTTGCTAAATGGTCTTAGCTTTATTTAGGCCCATGTGTTAGGTTTATTTAACGTATTTGACCGGCTGGCGACATACATTCAATGTTCTGTTTCTTTTTTATTTTTTCACAAGCAGTGCAGGCACGTCCTGAGAAAGCCTTGTTGCTGTCGGGACGTTAAGCAATGTACAATCAATCAATCAATCTCTTTAGTGCAAACTGTGCCACATGACCGAGCTACAAAAACCCTTGTAGCGACAAATGGCGGACTTTTAGTGGCCCTCTTTCTGACCCGTCTTGGACGTCAATTTTGTTCTATCAAAGATCACCAATACGTTCTAAAGTACAAAGTTACTTAGTGTTGTTCGAAACAACAGGCACACTACTAGAGACAGCAACCTAATGAAAGGATTTAAATTACGTCATAAGTCTATTAGTATTATGTATAAATATATATTCCTTTTACGTCAGTCATGTCTGGGTCGATCCAGGTGCGAAGATTTCTTCTTGATTTCTTTTACGAAAATAGTGGAGGAATGAAAACAAATACGTTATTGGTAGAAGATGCTTGCTGCACAGACCCTTGTAGGCCTTCGGGAGATCAAAGGAACCAGTGTTCCCCTCAGGCCTCCCCCTGCGACCAATATTGCGTTTCAGCCCCACCCGGGTCTGCCCTGGGGGACTTGGGTGGGGTTAGGTATTTTTTAGTTCCCAGGGTCACCCTGGTCAGCCCCACAGGGTGGGTTTATCTCTCTATTCTGGGGCATGTTTCTGTCTACCCTTTGTCCATTCACCTGTATTTGCCTTTTTAAAACTCTCCCTACTGTCTGCACTGCCTGTAACTCTTGATATTGGATGTGTGTTGCTAAATGGTCTTGGCTTTATTTGGGCCCTGTGTTAGGTTTGCCTACCCGGCACCGGCCTCCACGTGGCGTAGGTGGGTAGTCCGCTCAGTCCCTGACTGAGTGGGCTAGCGGACGGGTGCCATCTTTGTCCAGGATTAGGACTTGATGTCAGCAGATATGTTGTTCAGCCTTTTCACTGGTCCGGTTTTTAAGGAGCTGTGCTAACCTAGGTCGTACCATGTTGGATTGGTCCTTAAAAATACTCGTGACTTTTTGGTCCTTTGGATCCCAAGTGTTTGCCGTGCTTGGAGACCCGTGTCGGGGGAGAAGAGGATCCTGGTGGCTGAAACACTCCACTTTGGCCTTGACTTCTGCCTAAACGGGAGGCTAGTCGTACCGGCCTAGTCAATCGGCTCTTGTCACGTTGAGCCCTATCCCACTGTTGACATGCGGGTTGCTATACGGAGCACCATGCTATAGCCTTTGCTGCTGATTAGGTGCTTTACGCCAGTATTCCCCTGCATTCAACGGTGTGATAGAAGGCGGTGGCTCAAACGGTTCAATCGGGCTTACCCCCTTGAGTATATCTTTCGGGCAGTCTCCATTGTGCGTCGGCTGGAGACCCGCCGACAGTTGCACTTTCCCTTGTTGGGCTCGGTGGCGGGCGGGGACCCCCGGGGGATGAATATCTCTACTAATATAATATGGATAAAACAAAAAAACCAAAACTAGCACAGAAACGGCATATAGACACCGAATTTGACCATGACAGTGATTCAGACTGTGAGGAAGCGACGCCTCAGGCGTCGGCCGTATGGCCTCGCTTCCTCATTGTCCATAGCAAGGTGAAGGAGAAACCAGTTACCAAGCTGCATCCTTTTCTGGTGGGGGAGACCCTCAGGAGCCGTGTTGGCAGGCCTGACGCCCAGCGCCTCAGGTCTGGTGACTTGCTGGTGGAGTGCCGTACTCGGGCACACTCCAGCGGGCTGCTGGGGCTCTCTTCCATCGGAGACACTCCTGTGGAAGTCACACCCCACAAAACTATGAATTCGTCAAGAGGCGTAATCAAAGATCAAGCTTTGGCAGAACTGTCAGCAGATGAACTTGTAAGGAACCTTAAGTCTCAGGGGGTGACTTGCGTCAGGCGCTTCGCTTCCAAGCGAGGTGGTGGGGAGATCCGTCTCCCTACCATCATCCTGACGTTTGGCACCCCCACCCCTCCTACTACCATCTGGGGAGGTTACTACTCCCTGAGAGTGAAAAAGTACGTCCCTCTTCCCCTCCGGTGCTTTAAGTGCCAAAAGTATGGCCATGGGCAGAAGACATGCCGTCAGGCAGAGGCTTCATGCGCCCGTTGCACTAGGCCCGGACACTCTGCTGAGTCCTGCACAGCCACCCCCCTGTGTGTGAATTGCCAGGGGGCGCATATGGCTTCGGATAAGAAATGCCCTCGTTGGATATCCGAGTGCAAGATTCAGCAGGTGCGTGTGGAGAAGGGGCTGTCCTTTCTGGATGCCAAAAAACTGGTTGAAGGCCCTGGTGCAGCTGCGGCTGCCCCAACCTCTAACACCTCAGTGTATACTTTTAGTGTAGCGGTGGCAGGCAAGCGCCCCACCAAAGACTTTTCATGTCAGACCCCAACTTCTTGGTTGGGGGCGGAGCCTCGGCTCATCTCGCCCCTGGAGAGTAACCCTCCTCCGGTGGTGACAAGGAGCCAGGGAACGCAGAAGGCGGACACTACCGGTCCGGTTGTGCCGCCTTCTGTTGCCCCTAAGCCTCAGCCCCCACCCAAACCTGTTAGTCAGTCAACTCCAAAGGCTTCTGGCTCTGGTCAGCCTTCTAAGGCCGCTAACTCTAGCGGCAGGAACGCTGCCCAGGACCAGAAGTCTAAGAAATCTATGGGACCGCTGTGCGCACGGGCCCAGAAGGGGAACACAGATGTGCCCCTTCAAAACAAATATGCTGCACTGGAGGAGCGGATGGAGGGAGTGGAAGTTGTTGTTGCTGATGCTGCGGCAGCTCCACCCCCTTCCTCTCCGAAGAACCAGAGGAGGCCCGGGAGCCGGCCCCCCTCTGTTTCTTCAACTCCTTCCAAGGTAAAGGAAAAAGGGGGGAAAAACTCCTTACCCCCAGATCAGACTTAATCATGGACTCTTTGCTTCAGTGGAATTGTCGTGGTTTTCGAGCTAACTTTGAGGAATTACGTCTTTTAGTCAAGTTCTATAACCCCTCAGTCATATCTCTTCAGGAGACTTACCTGAAGACTTCTGACCCTGTGTCTTTTAATGGTTTTAATGTTATACATAAAGGCTCTGATTCGGAGAGGCGCTCGGGTGGAGCGGCTCTTCTCATTAGTAGCCAAATTTTATGTAGCCCCGTTAGCATCGACACCTGTCTTCAGGCTGTCGCTGCTCGGGTTACCTTAAAAAAGACCACAACCATATGCAGTATTTACCTGCCACCATCACTGCGGGTCTGTAGCAATGATATTTTTCACTTAGTAGATCAACTGCCCCCTCCCTTTATTCTCATGGGGGATTTTAACGGTCGTGCTCACCTTTGGGGTAGTGACCACTATGATGGCAGAGGTCAGATGTTAGAAGATGTTTTTTCTCAACTTAACCTATGTGTCTTTAACGATGGCTCACCTACATACTCTAACTCGGGTTCCGGATCTAGTTCTGTTCTAGACCTCACTGTGTGTGATCCTTCTCTCATGCTGGACTTTGACTGGAAGGTTCACGATGACCTGTGTGGTAGTGACCACTTCCCAGTAGTCCTGTCATCGGTCAGCTGTGAGGAGGATTCGCCGGTGGGGCGCTGGAATCTCAAGAAAGCTAACTGGTCTCTGTTTGCCTCTCTCTGTCAGTCTCGTCTTACAGAGGAGGTGGTCATGTCAGCTGAAGAACCTGTTTCTTGTTTTACTTCTATTTTGTTGGAGGTTGCAGGTGAAACCATCCCTAGAACTTCCACATCACTCCCTCGGAAGCCGAGAGTACCATGGTTCAATGAAGAGTGCCGCAAGGCCCAAACAATGCGCAAATCTGCTCAGCGACGTGCATTTCGTAATCCGTCGCAAGCAAATATTTTAACCTTTAAAAGACAGCGGGCGAAAGCCCGTTATATTTTTAAACGTGAACGCCGTGCTTCCTGGAGACGCTTCGTCTCATCTTTATCTTCTAGGACTCCGTCCCAAAAAGTCTGGAAGGCTGTTCGAAGAATTAGGGGCAGGGGTGGCTCGGCTTCTGTTGGCCATCTTAGAGATGGTGCCAGTTTGGTCACAGATAAAAAGGCTGTGGCCAATTTGCTTGCCTCCACCATTGCCCATAATTCTTCAACAGAGCATTATTCACCTTTCTTCCAGAGAGAGAAGGAGAAGCGAGAATCTTGTGCTTGTGATTTTATATCGTATAACTTGGAAGACTATAATGCCCCTTTTACGTTTTCAGAATTGCAGCAAGCCATGCAGAAATGTACTGACTCTGCTGCTGGATTAGATACCATCCATTATCAGCTCATAACACATCTGCCTGAGGATTCACTCCTTGTACTTCTCAAGGCCTTTAACCATATCTGGATAACCGGTCATTTTCCGCCATCTTGGCGCCAGGCTGTGGTTGTGCCAATTCCCAAGCCGGGTAAGGATCCTTCCGACCCGGGCAACTACCGGCCAATAGCTTTGACATCATGTTTATGTAAAACTATGGAACGCTTGGTCAACGCCCGACTGGTGTGGCATCTTGAGTCACAGGGTCTCATCACAGACCTCCAGTGCGGTTTCCGGCGCTTCCGTAGTACAACTGACCATCTAGTCCGCGTTGAGTCTTTTATCCGAGATGCTTTTGTCAACAAGCAGCATGTCTATGCAATTTTCTTTGATCTTGAAAAGGCATATGACACTACCTGGAAGCATGGTATAATGTCTGATTTGTCGGACATGGGTTTTAAAGGGCATCTGCCCGTTTTTATTCACAATTTTTTGTCCAACAGGTCGTTCCATGTCCGTGTGGGCTCCACCCTCTCCGACTCCTTTGAACAGGAGATGGGTGTCCCGCAGGGCAGTATTCTATCTCCTGTTTTATTTAGCATTAAAATAAATAACATTGTAAAGGCCGTCAAGGATGATTCTGAATGCTCTTTGTTTGTGGACGACTTTGCTTTGTGTGCACGAGGTCGAGGACTTGCGTCCCTTGAGAGGCGCTTGCAGCTGTGCGTTGATCGCATCCAGGGGTGGGTGTCTCTCAATGGATTCAGATTCTCGCCCTCCAAGACAGTCTGTGTGCATTTTACTAACCAGACGAAATTTTTTCCAGAACCTAGCCTGAGCATTGCTGGAGTGTCAATTAAGGTGGCTGAAGAGGCTAAGTTTTTGGGGGTCATCTTTGACAAAAGATTGACCTTCTGTAACCATGTTAACTACCTTAGAACCTCTTGTCGGAAGGCCCTCGACATTCTTCGTGTCGTTGGTCGTACTGACTGGGGTGCAGACCGCATTGTCTTACTTCGACTGTACCGGGCCCTTGTTCGGTCCAAACTGGATTACTGCCCTGGGGGACTTGGGTGGGGTTAGGTATTTTTTAGTTCCCAGGGTCACCCTGGTCAGCCCCACAGGGTGGGTTTTTCTCTCTGTTCTGGGGCATGTGTTTCTGTCTACCCTTTGTCCATTCACCTGTATTTGCCTTTTAAAAACTCTCCCTACTGTCTGCACTGCCTGTAGCTCTTGATATTGGATGTGTGTTGCTAAATGGTCTTAGCTTTATTTAGGCCCCATGTGTTAGGTTTATTTAATGTATTTGACCGGCTGGCGACATACATTCAATGTTATATTTATTTTTTTTCACAAGCAGTGCAGGCACGTCCTGAGAAAGCCTTGTTGCTGTCGGGACGTTAAGCAATGTACAATCAACCAAACTGGATTACGGCTCTGTGGTATATGGCTCGGCTTCCAAGTCTGTTCTGCAGCGTCTGAACACAATTCACCATCAAGGTCTGCGCATATGTCTGGGAGCCTTTAGGACATCTCCAGTTCCTAGTCTGTATGCAGAGGCAGGGGAGCCTTCTCTCAGGCTCCGCCGCATCCGCCTCATGCTCAGCTACGTTCTGAAGCTGAAGGCCCATCCAGAAAATCCTGCCAATGATTGTGTTTTTAACCCGTCGTTTGCAGAGATTTACGATGCCCATCCGGGAGCTGTCCGTCCACTTTCCTTCCGTGTCCGACCTCATCTGCAGGCGGCCGGAGTGGACCTGGACAAAGTTTCGGAATCTCTGCAACACGTCACTCCACCCTGGCTACTACCAGTTCCTGACATCTTGCTGGACTTGACTGCCCACAAGAAGGATTGTACTCCACCAGCCATATACCAACAGAGCCTCAATGAACTCCTTTCAATTTTTCAATTTTTCCTGGCTATTGTCGTCTTTATACGGATGGGTCCAAGTCTGAGGATGGAAGAGTGGCTGCGGCTGCAGTGTCCTCTCGCCATCCTAGACGCCCATTTAAGCTCCGTCTCCCTGACCATTCCTCTGTATTTAGTGCAGATCTGCAGGCCATTCTGCTAGCACTCAAGCATGCCTATCAGTCTCGGGAAAGGAACTTCCTGATTCTGTCTGACTCTCTTTCTGCCCTGCAGGCCCTTCAGGGCGCGGGAACAGACCATCCACTGCTGGTGCAGATTAGAGAGCTCTACGCGGACTTGATGAAGGAATATTATGACATCATTTTTATTTGGGTCCCAGGCCATGTGGGCATCGAAGGCAACAGAATCGCAGATTCTGCTGCCAACAGTGCCCGCAGTGACCCTGTCCCTGACACACAGACTGTCTATAGTGATTTTAAACCTGTTATTAGTGCGTACATAGCCCGCGAGTGGCAGTCCGAGTGGGACAAAGAGGAAGGGAACAAGCTTCATGAAGCTCTTCCTAAGTTGTCTGACAGTCTACCTTTCCGCTGCGGCAGCCGCCGTGAGGAGACTGTCCTTGCTCGGCTCCACATCGGGCACACATATGTTACGCACTCTTACTTACTTAAACAGGATGAGCGTCCATGGTGTTTTGCCTGTGATGAGCAGTTTTCTGTTCGACACTTTTTGCTGTATTGTGCTAACCTAATTGACACCAGATATAAACACTTCACAGCAGACTCCTTGAAGGTTTTGTTCCGGGATGTTCCCCCGGACAAAATCTTCAATTTTTTGAGAGAATGCAATATTTTTAACAAGATCTGAGCATTCATAGACTATGTGAATTTTTTTATTTGCCCTTTTTGAGAGTCTGTAGACGTTTCTTTTCCAGACATGTGCGACATTTTAGCCTGAGATTTTTAATCTATATTTACATCTTGTCTTAAGACCTTGCTTTTAGTCTGGCTGACCAGATTTTTACCCATCCCGCCGTGAGATGGCCTTAGTCGCCTGCTCGGCGTTAAACCCAAATAACTGTGTTAGGTTTATTTAATGTATTTGACCGGCTGGCGACATACATTCAATGTTCTGTTTAGGGTTTTTTTTTTTTTTTTTTTTTTTTTTTTTTTTTTTTTTTTTTTTTTTTTCCACAAGCAGTGCAGGCACGTCCTGAGAAAGCCTTGTTGCTGTCGGGACGTTAAGCAATGTACAATCAATCAATCAATCAATATTGCGTTTCAAGAAATGTCCATTGAGAAAGTTTTCGAATTACAAGCAACCAAAAATGTGTAAAGTCGGTTGTGACATTAACCTAACTTCTACCCTAAATAAAGTGCCTATTGCCTGTCAACGTCTGGAAAATGTACGTACATGTTCATGTGCATTCCAACTGTATATTTTCTATTGTTTTTAGCTGGACAGATACCTTCGTATCCGGGTTTGTTGTAAATTGTTTGTTTGTTGAATATCCCGGCACCAACCAGATCGGCAATTTTGTAGCCCTCCAGGGAACCTACGCACGCACGCACGCACGCACGCACGCACGCACGCACACACACACACACACACACACACACACACACACACACACACACACACACACACACACACACACACACACACACACACACACACACACACGCACACACTGAAATTTAAATGTAATAATACGTCGCTTGTAGCTCTTCTAAGTTCATATCATTTTCTACTTCAGAACAAAGGTCGTCGCCAAAAGCCCCACATGCATTTTTTCAGTCGTTCAGAGTAGCTCCAGATAAAGTAATTTCAAATTTCATTACACCACAATTCGCCACAGTTGCCGACTGAAGTAATAGCGGCCTTGCGGGGGGGGGGGGGGGGGGGGTTAAAGAAGGGAACGATCAAAATTCTAGTCCTGTAATTTCTTCTGTCTAGTGAGCCTTGAAGTTACAGGGTAGCTGCCGTTCTGATGACGCAATCCAAGCTTACCAGCCTAGATTTTCCATGACAAAATGCAGCAGATCATTTTCAGAATTAAAAAGAAAACAACTCAAATAAATAAAATTGCAAAAAAAAAACCCACAAAAAAACGTACGCGTTCTGAAGTAAAATGTATATATACACATAACCCATATCATGCAGAGGCTAAAAGCTTCAAACGTGTACACCTCCATATGCAAGCTACATTATAGTACTTACAGATAAGGATATAGACCAATGGCTTTAGTTCAAGGATGGTGCAGAATAGCTTGGCGCCTAGAGGCGCCAAGCTATTCTGGCACTACCCTTCAACTATTTTAGTCAAACTTATTTCACACACAGGTGTATTCCAAATGATATGGATTAAAGAGGTTGTCTTGTAAACCTCGCAAGTGTCAACCCATGCAAAAACTCTAGGAATGACTTAAGTTCCTTAGAATCCCATCCCTTCACTAGATAAATGCCTACCTCGACCAAGATTTCCTAGCACCTGCTATTGCCGTTTTAACAACATAGGTAAAGACTTGAAGTTTTGTGTTTTGAAAATTGTCTGTCTTGTCTGTATCCTTGAAAACCACACTTTTGTGTCAATTTTTAACCTGAGGGTCAAATTCAGATTGACCCTTGCTCGCGGATTTTGATTCAAGTTCGCCATCACCCATGCCATAACACGTTCTTTTTAAAAAAATTGTGACAGTCAATAACACTGTGAACAAAAAACCCATGCAGATGCTCTAAAATGTGTTTCATAGCATTGTCATCACTCTGGAAATGCTGTGTGTACCCATACTTGAACATCCTATGTCTGCGTTTTCAGACAGCTTGGTCTAAATGACTAATGCAGGCTAAATTTCTAATGGAAAGATAATACTGATGCTAACTTTTACAACTTAAATGTGTCAGTAATGATGTTCCCACGTGGATCTGTGATGGGCGCACAATTTGTGCACCATGGCCCCAGGACCACAGATACAATCTAGCAAGTTAACAATTACCGCAATTGCACTTTTCAAAGAGAATTACACAATTATGAATCATTAAAGCAATAAAATGGAATGAAAATTCATTCATTTATCCATTACAGAAAAATATCAAAAAATGGACAACACGTCAATTTATCAAATTAAAACAGTCCGTCTCCGCTGAGTTAATTTAAAATATCAAATCGTTCATCTGTGTTCATCAAACGTTTTTAACCAAAAATTACAAATTAATTCTTAATGTTATGAACAAAACCTTATCTTTACATCACAAAAAAATGTGCTCAAGTATATTCGAGAACAAGCTAACATCGTAGCGGGGCTCCTGAAAAAAAGGCAATGCGATTTGCATTGCAACAGAATCCAGGGTTTCCAACTCCGAGAGAGGAGGGAGAGAGTTTAACCATTTTGTGAATGCAACAACCAGTATTGTAGACAGTTGGTTGCATAAACAAGAGTATTAATCTGACCTATAGGCAGGCCTAGCCAGGTGTGAGCAGCAGACAACTTGTGGTTGTCCTTTTTCTGCTCACCTGGGTAACGGGAATGTTGGTAAACCCTGGAAGCAATGCATTGCATCGCACGTACAACACAGAAAGAGTAGAGCGACAGAAAGACGGACACAGACACAAGACAATAGGACATGACAGGACTCGATCATTCACTGGACAACAATCGGCAAAAGACGGTACAAAACAATGACAAGGCAAGACATAATGGGGACAGGACAAGGTTGGACAATACAGGACGGGACAAGCACGGGTCGGTGTGACGACAAACTGACCCTCTCGCCAGGTCAACCCGAGTCAGTATAGCGTACTCCGAATTGATTGAATGCAAGACGAAGCGATCACGTGATACGCAACTGGGTTAGTCTGCTACAGCCGCCATTTTGTGCAGCAGAGGTGGCCTCGGTAAAGAGTAGCGATTGTGAACGTGGACGTTTTTTTTAACAAGATATAGATGTCAAAGAACTGCACAACTAGAAGTAAAACCGCTGCATTGTTGGAGAAATCGGAGGTCACCTTGAATTTAATGTCGGCGAAACTGAGGCGATCTCCGTGACTCCAACAGAACAAGTGGTTTGGTGAAAATACATACCGAGTACACAGTTGTGCAGGAATCCGACTTCAGACGCTAAATCATTGCACCAGTCCAAAACAATGATAGCCGACAGACACTAACAACATCGTGATTTGCATATAATTATAATAACCTCAGTTTATTCCTATTTTCCTTTAGCCCAGTAGGTAATACACGCAGACCTAAATCGCATGCAGGATTTGACCGTTGCCGTCACCGACGCGGGTTCAACCCCCCGCCCCTTCAGCGCGGTGTTATTTGTTTATTTTATTTTATTATTTATTTATTTTGTATTTATTTATTTATTTACTTATTTAAATATATGTGTTGTGTTGCTCTTATTATTTGTTTTTCTGATTGCGGTACTGGTCTTTAGAATGGCTGGCTAGCCTGTCATATTCTTTCATACTTATTTGTTTTATTTCTTAAAAATAATCATCATGAATTCCTACTGGAAGAACACGTTTGCGGTCCATGTCTGATTTTCGTTTCCACTGGCAATTAGATATTATTTCAGGATAACAATACAGCGTTGTCAACTTTTGTCCTACTCTTATATAAGGATGTTTCTGTGCGAAATGAAGAGTTCGGGGAAGCCCCTCTCCACTCTATTTAATCGATGCCATAGAGCAATAGAAGGGTTTAAACAACAATTTCTAACTGTTTTTATAAGCGTGTCGTGCCGATGTTTTGAAAATGTTCTAAAGCATCTTTTATCTAGAACATTTTTTTAATGTTAAACCTGTTTTAATTTACAATCGTGTTGTAGTACATCTGTAGTGCCGGATATCTGGCGATAGTCGTCTTCTCTCTACATTCAACTTTCCTCTCCTTCCCATAAACCACAGGGTCACCCTGGTCATCCCCACAGGGTGGGCATGTGGCGTGGGTGTGTAGTCTCCTCAGTCACTGACTGAGTGGGCTAGCAGACGGGTGCCATCTTTGTCCAGGATTAGGACTTGATGTCAGCAGATATGTTGTTCAGTCTTTTTCACTGGTCCGGTTTTTAAGGAGCTGTGCTAACCCAGGTCTTACCATGTTGGATTGGTCCTTAAAAATACTCATGAGCTTTTGGTCCTTTGGATCCCAAGTGTTTGCCGTGCTTGGAGACCCGTGTCGGGGGAGAAGAGGATCCTGGTGGCTGAAACACTCCACTTTGGCCTTGACTTCTGCCTAAACGGGAGGCTAGTCGTACCGGCCTAGTCAATCGGCTCTTGTCACGTTGAGCCCTATCCCACTGTTGACATGCGGGTTGCTATACGGATCACCATGCTATAGCCTCTGCTGCTGATTAGGTGCTTTACGCCAGTATTCCCCTGCATTCAACGGCGTGATAGAAGGCTGTGGCTCAAACGGTTCAATCGGGCTTACCCCCTTGAGTATATCTTTTGGGCAGTCTCCATTGTGCGTCGGCTGGAGACCCGCCGACAGTTGCACTTTCCCTTGTTGGGCTCGGTGGCGGGCGGGGACCCCCGGGGGATGAATATCTCTACTAATATAATCTGGATAAAACAAAAAACCAAAACTAGCACAGAAACGGCACATAGCCACCGACATTGAACATAACAGTGACTCGGGCTGTGAGGAAGCGACGCCTCAGGCGTCGGCCGTATGGCCTCGCTTCCTCATTGTCCATAGCAAGGTGAAGGAGAAACCTGTTACCAAGCTGCATTCTTTTCTGGGTGGGGGAGACCCTCAGGAGTCGTGTTGGCAGGCCTGACGCCCAGCGCCTGAGGTCTGGTGACTTGCTGGTGGAGTGCCGTACTCGGGCACACTCCAGCGGGCTACTGGGGCTCTCTTCCATCGGAGACACTCCTGTGAAAGTCACACCCCACAAAACTATGAATTCGTCAAGAGGCGTAATCAAAGATCAAGCTTTGGCAGAACTGTCAGAAGATGAACTTGTAATGAACCTTAAGTCTCAGGGGGTGACTTACGTCAGGCGCTTCGCTTCCAAGCGAGGTGGTGGGGAGATCCGTCTCCCTACCATCATCACCCCCACCCGGGGCTGCCCTGGGGGACTTGGGTGGGGTAACTACTTTTTAGTTCCCAGGGTCACCCTGGTCAGCCCCACAGGGTGGGTTTTCTTCTGTATTCTGGGGCATGTGTTTCTGTTTACCCTTGGTCCATTCACCTGTATTTGTCTTTTTAAAACTCTCCCAACTGTCTGCACTGCCTGTAGCTCTTGATATTGGATGTGTGTTGCTAAATGGTCTTAGCTTTATTTAGGCCCCATGGCGTAGGTTTATTTAACGTATTGGACCGGCTGGCGACATACATTCAATATTCTGTTGTTTTTTGTTTTTTTTTTTCACAAGCAGTGCAGGCACGTCCTGAGAAAGCCTTGTTGCTGTCGGGACGTTAAGCAATGTACAATCAATCCTTACCATCATCCTGACGTTTGTCACCCCCACCCCTCCTACTACCATCTGGGGAGGTTACTACTCCCTGAGAGTGAAAAAGTACATCCCTCTCTCCCTCCGGTGCTTTAAGTGCCAAAAGTATGGCCATGGGCAGAAGACATGCCGTCAGGCAGAGGCTTCATGCGCCCGTTGCACTAGGCCCGGACACTCTGCTGAGTCCTGCACAGCCACCCCCCTGTGTGTGAATTGCCAGGGGGCGCATATGCCTTCGGATAAGAAATGCCCTCGTTGGATGTCCGAGTGCAAGATTCAGCAGGTGCGTGTGGAGAAGGGGTTGTCCTTTCTGGATGCCAAAAAAAAGGTTGAAGGCCCTGGTGCAGCTGCGGCTGCCCCAACCTCTAACACCTCTGTGTATACTTTTAGTGCAGCGGTGGCAGGCAAACGTCCCACCAAAGACTTTTCATGTCAGACCCCAACTTCTTGTTTGGGGGCGGAGCCTCGGCTCATCTCGCCCCTGGAGAGTAACCCTCCTCCGGTGGTGACAAGGAGCCAGGGAACGCAGAAGGCGGACACTGCCGGTCTGGTTGTGCCACCTTTTGTTGCCCCTAAGCCTCAGCCCCCACCCAAACCTGTTAGTCAGTCAACTCCAAAGGCTTCTGGCTCTGGTCAGCCTTCTAAGGCCGCTAACTCTAGCGGCAGGAACGCTGCCCAGGACCAGAAGTCTAAGAAATCTATGGGACCGCTGTGCGCACGGGCCCAGAAGGGAAACACAGATGTCCACCTTCAAAACAAATATGCTGCACTGGAGGAGCGGATGGAGGGAGTGGAAGTTGTCGTTGCTGATGCTGCGGCAGCTCCACTCTCTTCCTCTCCGAAGAACCAGAGGAGGCCCGGGAGCCGGCCCCCCTCTGTTTCTTCAACTCCTTCACCCCCACCTGGGTCTGCCCTGGGGGACCTGGGTGGGGTTAGGTACTTTTTAGTTCCCAGGGTCACCCTGGTCAGCCCCACAGGGTGAGTTTTTCTCTCTATTCTGGGGCATGTGTTTCTGTCTACCCTTTGTCCATTCACCTGTATTTGCCTTTTTAAAACTCTCCCTACTGTCTGCACTGCCTGTAGCTCTTGATATTGGATGTGTGTTGCTAAATGGTCTTAGCTTTATTTAGGCCCCATGTGTTAGGTTTATTTAACGTATTTGACCAGATGGCGACATACATTCAATGTTCTGTTTATTTATTTTTTTTCACAAGCAGTGCAGGCACGTCCTGAGAAAGCCTTGTTGCTGTCGGGACGTTAAGCAATGTACAATCAATCTTCAACTCCTTCCAAGGTAAAGGAAAAAGGGGGGAGAAACTCCTTACCCCCAGATAAGACTTAACCATGGACTCTTTGCTTCAGTGGAATTGTCGTGGTTTTCAAGCTAACTTTGAAGAATTGCGTCTTTTAGTCAAGTTCTATAACCCCTCAGTAATATCTCTTTAGGAGACTTACTTGAAGACTTCTGACCCTGTGTCCTTTAATGGTTTTAATGTTATACATAAAGGCTCTGATTCGGAGAGGCGCTCGGGTGGAGCGGCTCTTCTCATTAGTAGCCAAATTTTATGTAGCCCCGTTAGCATCGACACCTGTCTTCAGGCTGTCGCAGCTCGGGTTACCTTGAAGAAGACCATAACCATATGCAGTATTTACCTGCCACCATCACTGCGGGTCTGTAGCAATGATACTTTTAACTTAGTAGATCAACTGCCCCCTCCCTTTATTCTCATGGGGGATTTTAACGGTCACGCTCACCTTTGGGGTAGTGACCACTATGATGGCAGAGGTCAGATGTTAGATGTTTTTTTCTCAACTTAACCTATGTGTCTTTAACGATGGCTCACCTACATACTCTTAACTCAGGTTCTGGATCTAGTTCTGTTCTAGACCTCACTGTGTGTGATCCTTTTCTCATGCTGGACTTTGACTGGAAGGTTCACGACGACCTGTGTGGTAGTGACCACTTCCCAGTAGTCCTGTCATCGGTCAGCTGTGAGGAGGATTCGCCGGTGGGGCGCTGGAATCTCAAGAAAGCTAACTGGCCTCTGTTCGCATGCCTATCAGTCTCGTGAAAGGAACTTCCTGATTCTGTCTGTCTCTCTTTCTGCCCTGCAGGCACTTTAGGGCGCGGGAACAGACCATCCACTCCTGGTGCAGATTAGAGAGCTCTACGCAGACTTGATGAAGGAATATTATGACATCATTTTTATTTGGGTCCCAGGCCATGTGGGCATCAAAGGCAACAGACTCGCAGATTCTGCTGCCAACAGTGCCCGCAGTGACCCTGTCCCTGACACACAGACTGTCTATAGTGATTTTAAACCTGTGATTAGTGCGTACTTAGCCCGCGAGTGGCAGTCCGAGTGGGACAAAGAGGAAGGGAACAAGCTTCATGAAGCTCTTCCTAAGTTACCCCACCCGGGTCTGCCCTGGGGGACTTGGGTGGGGTTAGGTATTTTTTAGTTCCCAGGGTCACCCTGGTCAGCCCCACCCCCAGTCCCTCCAATCCCCCCCCCCCCACCTTCATCGTTTCATTCACTAAAACTTAATAGACCTCCCCCGCCGCTTCCTTCTTATCCTAACCCCACCCGGGTCTGCCCTGGGGGACTTGGGTGGGGTTAGGTATTTTTTAGTTCCCAGGGTCACCCTGGTCAGCCCCACAGGGTGGGTTTTTCTCTCTATTCTGGGGCATTTGTTTCTGTCTACCCTTTGTCCATTCGCCTGTATTTGCCTTTTTAAAACTCTCCCTACTGTCTGCACTGCCTGTAGCTCTTGATATTGGATGTGTGTTGCTAAATGGTCTTGGCTTTATTTAGGCCCCATGTGTTAGGTTTATTTAATGTATTTGACCGGCTGGCGACATACATTCAATGTTCTGTTTATTTTTTTTCACAAGCAGTGCAGGCACGTCCTGAAAAAGCCTTGTTGCTGTCGGGACGTTAAGCAATGTACAATCAATCAATCAATTTATTTAGGCCCCATGTGTTAGGTTTATTTAATGTATTTGACCGGCTGGCGACATACATTCAATGTTCTGTTTTTTTTTTTTTTCACAAGCAGTGCAGGCACGTCCTGAGAAAGCCTTGTTGCTGTCGGGACGTTAAGCAATGTACAATCAATCAATCAATCAACCATGTGTTAGGACGTGCCTGCACTGCTTGTGAAAAAAAAAAAAACAACCAACTAAACAGAACATTGAATGTATGTCGCCAGCCGGTCAAACACATTAAATAAACCTGAGAAAGCCTTGTTGCTGTCGGGACGTTAAGCAATGTACAATCAATCAATCAATCCTCCCCCCCCCACACACACACACACACACACACTCACCACGCCTATCACCACTTTACAATGATAGAGCGATCCGCGAGCCCATTCCATCTGAAAAAAAAAGCATAGATCCTCATAAGACCCCGCAGGGGTTGCAGCATTTCAATGACAAAATAGTCGAGATGATGCATGGTATTGTCAAACAGCCAGTGGATGAGCCCCACCCCCCTCCCTCCCCACCTCTGTTTTAGTAACTAAAACGCATTTAAGACATAAACAGCCGTTTATAGGAAGTCCGTTGACCCAGATTAAAGTCCGTAATTTTTGTTATATTTACTTGAAATTTGAGATATAGCTAGTTTGGATAAAGACATTGGATGAGTTTGTTAGCCAACTTTGTATCCTTTCAATTTCTTTAGTAAAAATTAATTCTTTTCAGAAAAGAATTAAAACGGTAAAAAAAAACATGACTTCTACAGAAAGTCAGACAGTGGCGGTGACGTAAAAGAGGCAACTCCGTCACCACGCAGACACTGACATAATACTTTAAATATGACTTAATTCTCCCTAGCGCGCGCCGAAGTCACTCTCTCACATAAATGCACGCATCTCCAAGAAGCATATATCTTAATGCGCCCGGAGAGTTCATGAGGATCTATGTCTCTTGGAGATGTTTGGAGCGCGCGCGAATGCACACACTAACTTGCACACACACACACGCACGCACGCATATATAAAAATGATCCCACCACCCTCACGATCAATCTTGATATTGTGTTGCTGACTTAAATCAAGATAGATCTATGCCCTTAACCCTGCAGACCATAATGTGGATTAGATGCAATGTGTGTGACCCTTGTGACAAAGAGATGACTTCTGCACCAGCGAAATCCATGTTTTCTCAAATGTAATTAGTTTTCACACAGCTGTCAAACACCCGTGACCCTTGACCTTTATGATATCATAGAGATGACTGATCTAGTATACATAGGAAGGTCTTATCATCATCGTCAACTACCTGCGTGCCAAATTTGATTGAAAAATTTGCAAAAGTGTTGATATTACATGTAACTACAATTCTTTCAACAAAAAAGGGAAAGCCATTATGGCTCAAGTGGACAACCGATATACTTATGTGTGACCTTCTTTGTGACAATAAGTAAATGACTGGCTTTCACACCAGCAAAGTCCATGTTTTCTCACACTGTAAGTATTTTTGACACATATGTACACCCCCCAACCCCTCCCCCACACTTGACATTTGCAGCGAGTGAAGTAAATTAGTATTCATAGGATGGTCTTATCATCAGCAACCATTGTGCCAAATTTGATTGAAAATTTTGCTAAAATGTTGAAAATACCTACAATGTTATCAAAAATTGTCATTTTACACACATTTGTAAGCCTCTCCGAAGGGTTATCGAAATCAAAATCAGTATGCATAGATAGATCTTACCATCAGGTATCTCTGTAGCAAGTCATAGATAGATCTTACCATCAGGTATCTCTGTAGCAAGTCATAGATAGATCTTACCATCAGGTATCTCTGTAGCAAGTTTGGGTATGAAGTTGTGAGCAGTATTTGAGATAAAATCATCTTTTGTCAAAATATGGCTATTTTGGACCTATTTTCTGAGCTCTTGTGACCCTTGACCTTTCCGAGGGATCAACCAAATTAGTATGAATTGAATGGTCTTGCCCTCAGGTATCTAAGTACCAAGTTTGGGTTTCAAGTTGTGAATAGTATTTGAGGAAAAAAATAATTATGTCAAAATATAGCTATTTCTGACCTATTTCCTGAGCCCCTGTAACCGTTCCCTGTGTAGAGAGGTCACTTAAATTGGTATGTTTGGAAAGGTCTTGCCACAAAGTATCCTTGGTCCAAGTTGGAAGACTGTGGCTTGAATAGTCTCCGAGAAAATGCCAACGTTCAAGTTTTCGGCACAGACAGAAACACAACTGGACAAAAAAAATAGACTAACTTTCGCTTCGCACGTGAGCCCACCCAAAACGTGAACGCGGTCCTTTCAGTATCTGACCTCATGTGAACGCTGTAAAAATAAAATCTTACCTTAAAATCCCTCTCAGCACCAGTCCGACTGTCAACAACGAGCGTTCTTTTCTTTGGTATTCCTTTGTGTTTACACCCCACCCGGGTCTGCCCTGGGGGACTTGGGTGGGGTTAGGTATTTTTTAGTTCCCAGGGTCACCCTGGTCAGCCCCACAGGGTGGGTTTTTCTCTCTATTCTGGGGCATGTGTTTCTGTCTACCCTTTGTCCATTCACCTGTATTTGCCTTTTTAAAACTCTCCCTACTGTCTGCACTGCCTGTAGCTCTTGATATTGGATGTGTGTTGCTAAATGGTCTTAGCTTTATTTAGGCCCCATGTGTTATGTTTATTTAACGTATTTGACCGGCTGGCGACATACATTCAATGTTCTGTTTTGGTTTTTTTTAACAAGCAGTGCAGGCACGTCCTGAGAAAGCCTTGTTGCTGTCGGGACGTTAAGCAATGTACAATCATACAATCAATCCTTTGTGTTTACTGTCCCACTGGCACTATTAGCAGTTTTGGCGTCGTTTTCAACAGTTTTGGCGTAGGTTTTTTCTTGTATGTTTAGCATAGTTGTTTCCCTCCTCCTTTCTTATCCGGGCTTGGGACCGGCAATGGCGGAGTTGTATTCCTTTGCAGATATATCCAAACGCACATGAGACTCTGTAGACAATTAAAACAAATTATTTTACAAGATGCTCCTGGCTTTCGAAGCATCTCCTCAGTGCAGCACAAGGCCCCCAACAAGCTACAGCGCACATGTTATCACGCGGTCAAATGCGCATTCAATTGTGTCATATAACCGCAAGATGACCCAAACGGAATTTATTTCTTGCAAGGAATGAAAAAAAAAAAAACCTTGTTGGTCGCAGAGGGTACAATGCAGGGTTCCTTTGACCTCCCTCAGGCCTACAAGGGTCAGTGTAACGAACCCCCGTGACCCGGGCAATAACTAATCGGATACTAGCCTCAGGTATTGGTATCAACACACACCAACAACCACCCCCCCCCCCTCCGCCCACCTACTCCTCCCCCCCCCCCCCACACACACACACACACACACACACACACACACACACACACACCCTTCCAACACGCACATAATTTAGCCCGAAGGCCCCATTTCACAAATGTTGGAGGTGTTGCCTAACTGCTGTGTACCACTGAGCTGGATAGATTGACCATGATAATTCAAGGGTAGTGTCAGGTTATCTTGGCTCCTGAAGGCACCAAGCTAATCTGACAGTACCCTTGAATTATCATGGTCAATCCATTTCCTGCTTCAGGGTCCTGGGCGAAATGGGTTAAGACACGTTCAGAAATACTCGATGTTGACTGAATTACACACATGACTCATATGACCGAAATGTAAGAACACATG
>BTPG01000004.1:14285847-14378347 GCA_036245525.1 Semisulcospira habei
TCTTTCTAAATGTCATTTAACCTCTTCACTGTCGAGTTGTGCACCAACCAAGTGCAAGAGGCATAGATCCTCATGGGCCCCTGCAGGCGCGGGGGCTCATGAGGATCTATACCTCTTGCTTGGACCATTGCAAGACAGTGAGTTCACTGGACGGAACATGTGGGACTTTTAGTTCACGGCTGTTTCAGTGACGTCTGTTATGACCACAGACACTGAAGGGGTTAAACAGAAATCAACGTACTTGTAGCAGCAACGTGGGAGACAAATTACACATGATTATTTTAGTTATAAATGCATTCTTCTATAAGTGATGTTTATAAAAGAGACAGGTGTGTTTTGTCTGACAGTATTGAGGTTATCCTACCAGTTCAAGTTGCTGACAGCGTCTTTTGTAAACCATGGTGTCAAAACTCCAGTAAACTGGACCGATACAAGGCCAGCCTATGATGATGAGTCACTTTCACCGCCGGGATTTCTTGCATTTACACCATGGATTCAACACCTATGGATGGTTGTCTATGGCATGTAGCTAAATAAGTTCACCGACTGCCTCGTTTTCAGCTGCAATCTGTTTTCACTTCCGGTTGCTAACGTTTCAATGACCGATGTCTTTGCTATTGTTACGCGTCGTTTGAAAATCACGATTTTTGTGTCTTTATTTAGCAATCTCAATTTTTTCTACGCATACGTCGATAGGAAAATCAGTCGAGTTTATAACCCTGTGTTTAGATTTTTTTGTCAGCCATTTCTGAAACCCCTAATTAATACCAGAGTCAACCACAGTGTGTTCCAAAATGAGTGACATTGTGAGCTGTGAGCCTCAAGGCAGAGACTGGACTGCAGGCTGATGTCAAGGTATGAGTGATTTTGAGGGAAGTTTTAAATACATGTATTTGTCCACGGCATGTGCTATGAGGTTCATTCTGAATCTGTCCGTTATGATTATTATCATATTATTATCATATTTGTTTTGTAGTATAGGAGCGAAACACACACACACACACAGACAAATTGTAGTACAGTGAAATTTTTTTGGACAGATTATTTAGTTTTGGCAAAAAAAAAAAAAACAGCTTTTCTTTTGGAATTCTGTTTTGAAAACAGCCTGGGTTTGAGAAGGTTATGCTGATTCTGTAACCAGTGTGGCTGTTCATGTAAAGGCCTAATGTCAAACTGGGGATTTAGTTTTGGGATAGGTGTTTGTGTTATATTTCAAAATATGTGTAGGTAACGAGTATTACAAGTTGTTCTTTCGTAAAGTGTGTGTGTTATATATTGTGTGTGTGTATGTGCGTATGTGTTGTATTGTGTGTGTGTGTGTGTGTTGTATTGTGTGTGTGTGTGTGTGTGTGTGTGTGTGTGTGTGTATTTAATCAGTGTTAGGGTATTTTTTTTACCTTTATTTATTGTTTTGCTTGGCACTGTATGGTTTTTGAATTGTTTTATTAGAGATATTATTAAGTATAGGTAAACATTGTTTTTATTACCAACATATTACTTTTTATATGTGTGTTATTACTTAGAACTTTTAACGTTAAGCTACTTTTAAACATTGTTTGTTTATATTTTATGTTTATATATAGGTTATTTCTTAATTATGCGTGTGAGTGTGTGTGCTTGTCTGTATTTGTATTTCTTTTAAAACATGTCTTTTCATATAGATAAAGACTATTTTTTATGATGTTTAACGTATTTTATCTCATAATGTTATCATATTTTTTTAATATTTTTTTTTAATGCTGTGTCTGGGATACCTGCAAATGTACTTAGTTCTCACTTGATGGAATAAATCATAACTGTTTAAACAGTTTACTGTTTTACTTACCATGAGAATTCGCTCAACTGTAGCGTCCATTGCGGTAGCAGACGTACCGGAAGTAACTACAGCGGTCAATCGCTTCGGTAGACTCTGTTAGTGGCACAACGCGTGCGCGCTGAGTCAGTCAGCCGTCCATAGCTGTTGGGTCCTAGATTTACACTGACTACATTGTGACGTAGTTTTCTGTTTTGCATAATCCATATTATGATCAATAGACACAGAGATATTGGGGGTAAGACGTTACGACTTACTAACGCTTTCTTGTCAACTCTTGGCTTTTGGTAGTTTTTTTTTTTTTTTTGTTTTTTTTTTGTTGTTGTCGCGATGATTCCTGCAGGACGTCAGAATGTTGTTATTCCTGCAGGACGTCAGGATGTTGTTATTCCTGCAGGACGTCAGGATGTTGTTATCCTGCAGGACGTCAGGATGTTGTTATTCCTGCAGGAAACATGGCGACAAAAAAACGCTACCAACATCCAAAGGATTAAGTATGTCTGACGAGGTCACTATAGCATACTTTTTCGGACACTGTACTCCGTGTACACTTTTACCGAGGTACACTGTCCTGTGTTAATCTGCATACGGTGTACACTTCCGGTGTCAATATATATCAAACTTTTCGAATCTCGCTTCCATAGATAGGGTGCTCAGCGTGCCGCACCTGCTGGTTTTGTAGAGATTTGGCATAGAGCCACATTATCCCACATGGCTTAAGGGCGCATGTCTTTGAGACTCCAGAAGTATTTGTGGGTGTATTTTTACATGTGTGTGGTGCTTGCTGAACTTCTCTTAATGACTGTACCAGAAACAAAAAACACAAAACAAGAACAAGAACAACAACAACAACAACAAAACTCATCTGTGTTTTCCAGCAGGGTGAACGCGCAGAGATGTTATGCTGCAAATGCTGATGATAATCTATTGCCTCCTACACTGGTGAATGGCGTTGGCTGAATGAATATACGAACAAAAGTCAATCTGTCATGAAAAAAGATGCTCATGCTTTGCTCTCACGGGTGTCGGAATATATCATGTAGATCTGTGCCCTTTGCTAATTGCGTCTGCTCAAATACTGTTGTGAAACGAAACTTTCCAGTCTCAATGAGACGCACAGATCCTCATGTTCTGACTTACGCGGCAGGAGCTCATGCGAATCACTGAGACTGTAAGGACACACGAGGATCTGTTCTCAGTGGCAAGTAGGGTTCAAAGTAGACAAAACAGTGCACACAGAGAAATCAAGCTGCAGTTGTGTTGGAGGAAAGCGCTACCCCCTTCCTCCTCCTGCCCACCAACCCATACCCCCTCACCGGCTGTGCAGACTCTGGCCGGCTGGCTTTGTTTCACTCAGACTGGCTAACGCACTTCATCTGATTAACTCTGTGGGCCTGTGGAGTCATAAATCTTCATAACCACTGTGCGATACAGCGGTAGGCCTTCTCAGTTACTGTCGCCCACGGCATTGGAAGCTGGCACATGAGGGGGTGTGTCTCGCTGAGAGTGGTTTTACGCTCAGAACTGTGGTCCCGATATCATCCCTCGAGGCATAGATGTGAATGTGCCCGTACCAACCGGAGAACCTCATGAGTCTCGTTTAGTTTAAATAGGCGAAGGAGGGTCTATGCCTCTAGCTGACACGAGCACGTCGTTATCACACGAGATCTTCATAAGCCCTCTAAACGTAAACATCCCGAAGTACAACACAAGTAAGATTACACCATCAAACAAGAGTCCGAAATAGCTCAGGCGGTCAAACGTCGGAGCAGGAGAGCGAAGGGAATCGCCGGGGTTGTGGGTTCGAATCCCGCCGTCCCGGCCCCGGTAGCTGGACTCACAATGCGGGGGGGGGGGGGGGGGGCGGATTTGTTCAATAGCATGTCCGTTGAAAGGTCCTGGTAAATCAAAGTGGCACATTCGGAGTGCGCCTGAGTTGATCAGTGTTCAGGTCGTACTCCATAGGCAATAGATTTCCCTGTCCCCCATAACCCGCCAGTCAAGGCCGTCCATGATCACCTCGGTCCTGTGGACGTTAAACCCGAACTAACCAACCAACCATCAAACACTTCTGCGGCAGTGTGAACTGAAAGACTGTCACGAGCTTTATGCCAACTCTCCACACTGACAAACGGCGGGTCCACGTACGTTGAGCGGGCTATCTCGTCGGTAGCGAGCTAGTGTAGGATAAATTAGACTGATGGCGCAGCATGTCTTTACTAGTGTTGGATAAATTAGACTGATGGCGCAGCATGAGACGACGAGTGAACCAGCGACAGACGAAGCAGTATATAGACTCACTTTTGCAAAAGCATGTGAGCCAAAAGATGATGCCTTTTGTTTCGGCAACGATACGCATGACCATAATTATCACAACATTAAACAGATCTGAACAGAAACAGTATGCACGTGACTATTACCAGAGGACCCCAACGCCATATTCACGACACCCAATCTCAGTCAAACAATGTTGTGAAACTGCAGGCCAGTGCGTGGTTCATTGCTGGAATTTTTTGAAAATTTTCAACCACCCAAGTTGAACTATTAATGTCCACTACTTTTAGTACACTATACTACAAGATTTGAAACTATGAAGTTTATTGGGCCATTGGTTTGGGATTTGTGCATCAGCATACATTACTTTATGATCGCTAATCGTAACAAATCAGATTTCTGTTAAAGCGCGTGATTTCCTTGAACCATTTCTGACAAAACTTACGGGTATTGCACCAGTTACAGGACATTAGGCGCATTATAAGCCATGCAGTTCAGACTTGATCTAACCCAGCCTATATCACATGAAGTGCATTATAAGCCATGTTCAGACTTGATCTAACCCAGCCTATATCACATGAAGTGCATTATAAGCCATGTCCATACTTGATCTACCCCCTGCCTATATCTGTTTGTAAAGCGCCACACGTGACGGACTGTCTCGGCGGTGACTCCTGTGTTGTTACTCGTTATAAACCAGTCAGCCGTTAAAAGCACGGTAGCTGTGTTGCATATTGATTTATCTTGCATCCTGGTCAAAATATTACCTGTCTTTGTGTCGTGCCAGTCGTCTGGTCATCCACGTTGCACAACAGCTCCGTTGGTCTACACAAGTATGTCCGCCTTTGTCGCGCGTGTAATTGATCCGGCGCGAAGACTTTGTGAGAAAACAGACTCGTACTACGCCATGGTTAGAACTTTAATATAAAATAGAAGTGGAGTGTTCGTATACCATTTTGATGTATAGTCACCGAGAGCAAGGTTCGAGGTGACTATGAATATGGCTTGGCTTGACTTCGCGAACGAAGATTCTATAGGGCTTGCCCACGTCGTCTGCAGGCATTTTCGTGGCTGCGGAGGCCAATCCGGGACAGGCAGGTTCGACCGCAGTGGCTGCAGGGGAAGGTCTGGTCAGGGTTCTGAGTTACGGCAACTCGGTTTTTTCTCCTGAGCCGTTTGTCCTTAAGGTTAGCTCTGCGAGAGTCCTCAAAGGAGACGGCTGCCTTGTAGATGGTGGAGCGCCAGGTGTCACGGTCCGCAGCAAGCGAAGACCACTGGCGGTGGTCTATTTGGCAAGCACTAAGTGACTTCTTGAGACCGTCTTTGTATCTCTTCTTTGGTGCCCCTCTGTCACGGTGTCCAGTAGCAAGCTCGCCGAACAGAGTGATCTTGGGTAGGCGATGATCCTCCATCCTGGAGACGTGCCCCGCCCAGCGAAGCTGTGTCCGCAGCAACAAAGCCTCGATGCTCATAGTTTCTGCCTGTTCAAGGACCTCGACGTTGGTGACATAGTCACTCCAGTGAATGCCCAGGATGGTACGCAGGCAGCGCTGGTGAAAGCGTTCGAGGAGTCGTAGTTGGTTGCGGTAGAGGGCCCAGGACTCGGAACCGTACAGCAGGGTGGTGAGGACGACAGCTCTGTACACACTGATCTTGGTGCCCGTTTTCAGCTGTTGATTGTGCCACACCCGCTTGAAAAGTCGCCCAAAAGCGCTGTTCGCTTTTGCCAGCCTGCTGTCAAGCTCCTTGTCCAGCTTGGCATCTGACGTGATGATGCAGCCAAGGTAGGTAAACTGGTGTACTGACTTCAGTTCAGACTCGCCGATGGTGATGTGGGGAGGGCGATGCTCTACCTTGGGTGCCGGCTGATGTAGTACCTCTGTCTTTTTCAGACTGACCTCGAGTCCAAAGAGCTGGGCAGCATCTGCAAAGCAGGATGTGATGCGCTGCAAGGCTCTCTCTGTGTGTGCAACAAGGGCAGCGTCATCAGCAAAGAGCAGCTCACGAATCAGTTGGTCTAGGGTTTTCGTGTGGGCCTGCAGTCGTCTGAGGTTGAACAGGCTGCCATCGAGACGATACCTGATGTACACTGCATCGTCATCGTCGAGGTCTACTGTGGCCTGCTTCAACATCATGCTAAAGAAGATGGTGAAGAGGGTTGGTGCCAGCACGCAGCCCTGTTTCACGCCGTTGATAATGGGGAATGGTTCTGAGAGGTTACTGTTGAGTCTAACCTGGCCTTGCTGGTCCTCGTGGAGCTGGACGATCATGCTTAGGAACTTTGGGGGACAGCCAAGTCGCTCCAGGATCTGCCACATGCCTTGCCTGCTCACAGTGTCGAATGCTTTTGTTAGGTCGACAAACGTTACGTACAGCCCTTTGTTCTGCTCGCGGCACTTCTCCTGAAGCTGTCTCAGCACAAAGACCATGTCGGTGGTACTCCTGTTGGCTCTGAAGCCACACTGGCCCTCTGGGAGGTGGTCTTCAGCGATGGCAGGTACCAGCCGATTCAGGAGCAGCCTTGCGAGAATTTTCCCGGCAATGGACAGCAGGGTAATTCCACGATAATTAGAGCATTCAGATTTCTCTCCTTTGTTCTTGTATAGGGTGATGATGACTGCATCACGGAGATCCTTTGGTAGTGTTCCTTTCTCCCAGCAGCAGAGAAAGAGGTCATGGAGCTTGTTGTGCAGTGCTGGGCCTCCATGTTTCCAGATCTCTGGCGGGATTCCGTCAATGCCTGCTGCTTTGCCACTCTTGAGCTGGTGGATGGCTGTGTGGGTCTCTTCGGCGGTGGGCGGTTCGTCCAATTCAACCTTTAGTGGGAGCTGTGGGATTTGGAGGATGAATGTTTCTTGAACAGTGCGCTCAGCGCCGAAGAGGTCCTGAAAGTATTCTGACCAGCGGTTCAAGATGGAGGTATTATCTGTGAGGAGTGCCTGTCCATCGGCGCTTCGCAGGGGACTTTGTACCAGGTGCCTAGGGCCATACACTGCTTTCAGTGCTTTATAGAAGCCCCTGTAGTCACCGTTGTCAGCGCAAAGCTGGGTCCTCTGTGCCAGTCTCGACCACCACTCGTTCTGGAGCTCTCTAAGCTTGAGCTGGAGACTGCTGCAGATGAGGCGAAAGGCAGATTTCTTCACAGGGCAGGAAGGCTGGGCTAGGTGGGCCTGGTGGGCGGCTCTTTTGTTTGCTAGAAGTTCCTGGATCTCCACGTCGTTTTCGTCAAACCAGTCTTTGTTCCTCTTTCTAACAAAGCCCAAGACTTCCACAGAAGATTTTACAATAGCAGTTTTCAGTTGCTCCCAGAGTGTTTCAGGGGAGGAGTCTGCTGGATCAACTGTGTCTTTGAGCATGCGCTGTAAATCTGTCTGAAGGGCAGCTTTCTTGTCATCACGCTGAAGGCTGGCGACATCAAGCTTTTTCTGGAGGGGGCCTCTTTTCTTGGGTTTCAGCTTGAGGTGGAGCCTGAGTTTGCAGCGGACAAGGCGGTGGTCAGTGTGGCACTCTGCACTGGGCATCACTCTGGTGAGGAGGACGTCACTGCGGTCCCTCTGACGCACAAGGACATAGTCGATAAGGTGCCAGTGCTTGGAGCGAGGATGCATCCAGGTGGTCTTTCGACTGTCCTTTTGCTGGAAAGTAGTGTTGGTGATGACAAGTTGCTGTTCTGCACAGAACTCCAACAGCAGGCGGCCATTGTCATTGCAGTTCCCAACGCCATGCTTGCCGAGGACTCCTTTCCAGGCTTCAGAGTCTTGGCCCACTCTGGCGTTGAAGTCGCCAAGGATGATGACTTTGTCGTCTGCGGGGGTGCTCTGCAGGAGGCTGCGCAGGTCAGAGTAGAACTTGTCTTTTTCTGCAGGCTCTGCCAGGAGGGTTGGGGAGTACACACTGAGAAGGGTGACGTATTGCTGGTGTCTCAGTGGGAGGCGCATGGACATGATGCGGTCGGAGTGACCCATTGGTAGGTTTTCCAACTTAGTCGCAATGGGGGTCTTGACCATGAAGCCCACGCCTGAGAGCCGTCTTTCTGATGCAGGCCTGCCTGACCAGTAGAGGGTGTAGCCAGCGCCAAGTTCTTGGAGGCTGCCTTCCTCCGGGAGGCGTACTTCGCTGAGCGCGGCGATGTCGATGTTTAACCTCCGCAATTCATGGGCAATAAGGGCGGAGCGACGTTCAGGGCGTCCGCTGTCTGCTGTGTCGAGCATGGTTCGGATGTTCCAGCATGCTACGTTTAGTCCGGTCGTGGTCGTCATGAAAGTGGATCCATTGTTTTTTCTTGTTTTCTGACCGCAGGAGAAGATGCCCGTTGACCGCGGCTTGCCAACTGGGGTTACGAGGGGATGAGCTTTGGTTAGGCCACCTTTTCTAGGCCCCTCTCCGTGTGGAGCAAGCAGTGCTGTCCCTAGAGAAGGCTGCTTGGTCGTTCAGGGTGTGCCGAGTGACGTTGTCATCCCCAGGTCAACATCAGGCGACCAATATCCTGAACCGCCTGCATGCAGGTTTGAGACTGCGGCTTCCAGTGACATCTTTCACCTGCCGTTTCGCCCCTTGCCCATCGCTACAGGACTTGGAAAGGTCGTTGTCATGGTCCGTGGGCGTTTCCTAAAGCCTGAGCGGTGGAGCTTTTTGGTGGAGTGCAGTGTGCGCAGTACTGACCCCACCCTTTAAACCCTTGGTTCGTCTGCCATGGCCTAGCACGCTAGGACGGTGGCATCGAGGTCCTCGGGTCGTAGGTTTTATATCAGACTGTCCTTGTCCTAGTCTCTGGCTCAAAAACCTTCCCCGGAGACACGGGGGCTTTGATGTCAGGGTTTTCCTCCCTTAGCCTTTCCGCAGCCAAGCGGCCAGTCCTGCAAGGCAGCAGGGGACTCGTGGAGGGCGGGGTCGTCTATGTCCCGTGCAGATGTGACTATGAATATAACAGCTTGAGAATGGGAGTCGCCAGATCTGTCTAGAAATGATAGCATACGAATACTCTACTCTATGTTTTATAGAACCTTTCACAACATCAGCAATATTGGTCAACCACTGTGTCCTAAACTTTCATTCAATGCCTGCAAGCAGACGAACCTGGTGCCGTTGCACAACATGTAGTTAATCTTCTAGCCGTCAGACTCTGTCAACTAAAATCTGAACTTAGCAACAACATAATCTAACTCGTTGCACGAATGCATTTTAGACTAACAGCTAAATTAGCGTGAAAACGTTACTTCGTTGCCCGTGAAATGTTGGAAACAAGAGCCGAAGCTCGCAAACCTTAGCACTGGATGTCCGAATGTCACCGTGTGTGGACAGTTTTGTTCTGGTGACGCTGTGTATTTGGCGAAACCTACATTCATAACATGAACGTCATGGACTTCCCTTATAAATTGACTCTGCATCTATCTCATGCCATTCAGATGACGCTTCGTTCTGTGTCTTCCAAACTTTGACGTCACACATGTATCCATTTGTTGTGCGAATTCCCATCGTCCAGGGGTTGGTTGCACAACAGGTTTCCATGTAGGTTCTATGGAGAATGTTGGTGAAAGTCAGAAACAACTACGCATTTTGCCGACTATGACCCAGTCATCCAAGAGATGTTAAACTATTTATGTGCTGTATCAATGTTATGCAGTAAATGACAGAAGTGAGATGTAGCACAGTGCTCGTATAGTTGGAAATGAAATCAAAGACTAGGTATTTAAAGCTACAATCAGACAAATGCAATGGTCATTTCTTATAACTTGATTCAAACTGTTATTAGTGCTGCTCGGAACAACTGTAACGTTCCCATGCTAATTTAGCTGTTAAGTTACGCTTCCATAAGCACGAATCCGATACGATTGCTATCCGAAGCAGATGCGGTGATGAAATTTTCCTTAAAAAATTGCGTCATTTTCATTTGGATACACACAAATATGAAAAAGACTTGCACCAACTTTTCTATTCCGCTTCTGATTCGGATCGAGTTCGTATCGGATTCGTGTCTATGGGTCGCTCACCTTAGCCTAAAATGCGTCCGTGAAACCGCAGTTAGACTATGTTGTTGCTAAGTTCAGATTTTAGCTGACAGAGTCTGACGGCATGTTGCGCAACGGGAACCTGGTTCGTCTGCTTGCAAACATTTAATGAAAAGTTTAGGACACAATGGTTGACCAGTATTGCTGATGTTGTGAAAGGTTCTATATGTCCCTAGAGTCCGTTTTAAGCAAAGCCTGCATCATGTGTGTGTGTGTGTGTGTGTGTGTGTGTGTGTGTGTGTGTGTGTGTGTCTGTATGTGTGTGTGTGTCTGTATGTATGTGTGTGTGTGTGTGTGTGTGTGTGTGTGTGTGTGTGTGTGTGTGTGTGTGTGTGTGTGTGTGTGTGTGTGTGTGTTTTGAACGCAGGTGATTTCAAGATAACTCTTAAGAGGAAAAGATGGCTACAAACCTTGGACCTCATTTATTTTAGTGTTCATTTAGTCCTGACAACAATGGTTTAGCGCCTACTCTCGGGAAATTTTGAATATGAACTGTTTAAACCTACCTGAAATATACCTTGATCGCGCCAGAAACATTGACATCTTTATTTCTTTAAGCCTGACGTTCTCCATGCTGAATATTCAATGGTCTGGACTTGCAATGCTTCTGATCAGCACATAGCTTGTCACATGTAGTTTCAGCATCAGTGATGCAGGTGAGTGGTCACTGAGGCCTTAACAGGGTATAATTAGTTCACCTTTTCTGTAGGTCATCTCCATGATTTCCCGAGGGTAGTAGCTAAACCGTTTGGTATAAAACCAGATAATTTTTTTTTATAAATTAGGACCATATTATTTGGTGATCACTTTTTTTGTTTTTTTTTTAAAGAAATGGGAACAACTTTGAAATGGGGCTCGTCGGAGCGCATTCCGGAGCATGCACGTGACGTTTCTGGCGTGCAGGGCAGAAATTATGGCAAAGAAGTAACAAGATCAAAATGACGTCACGTCTGGCTACGCGAACCTTGCTGGAAACGTCTTTTTGATGCCAAGCGCCGTATGTGTGTGTGTGTTTGTGTGTGTGTGTGTGTGTGTGTGTGTGTGTGTGTGTGTGTGTGTGTGATGTGTGCGTGTGTGTGTGTGTGTGTGTGTGTGTGTGTGTGTTCGTGCGTGCGTGCGTGCGTGCGTGCCTGTGTGTGTGCGTGTGTTATGTGTCAGCCACTAAAGCCACGCGTTTGAGGACGGACAAATTTTGAACTTTTATGATAATTTATTCTCCCTAAAAAAATTATCTCGAGGTAGCTGTTTTGTTTTTTTTCTTAATTTTTTTTTAATTTTATTTATTTATTTATTTATTTATTTATTTATTTATTTATTTATTTTTTATTTTTATTTTTTATTTATTTTTTTTTTTTTTTTGGGGGGGGGGGGGGGGGGGCTCATTGGCGAGAAAATGTCCGTTTCACAAAAACCGGTTGATCCACACTGAAGTCCGTATTTATTCTTATTTTATTAGATATTTTGCGTATAGCTAGAAAAAAAGGGAGATATTGAATGAGTTCGTTAACTAGCATTGTACCTCTAGAACCTTTTGAGTGATAATGAAATATTTTTGGAAAAAAATAGTTTCACGTTTTTGGGATTAATTTCAAGAATCATTTGGGATTAATCTTAAAACAATTAAATCTTTTTTTCTACAAAACAAAACAATCTTTTCCTTAATACTCGCATTTTTCTTTCATGTAACGTGTTTACATAAGCCTACATTTTGTCTCGGCTGTCGGGTACATTTAGGTCAATTTGGACCTGTAAGCCCTAGGTGTGAAAATCAGACAATTTTCTGCACCACTTTTTCGGAGTTATTTTTAAACAACTAACATATCTTTGATTTTTCCTTTATGAAAAAAAAAAACTCTTCTCATTAATACCCGCATGCTTTTTCGTAAACAGTGTTTGCATAAACCTGCTGTTTCTCTCGGCTCTGGGGTAGGATTAGGTCAGGTATGAAAATCAGAAAGAAAATCGCCAAGTTTGATTCTCTAATACGTAAAATGTTAGTTGTTAGTACTGCGATGAGTGACGTATAACATCGTCACTATGAACACAGCGTCGTGGGACTAATGATGCCACGACGTGAAGCTTGAAATGACGTCATTTCGCTGCTCTTGCTATCATTCTTCTTCAGAATAGCTATCACTACGCAAAACCACAGTGCGTACGAATGGCGGGAATTGCCGTGTGTCCGTCTTTATTTCTGTGTGTCAGTGTGTATGGATCAGAGGGTGGATTAGAGTAGAAGGAGATGGACCAGAAAGAAAAGCTTGAAAATAGGAACAACTTTGGGCTGTGGTCCCATCTTGTTCATAGTGCTGACCTGAAATACGAATTGCTCACAAGTTGACATGAAAAAGAGACGAGGCAAATTTTGCTCTAACGGACCTTACTGATGAAATCCAAACCAACAGGCTGACAGCCAGGCGTGTCAAACACCGTTACTTACACCATAATAACCAGCTGAGTGTGACTGTGGCACTGAGGAAATCCAAACACAAAAGCTGACAGAAAAGACTGTTACAACACAGTTTATTGATCTTTTGATGAAAAGCCTTTTTGTTTTCAAAATAGCCAAACAAACAAGTGTACAACTGGCTGCTTATCTTGTCAGTGTGAAGAGGCTGAACCAAACCAACAAGTGTACACAACTGGCTGCTTATCTTGTCAGCCTGAAGAGGCTGAACCACACAAACAAGTATACAACTGGCTGCTTATCTTGTCAGTGTGAAGAGTCTAATCCACATAAACAAGTGTACAACTGGATGCTTATCTTGTCAGTGTGAAGAGGCTGGACCACACAAACAAGTGTACAACTGGCTGGTTATCGTGTCAGTGTAAAGAGGCTGAACCACACAAACAAGTGTACAACTGGCTGCTTATCTTGTCATTGTGAAGAGGCTGAACCACACAAACAAGTGTACAACTGACTGCTTATCTTGTCAGTGTGAAGAGGCAGAACCACACAAACATGTGTACAACTGGCTGCTTATCTTGTCAGTGTGAAGAGGCTGAACCACACAAACAAGTGTACAACTGACTGCTTATCTTGTCACTGTGAAGAGGCTAATCCACACAAACAAGTGTACAACTGGCTGCTTATCTTGTCAATGTGAAGAGGCTGAACCACACAAACAAGTGTACAACTGACTGCTTATTTTGTCAGTGTGAAGAGGCAAAACCACACAAACAAGTGTACAACTGGCTGCTTATCTTGTCAGTGTGAAGAGGCTGTTTATCTTGTCACTGTGAAGAGGCTGAATCACACAAGTGTACAACTGGTTGCTTATGTTGTCACTGTGAAGAGGCTGAACCAAACGAACAAGTGTACAACTGGCTGCTTATCTTGTCAGTGTGAAGAGGCTGAACCACACAAACAAGTGTGCAACTGGCTGCTTATCTTGTCAGCCTGAAGAGGCTGAACCACACAAACAAGTATACAACTGGCTGCTTATCTTGTCAGTGTGAAGAGTCTAATCCACATAAACAAGTGTACAACTGGATGCTTATCTTGTCAGTGTGAAGAGGCTGGACCACACAAACAAGTGTACAACTGGCTGGTTATCGTGTCAGTGTAAAGAGGCTGAACCACACAAACAAGTGTACAACTGGCTGCTTATCTTGTCATTGTGAAGAGGCTGAACCACACAAACAAGTGTACAACTGACTGCTTATCTTGTCAGTGTAAAGAGGCAGAACCACACAAACATGTGTACAACTGGCTGCTTATCTTGTCAGTGTGAAGAGGCTGAACCACACAAACAAGTGTACAACTGACTGCTTATCTTGTCACTGTGAAGAGGCTAATCCACACAAACAAGTGTACAACTGGCTGCTTATCTTGTCAATGTGAAGAGGCTGAACCACACAAACAAGTGTACAACTGACTGCTTATTTTGTCAGTGTGAAGAGGCAAAACCACACAAACAAGTGTACAACTGGCTGCTTATCTTGTCAGTGTGAAGAGGCTGTTTATCTTGTCACTGTGAAGAGGCTGAATCACACAAACAAGTGTGCAACTGGCTGCTTATCTTGTCAGCCTGAAGAGGCTGAACCACATAAACAAGTATACAACTGGCTGCTTATCTTGTCAGTGTGAAGAGGCTAATTCACACAAACAAGTGTACAACTGGCTGTTTATCATGTCACTGTGAAGAGGCTGAACCACACAAACAAGTGTGCAACTGGCTGCTTATCTTGTCAGCCTGAAGAGGCTGAACCACACAAACAAGTATACAACTGGCTGCTTATCTTGTCAGTGTGAAGAGGCTAATTCACACAAACAAGTGTACAACTGGATGCTTATCTTGTCAGTGTGAAGAGGCTGAACCACACAAACAAGTGTACAACTGGCTGGTTATCGTGTCAGTGTAAAGAGGCTGAACCACACAAACAAGTGTACAACTGGCTGGTTATCTTGTCATTGTGAAGAGGCTGAACCACACAAACAAGTGTATAACTGGTTGGTTATCGTGTCAGTGTAAAGAGGCTGAACCACACACACAAATGTACAACTGGATTTGAACATGGTAGTATTTGCTGGGCGGCAGTGGATCGAGGTCAGTCTTTTGAAGTGATTTTCACAGCAGCCATCCCATATAGGCGAGGAATAGTCATAATGAGGCTTGATATATGCATTGTAAACCAGTATTCTAGTTGTAAAATCTATAATGCGTTTTAAGCGTGACAGAAGAAATAGTTTTTTTTTTAGGATGAAAGTGATCGTCGATAACAACACCAAGTAGAGTATGTTCCTTCACTTGCTTAACTGGATCATTGCCAATGGCAAAGTTTAGAGGGGAAGGGTGAAGCTGTGTTTTGGGCGTGTTGCGTGGAGCATTGTTTCAGTTTTGGAAGGATTCAGTACCATATGGTTTGAATCAAACCAAGCTGTTACCTCTTCTAGACGGCCCTGTAAATTTGTTTATAATTTTTGGACGTCTTTCGCTGATGTATGCAAAGTGGTGTCATCCGCAACATCTCGCAAGTGATGTTTGCGTCAGGCAGCTGCAAGAGTAAGTCATTTATAAATATGTTAAATAGGAGAGGTCCGAGAATGGAGTCTTGGGGAACCCCATATTTGACAAATCCTTCCGATGAGAATTTACCGTTAAGATATACGTTGAGTTCGATTATCAGGTACGATTGAAAGAAAGCAACTGATCTATGGCATCTCAAATACAGTTGAAGCTTACAAAGAAGCAGCTGATGGTCAATGAGGTCAAACGCTTTCTTAAAGTCGAGGAAGACAGCACCTGATATGTGTGATTCGTTAATTTTGTTTAGCCATTTATCGGTTAAATGTATTAGTGCAGTCTGTCATGAATTCTGAGGCCGAAAGCCAGATGACAATTTGTGTAAGAGTGAACGTTTATCTAGGTATTGTGAAGATTTTGTTCAATATGCCTTTCTATTAGAGAAGAGATATTTTATGATAATTATTGATTTCAAATAAGTCTTTAGCTTTGAAGAGAGGAATAGTTTTAGCTTTTTTAAAAGCAGCGGCAAAGACTTTATTCTCTATGCAGAGATTGTAAATATAAGTTAGTGTGTAAATATAGGTTAGTGTCTCAATAATATATGGAGCAGCTAATTTCAAGACCTTCCCACTTATACCAACAAGACCATAGGCGATTTTATTCCTCAGACGAGAGAGATGTTACCCGACTTCATGGACCGCTATTCGCGGTATGACGAAGGCGTCATCTGCCCTAAGTTTCTCATTACAAAAAGTTTCCACGAAGTCAGTAGTAAAGGTGTCTGAAGAATTAGTCGAAACCAGTGATTCGGATACAGACAGAAAATGCTTATTAAATTTGTCTGCGGACAGACTTTCTAGGATGTCGTTAGAACAATGACGTTTGTTGGTTAGAGAGTGCAGGCCCTTCCATATTGCTGAGACGCTGCGATCCTCCTAAACACATTTTTGAAATGACAGTTTCCTCACCTCTCTAATACGATATTTTATCTTGCTACGCTGCGCCTTAAATTTTGCATAGTTTTTCTCTCTGCGTAGCTGATTTCTAAGCGGACGGGCAATTAGTGAGTGACAGTCACGGGTATTTTGTATTTTGTCTTCTAACTTTTCAAGTTTTTCTAATGCCTCATTTTTTAAAATTAAAAATTAGACTAGATTCCTGTACTTGGATTTTTTCTTAATCTTCCATTTTATCTGACAATAAGATTAATTTGCCGTGACCTTAACATCAGAGATTATTGCACTCATCGTTTCACCCACAATGCTCATCTTTGAGAAATTTATCAGATAGCTTCCCGAAAAGCGGACCTGTTGTGACATTAGATATGCAGTACTTCAAGGTGACACCTCTGGTCAGAGAAAGAGAGCGACCCACACGATATAATTCTGTCACACACACTTCACCTGAGGACAAGGTGTAGTCTAACCGTATAGCTTGAGCAGGGTTAGATCTAATATGCCGACTTCATCTGCTCTGGGTTATGTACTCTCAACGTGTTGCTCAAACTACAGTTCATCAGACAGCAGTACCCCCGTTCACTGTCGAGAAACAAGAACATGACCCAACAGCAAAAGACATAGATCCTCATGCGATCCTCATAGATCCTCATGAGCCCCTCATTTGCGGGGACTCATGAGGATCTATGTCTCTGGTCGAGACTAAGTTTTACTGTGTTCCTCGGACGGTTGTGATTTTTGGTTGTTGAATGAACAAAGAAAGGAGTTGTGTTCCCTGACTCTGAGGCCATATACGCGGTGGATCATTAGTACGTGTTCTGACATCAGTACACACACAATATCTGGTCTGTGATGCAGCAATATTGTATCCTAGTGTCAGTACACACACAATATCTCGTCTGTGATGCGTCAACATTGTATCCTAGTAACATCCCTCCGCACTAGGACAGTCTCACCCACTTAACACAAAACCAGAATATTAGTGGTTATTCTTGAATCACAATCAGGTCAACGACAGTAGGTTTTGCCCTTCTATGGGAAGGAAAGACAGTAGATTGCGCCTCTGTATAACCAAGTGAGGGACCGTTTGCTGAATGGAGCTGATCATTTGGACATTCATTCTCGTGGCAGTCGCAGTGTTCATAATGAGGTTTCCTTGCAACGCACGACGACCAACAGGCAACGAACGCGACATCATGGCGGATGACCAGCTTGTTCCAGAACCGTGGACAGCACACCCAACATCTCCAAGAAGCATATATTCTCATGAGCCATAAGGGATGACAAGCTTATATGCTTCTTGGAGATGTTGAGAGTGTTGTCTATGCTTATATTAGAAGTTGGTTATCCGGTGTCAAAACTGAATCACTCTCCTTCGTTGTTTGTTGTCGTTCGTTGTCGTTCGTTGTTGGATGTCGTTCGTTGTTGGTTGTCGTTCGTTGTTGGTTGTCGCTTGTTGTTGGTTTATTTTTGGTGCAAACGAAGCCTGACTACTAGTAAAACCGGATGCGTCCGTCAAACTGCGGATGTTAGTGAAGCAACTCCTGGTGACAAGAGTTAATTAGTTAGTTATTTTAAACGGCAATAACACAATTAATGTCAGTAGAGCTTGGGCAGGGTAGGCATTGTGTCCAGTGAAGGGCTGGGACACTAGGAACGTAAAGAGCTTTGACAGGGTAGGCATTGTGTCTAGTGAAGGGCTGGGACACTAGGAACGTAAAGAGCTTGGACAGGGTAGGCATTGTGTCTAGTGAAGGGCTGGGACACTAGGAACGTAAAGAGCTTGGACAGGGTAGGCGTGTCTAGTGAAGGGCTGGGACCCAAAGGACCGTAAAGAGCCTGGGCAGGGTAGGCATTGTGTTTAGTGAAGGACTGGCACCCTAGGGAACGTAAAGAGCTTGGGCAGAGTAGGCATTGTGTTCAGTGAAGGTCTGGGACAATAGGAACGTAAAGAGCTTGGACAGGGTATGCATTGTGTTCAGTGAAGGTCTGGAACGTAGGAACGTAATGAGCTTGGACAGGGTAGGCATTGTGTCTAGTGAAGGACTGGCACCCTAGGAACGTAAAGAGATTGGACAGGGTAGGCATTGTGTCTAGTGAAGGATTGGCACCCTAGGAACGTAAAGAGCTGGACAAGGTAGGCATTGTGTCTAGTGAAGGACTGGCACCCTAGGAACGTAAAGAGATTGGACAGGGTAGGCATTGTGTTCAGTGAAGGTCTGGGAACCTAGGAACGTAAAGAGCTTGGACAGGGTAGGCATTGTGTTCAGTGAAGGACTGGCACCCTAGGAACGTAAAGAGCTTGGACAGGGTAGGCATTGTGTCTAGTGAAGGACTGGGAACCTAGGAACGTAAAGAGCTTGGACAGGGTAGGCATTGTGTCTAGTGAAGGACTGGCACCCTAGGAACGTAAAGAGCTTGGACAGGGTAGGCATTGTGTCTAGTGAAGGACTGGCACCCTAGGAACGTAAAGAGCTTGGACAGGGTAGGCATTGTGTCTAGTGAAGGACTGGGAACCTAGGAACGTAAAGAGCTTGGACAGGGTAGGCATTGTGTCTAGTGAAGGACTGGCACCCTAGGAACGTAAAGAGCTTGGACAGTGTAGGCATTGTGTCTAGTGAAGGACTGGGACCCTAGGAACGTAAAGAGCTTGGACAGGGTAGGCATTGTGTCTAGTGAAGGACTGGCACCCTAGGAACGTAAAGAGCTTGGGCAGAGTAGGCATTGTGTTCAGTGAAGGACTGGGACCCTAGGAACGTAAAGAGCTTGAACAGGGTAGGCATTGTGTTCAGTGAAGGTCTGGGAACATAAGAACGTACAGAGCTTGGACAGGGTAGGCATTGTGTTCAGTAAAGGTCTGGGAACCTAGGAACGTAAAGAGCTTGGACAGGGTAGGCATTGTGTCTAGTGAAGGACTGGCACCCTAGGAACGTAAAGAGCTTGGACAGGGTAGGCATTGTGTCTAGTGAAGGACTGGCACCCTAGGAACGTAAAGAGCTTGGACAGGGTAGGCATTGTGTTCAGTGAAGGACTGGCACCCTAGGAACATAAAGAGCTTGGGCAGAGTAGGCATTGTGTTCAGTGAAGGACTGGCGCCCTAGGAACGTAAAGAGCGTGGACAGGGTAGGCATTGTGTTCAGTTAAGGTCTGGGACCCCAGGAACGTAAAGAGCTTGGACAGGGTAGGCATTGTGTCTAGTGAAGGACTGGCACCCTAGGAACGTAAAGAGCTTGGACAGGGTAGGCATTGTGTCTAGTGAAGGACTGGCATACTAGGAACGTAAAGAGCTTGGACAGGGTAGGCATTGTGTCTATGGAAGGACTGGGAACCTAGGAACGTAAAGAGCTTGGACAGGGTAGGCATTGTGTTCAGTGAAGGTCTGGGGCCCTAGGAACGTAAAGAGCTTGGACAGGGTATGCATTGTGTCTAGTGAAGGACTGGCACCGTAGGAACGTAGAGCTTGGGCAGGGTAGGCATTGTGTCTAGTGAAGGACTGGGGCCCTAGGGAACGTAAAGAGGTTGGGCAGGGTAGGCATTGTGTCTAGTGAAGGGCTGGGACCATAGGGAACGTAAATAGCTTGGGCAGGGTAGGCATTGTGTCTAGTGACGGGCTGGGACCATAGGGAACGTAAAGAGCTTCGGCAGGGTAGGCATTGTGTTTGGGCTGGGAACGTAAAAAGGTCATTCCTAAAGCATTTTCATGGATTTGAAATCACAGTGCATGTGAGTGCTTCGGCCTCAAATTGCGAGTGATATCAATGGCAGCAAAGTGGACTAATGTTGTGTGTGCACACAGTGGGCGGTGTGCAAGTCTGTTTTCTTTCTGTGTACCTTTGAGCTAAAGTTGGTGTAGCGTGCCCGACACATGGTGTGTCAGGTTTTTGCTTTCAATTGGTACGGTTAACATTGGCAAGCCACGTGACGCCTATCTTATGAAACATGCTGTTTGAGCGACTAGTGTGAGAGACGCAGGTGACCACTGTGGACAGTGTGAGAACGGACTTCATCTGCTGGGCCCACGTTTACCTCCCATCCTAGTTATGGCCATTACATTTGGCTCTTTATGTCTGTTTAAACTCATTTAGCCCCGCAGCACTACAACGGAAGAGGCATCGACTATGAAAATTCACGGGTAGTGCCAGATTAGTTTGGCGCTATTATGAGCCAAGCTAATTTGGCACTACCCATGAATTTTCATGGTCGACCCACCATATCTTGTAATCCCAGTTCGCGTTGATTAAACAAGCGTTACATTCCAAACAAGTATTACCTAAAGTAGAGAGCGTGTTGTCTCGAGGGTTGTGTCTGATCCTGCTGCACTGCATATTGCACAAGTCCACATTGCAGTGAAAGAGCGAGTGTGTGATCAGGACAGAGCACACTGTACTGGTTACTGTTTACTGCACACTGCACATTGCATAAGTCCACATTGCAGTGACAGAGCGAGTGCGTGATCAGGAGAGACCACACTGTACCTGGTTACTGGTTACTGCTTGCCGCGTCTCCCTGTTCAACTATGCACTCTCTCTCTCTCTCGCTGTACAAGTCGTGAAGAACCTCGCCAGCCCCTGGCGCGATCAACAAGGCTTTTGTTGGCTGGTGATTCATGCGGGACGTAAATGTTCCACGACGCGCTCTATGCAGCCTTTTTAAAAAATCTGCGAGTGGCATGGAACCTCATGTTTCACGACAGGCTGCTATACTATTGAGTCGCGCTCAGGGCACTTTTCCTGTACACCTGTGTGCGCGTGTGTGTGCTCTACCCGTCGGTATTAATCCCTGCCCTGCCAATGTACGTTTATTGAGTTTCTGAACTCTTTGTTCATTCGACGACCAAAAGTCACAATCGTCCGAGGGACGTGGAAACAAACTGGTCTTAGCAAGAGGCACAGATCCTCATGAGCCCTCGCTACTGCATGAAGATCTACACCTCTTGCATGTGGCTGGCGGTCAGTTATTCTGGGCAGGGAAGAGTGTGTTATAAATATATGCGGTACATGGCACACCAAAATCACGTGTCAGCCTAGCTGTACATACAGGGTTTCATGATCCAGGTCTCCACTTTCGCCACTCATGTCCTGGTGTGTTCCCAACAAGTTTTTGCTTTTCTACCAGACACTGTTCTCGTCAGCGATCTAAGCCTGATCACAGAGGCGTGATTTAGTTTGATCACTGTTCTTGTGTTTCAAAAGAAATCGAGAATTTCATTTTTTGAAATTTTTCTGTTATTTTTGTTAACCTTAAGTTTCCTTGCTTATTCCAACCATTATACACGCCACACTGGCGCCCGAAATAGGATTACAGACTTTCTTTAGAACAGGTTATCCGTAGAGCATGCTTCTGGTGATTATATTATTAATATGTTTGTTTATTTGTTCATGCGTTTTTAGGTCTGTCCGTTCGTTTGTTGTTTCGTTGGTTGGTTTGTTCGATTGTTCGTTGGTTTGTTTATTTGTTTGTTTGGTCGTTCGTTAGTTCGTTCTGTCGTTCGTTCGCTCATTCTTTTGTCAGTCGTTCGTTCGATGGTCCCTCCATTCGTTCTTTTGGTTCTTTGTTTCTTTAATAGTTTTGTTTTGTTTTCGATCGTAAAGACTGATGCAATGTGTGACACTGGCAAGAGCAACGACAAAACACTTTGCACTCAATTTCTTGTGTTTGAAAACTCATTTATATATGTGGTCCGAAGCAAAGAGATATGTCAGGTGCTAACATTTTACCCCTAAGACATGCACCCATACTGATACCCATAAGATTGACAGTCTTGAAGATTGACCGTCTTGAAGATGGAGAGTCTTGAAAATTGACAGTGCTGAAGATTGAGAGTCTTGAAGATCGACCGTCTTGAAGATTGAAAGTGTTAATAATTGACAGTGTTAAAGATTGACAGTACTGAAGATTGACAGTGTTATAGATTGCCAGTTCTCAAGATTGACAGTCTTGAAGATTGACAGTGCTAAAGATTGACTTTGTTAAAGATTGGCAGTGCTAATGGTTGACAGTCTTGAAGATTCAAAGTGTTAATGATTGACAGTGTTAAAGATTGAGCCGTGTTAAAGATTGACAGTGCTAAAAGGTGACATTGCTGAAGACTGACAGTGTTACAGATAGTGTTGAATATTGACCGTGATGAAGATTGACAGTGCTTAAGATGACAGCTTTGAGGACTGACATTGCTGCTTGCAGGCGGTTATTGCAGCAGCGAAAGGTAGGCCGCCATTATTGTCTTTCCCTTTTTGCCATGTTGTTTTGTCTGCCCATCTTATTGCACTACAACTGTTAGTGGTCCATCCCAAGCTGTGTGTGTGGGAGGCGGGGTGGGGGGGGGGGTGGGGGGAGGGGGAGGAGCGGCAAAACTAATTAGTCTCGTATCAGCGACAAGCTCCTATATATACAATGCACGCCATAAAAAAGACAAAGATTTGCTGGTCGATATTGTGCAAATGGCTTAACATTTTGAAAATCTGATTTTGTCAAAATGCAAGGGTCTGGTTGGCATGAAGGCTATGTACATGAACTACAACTGAGGCAGTCAAGATATCATCCTATTTTAGGCAAATCATGGCTGCCACTACCAACTGAGGTTGCAAACAAAAACAGCTATCGTTAATATTCAGAACAATGACAATCGCTGTTTTATGTGGTGTGTGCTTGCCAAACTACACGTTGTAAAAACAAAACCTGAACGTGTATCTAACTACACCAAATTTGTAAACAAACTCAACCTAAGGACGGCCAGAAGATAAACATGTTGACATGTTACTAATAAGCTCCGGAGAAAACTTTCACTACACAATTATCAGGAGTATGTCACGGCTAATTCACGGTAATGTATCAAAATATGTTAGAAAACAAGAATTGTGTAAAAAAAAAAAATGTTTGCAAAGGTTTTCCTCTACAGAAGTAGCACACAAACATGTTCAACATTGCAGGTCACCTGATGACATTGAAACAACGCTTTGGTATCCAAACTTCCAGGAAGTCTGGCAACATTTTGTTTCTAAACACGTTCTCTAGTTCCTTTATTGCGTTAACTGTGTGTTGTCTCATTGAGATATATGATACGATCATTTCACCATCTAAAAACTTGTTAAATTCTATTTTAGCAACATCCTGAATATTTACACTACCATCAAGAAGATTATCTCTTATTAGCGTAAAAGAGTTCTCTATTTATTCATAAACATTGTAAGTGTTTGATATAGGCAAGTTTGTTGTGTGAAATACGTTTTGCAAGCTTTGAGCACTTTGCGAACTGTCCACCATTTTTATAGTAAGACAAAATAATAAGTAGAAAAAACTACTTTATGTGTAATACCACTTCATTGACTATAACACATACAATAAACGGATTCAGTTCACATAGTTGTCTGAGTGTTTGTTCACACACTGTTTCAAACCAGTTATCGTCAACTTAATGGTATGTGTCTTAAAATCAACAGTCTACAAATCGTAGCTCCTCAAATATTTCTAAAATTATATGATATGGCATGTATATCATCGCAAGCGGCTGTCTGAAATCTTTTCTTATCCGGTCAAAGTGCTTGATATATCTGAAGCAGTCTGAAACGTCAATCTCTTTGTCCATCATTTTTTTTAATTAACCGACAAAATAATAAATAGACAAATATTACTGTTGTAACACAATCAATATGAACATTCAGGTTGCATACTGTTTAAATATGTTATAACACAGTGTTTCAAACCAGTCACAGTCAGCATCATTAACTTTGAAAGTATGTGTTCTAAAATCAACAGTCACAGACTCTGTAAATGGTAGTTCATCAACATATTAAAAACGTCATATGATATGTCATGTGTAACACCGCTGGTGAACATCTCTGAAGCAATCTGTAACATCAACCGCTTGTGCCACTTTCGTTTGTCTGTCCATCATTTTTATTGACCTAAACAAAAGGATAAATTAATTTACTAATCCATACATAGTGGGCTGATCTCTGCTGGATGACCTCGACTACGCCGATGATATCGGGCTGCTGGCAAGCAGAAACCAGGACATGCAACAGAAGACACAACAGTTGACACAGTCAGCAAGCTCCATAGGTCTCGGGGTCAACATTAGGAAGACTCAAGTCATGAGGAAGAACATTATAGTGGGCGACCCAATCACCATCAATGACCAACCTCTGCAAGAGGTGGACGAGTTCACGTACCTGGGCAGCAAGGTTACCACAGATGGAGACTGCACAAGGGAGATCACCACAAGAATCAGCAAAGCCAACCAAGCCTTCGCAATGCTGAAACCCATCTGCAGGACCACAAGCCTGAGCATCCACACCAAGCTCCGTATTTTTAAGAGCAACGTGCTGAGTGTCCTTCTATATGGGTCAGAGTGCTCGAAATCCACTACCGCTACGGAACGCAAGCTGGAAGTCTTCCAGAACAAGTGCCTGCGACGGATCATGAAGGTCTTCTGGCCAAACATGATTACAAACGAGGAACTACGGAAGAGAGCAGGCGCAGACAGCATCGCTGAAACCATCGCCACACGGAGATGGAGATGGCTAGGCCACGTTTGCAGAATGTCACCCGACTCATTACCAAGAGTGGCACTGAGATGGACACCACAGGGGAAGAGAAACCGTGGACGACCAAAGGAGACGTGGCGCCGAACCGTGGAGCGAGAGCTCAAGAACAGAGGCCTTACTCTGCAAACAGCACCCAAAATAGCAGCTGACAGACAAAAGTGGCGCTCCCTTGCCGTCGCCTCAAGCACCAGACGGCGCAGAGAGGACTGAATATATATATAAAACTTGGGGAGACCACCTCAAAGCCCTCCGAGAACTGTTCCAAAGACTGTCAGATGCGAATTTCACCATCCGTCCAAGCAAGTGTATTCTTGGAGCTGACAACATAAACTTCATTGGACATAAATTGAGCGAAGGTTTAAAGGGGCTACACGACGCCAACGTGCAGAAGATCAGGGATGCCCCGCGACCTACGACCAAGACGCAAGTCCGCTCATTTATGGGCTTGGCGAACTACTACCGGGAGTTCATACCAAACTTTGCGGCAGTCACAGCACCCCTGACTGATTTGCTGAGGAAAGGACAACCTAACATAGTGAAGTGGGAGGATGCCCAAGAGCGAGCATTCTAGGCGGTTCGAGACATCCTAACCGAGAAGCCTGTTCTACACCTTCCTGACCCGTTGAAAACGTTCTTCCTGAGAACAGACGCCTCCAACGAAGGAGCAGGTGCAGTCTTGATGCAAGAAGATAACGGAAAACTCCACCCAGTGAGCTACGCCAGCAAAACGTTGACCAGAGCTGAGAGAAACTACTCGACCATCGAGAAGGAGTGCCTAGCCATCATGTGGTGAGTAAGGCGATTCGAACTGTACCTTCTGGGAGTGCCATTTGTTCTCCAAACAGATCATCAGCCCTTGAACTATCTAAACTCTGCAAAGTTTACAAATTCTCGTATTATGAGATGGGCGATGTTCTTGCAGAATTTTGACATTAAACTACAGTCTATCAAGGGTTCGCTGAACTTTGGAGCAGATTACCTGAGCAGAGCAGTTTAAATGAACATTTTTGTATCCAGAACATTTGTATGAAACATTTCGATGCTCAGGGCTGTTTACAGGAACTGTGAGACGTTTATTTTATTTGATTTTTGATGTGAAATTATATTTTGTTTAGTGTTTTGTGTAGGTTTACACAGCCACAACCGTATTTTTGAAATTTGAGAAGAAATTTTTGTGAAATTTCATTCTTAAGAGGGGGGTAATGTTACGATTGTGGTTGTGTTATCCTGTGAGAGCGTACATGTGTTATTCGTAGGTAACGACCCGATGTTTATTTGAGCTATCACGGTTACGATTCACGTGCCCTTTTAGTTAGATTTCTTTTTGTTCGTGAGTAGAGCCGTTTTCGTTTTGTTGAGTTTAGTCCGGAGCGTGCTAGAAAGGTCGCACTGTCTACTGGCCTCGTAAGTGTCACGTCGGTTAGTTGACATCGCTACATTTTTCGCTACTTTTTGTTTTCCTGCGCGCGTGAAGTGAGCAGCTTTTATTTTGTTTTGGGAATGTTCTCGTACCTTTTAGAGCTATCATAGATAAGGATACCTTACTTTTATGTGTCTTCATTATACGCTAGAATTTAGAGCTGAAGTAAGCAGCCGTATTTTTGTAGCCTGTTATATTGTTTCTGGAAAGTTTATGTTAATGAGCTTCGGCTGCGTGTTTCGTTCTGGTTATTTGAGTTCATGATTTCCGTAGAAGATTCTGGAATTTGATAGTGTTTATAAGGAGGGCGCTGGGAAAGCCCGTTAGTACATTGTCTTGCTTTGTCAGTTGTAGAGACACACAGTTTATTGAGAGAGACGCTGTGTATGAGAAACTTTGTGTCGCAGTGAGGACATCGCAGAAGAGACTTTGTATTCAGTAGTTTGTGCATTTGAAAGTGCATTACTGTGTGGATATCGCATCGCTGAATTAAATATTGTTGGAACTGTTACTCCAGTATTGTCTACATCCTTAAGCCACGTGTGACGGATTGCAGCTGAACGAGGTTTACTTTAAAGAACTCTACGTGCGTGTGTGTCTGGTGTGTTTATCATACTTCGACTACAACTCCACCACATAACATGCTGGAATAACCTATAGTGTCACGTGACCTCCTGTAAAAAATGCCAGGGTCCGTGTGGCAAGATCCTGCTGGAATAACCTATAGTGTCACGTGACCTCCTGTAAACCTGCCAGGGTCCGTGTGGCAAGATCCTGCTGGAATAACCTATAGTGTCACGTGGAGTGTTGGCTGTATCATGTCGTCATAATATTACAGCTCTGTACCCATAACGTTTGTAACGAGGAGAATTACCCACGATACCCCAGTTCAAGATGGCGTCTATAAGCTAGGAATGCCCACACGCGCTCCTTCACACCTCACCGAAGTCTCACCGGAGTCCACCCGAACAACAGTTCCATAAACAATGGTCAGTGTTGACTGTCTGCATTATGCAGCACGTCATTCACAGTGACGTCCACTTAAGGCAGTCCGCTGAGGAAGACTCTAGCATCTCCAGCAAGACTTCACTGTCTGCACTATGCAGCACGTCATTCACCCAGTGAAATCCCCTTAAGGCCGTCCGCTGAGGAAGACTCTAGCACCTCCAGCAAAACTTCACTGCCTGCACTATGCAGCACGTCATTCACCCAGTGAAATCCCCTTACGGCGGAAGAAGGTGGGCAGTGTTGTCATGACGACTGCGATGCACCGGGAGAAGACGACGGACTGACAGTCAGGGTAGTGCCTAATTAACGTGTGCCTTTTACCAGTGGCCAGAGATAGCAGGATCGATGCAAACTCTGTCTACAGAGAGTAATGTGTTTCCATACGGAGTCCAGGCACCACTCTTGAACTATCAAGTTAAACACGCCCCCTGCTATTGGGTGTTACGGGTGAATCGGTTCAGTGACCGAGGCCAGTCAAGCGCGGAGCGTGCACCAGTCTGGGGGTCAACTGGTAGCGTCACTTCAGTTTGAGTGCTGACTGTTCTGTACCACTGTTCCACCCCCCCCCCCCCCCAGACAGAGCTGTGATGTCCGGTCACCGTGACTTGCTCCACACCGACATTTGGGTGCGGACTGCCTTGTTCCATGACCAGGTGTGAACGCTGACTGCAGTCTGACGGGCTCGATTCCAGCGTGTGAGTGCTGACCGTGTCCTGCGATTTGTACCACTGCGGGATGGTAGTGCTGACTGATCTCTGTGGCTTGTCCTCGCCAAACTCCGGGTCAGTCAGGTCCGCGAACAGCACGTAGTCCTGCATGGATGGCGGCAAGCGCAGCTTCTTGACTCTCTTGTCCTTGAACGTCTGCACACGGAGCTGCTTCACTCTCTCCCTCCGTCTTCTGGGTTTGCACACGCCGATGTGGTGTGAGATGACCAGGCGGCACATGGACTCCAGTCTGCGAGGAGTGTTGACAATGGCGGACACGTAGGCAACCTGGTCATCAGGGATGGAGGGATGGTTCTCATCATAGTAAGCAGTTCTTTGTTCATCATAGTTGTTTGGATCAAACCACCTGTGTGCGATGTTGTGGAGCTCTGTGTTAGAGCAGGATCCGGACTCGTACAGCATTTCTGTGATCACCTTGTTACAGTGACATATAGCGTGGTACATAGGTGAATGCAATGCGTCGCAGAAATGACACTCACAATGTAATTCTTCGTCGGCCCACCACATCCAGTAATCAGTGATGAGTGGCTGGTGAGTACTGACGCCTAGCTGGATGCACTCTGGCTGCACTCCGCCAGAAGCTCCTGTGGACATTTCTCGTCCTCCACAGCCAGACTCAGCACTGTATCTCCGTACTCCGTGACAGCCAGAGGGTCGCCTCCCCTTGCCACAGCGATGTGCATGTTGTCCAACACGCCGGCCTGACACAAAGCGTGGAGGGCAGTTTTCCCTTTCTTAGTAACTGTCTGGCCAACGTTACGCCCCCAGAACATGGCGCTCTTGATGATCTCCCCCTGGTTGTCCTTGATCATCCGCTGTAGTGGTGTGACGTCATGTGGATCAGGCTGGTTGACGTCACACTGGAACTCCACCAGCATCTTGACAGCGGCCCAGTCGGGACCCCACCTATCTTTAACAGCCATGTGCAGCACCGAGTATCCCCAGCTGTCCAGCAGATGCTGGTTAGCGACCCCATGCAACAGCAGTCCCTGCACTCCCTCCCAGTCCCTCTCCCTGGCCGCCCGGTGCAGCATTGTGTCACCTGCAGCATCCCGCTTGTCCACGTCCGCACCGTGTTGGAGACAGTGTGTGAGAATGTCCCACTGGTGATTCTTGGCAGCGGCTGGCAGAGTCAGGTCACGGTGGGTGATTCCAGCGCTGTCCTTCTCCTCCACCAGTCGCTTGAGCGCCTGCCACACGCCCTGTCTGATGGCCTGCTGGAACACACGTTCTCGCTCTTCCACACACACCCGGCCTTCCATGATGCTGATGATATGCGCCACTACACTGCCCTCCCGCCTGTCCAGTGCCTCCCACATCACCTGCCGTCTCTCATCGTCGTCCACACCGTGTTCCATCACTCTGGCCACGAGGATCCACTGGCCAACATTCAGCAGCTGTGGCAGAGCGGCCCGCCGCAACTCCACACGGACACCGTGCTGTCCACCATCAAAGTAACCGCCCTCTAGCAGCGCTCTCCCCACAGTCCACTGTCGGCGTCTGATGACCTCGGGGAAGAGCGAGTCCCGCTGGGCAGCTTCCATCCCGAGTCTCGCCAGCTGCACCACCACGTGCCACGCCTCCTTCTTTATCGCCGCGTCAAGAGCCAGGCTCAGTGTACTGGGCTCACATCTCACCCTGTGCAGCACTGCCCGCCACTTGTTCCGCTGTATTGCACCTTGCAGGTTGTCGGCTGTGTCTTCTATTTTCCTCTCCAACCAGGCCAGCCATGATAATCTGTTCTGGTATCGCGCCACTGTCTCCTGCCTGAGCGGTCTCTCCCGACTGGGGCTGGCCGTCTCCAGCTGCTCTCTCACTGTGCGCACGTCCGCTCCCCGCTTGAAGAGCTCAAGGATTGTCTCCCCGTCACCGTGCTTGGCCACCTGGCGGTAAATACGCTTCCGCTGGTTAGCGTTGTGGCCGAAGTCAGCCAGAGCAAGAACCACGTCCCAGCGGTCCTCATAGTAGGCTTGCATCAGCGCCCAGTTGCGCTCGTCATCGTACAGACTGTGGTTCGCCATGTGTCGGACTGTCGTCCACTCTCTCTGCTCCACAGCCGCCCTCAGCACTGAGCGGCGAACGTCCTCCCACACACGGCACAGGACTGCATTATTGATGACGTCCCATCTCTTGGCACGGAGCATCAGTCGGACAGCCACGCTTTGCAGGGACAGCAGGAGGGGGATGGTGGACAGAACGACACACAACAGATCTCTACTTTCTTCTGTAAGTTTAAGGCTGCGACACAGACAGAAAAAGAGGTACACTAGCGCTTGCTCCGTGTCAGTGCTGTATTTGGTGTTCACGTACAGTTCAGCAAGCTGTTGTTGCCAGCCAGACACGACTGTCTGTAAGTTCTTTGTGGAATGCTGACTCGCTCTATCTAACTCTGGGCACACAACAAAGTGGAGGACATCCAGGTACACAATGGCCAGTGTGTGTAAGCGGCAGTCTTCAGAAAAGTTGATCAATTTGGAGAAACCAGTATCATCCTCGGGAAACGGTGTCATTGCGGCCACACTCCCACACAATATGTCTGACAACGTCTGATGAATGTCTATGTGGCATCGGATTGCTGTTATGACGCGCGTCAGTTTTCGCTCTGATGAAATAGCCAACACACAAAACAAAAGCACATTGGATCTGTGTTTAACCACCCGTAGAAGAAAATGTTCCAGTCCGTGTCCATGCAGGTGTACAGCAATGTGCGGACAATCTCTCCCAGCATGCCTCTCTGTCTGTGGACACCGACTAGAAACCTCCCACAGTCCTCTTCTCACGGCCTCGTCTAGCATCAAGTGAAGCTGGTCGACAGTTAACCCAGGACGTTTGTGACGTTCCCGCCAAGATCCGTCAGATGTGTGTTGTGGGTTGTCTGCCGACCTGGTGTCCCCTGTGTGTTGTGGGTTGTCTGCCGACCAGGCCTCGCCTGTGTGTTGTGGGTTGTCTGCCGACCTGGCCTCCCCAGTGTGTTGTGGGTTATCTGCCGACCTGGCCTCCCCTGTGTGTTGTGGGTTGTCTGCCGACCTGGCCTCCCCCCTGTGTTGTGGGTTATCTGCCGACCTGGCCTCCCCTGTGTGTTGTGGGTTGTCTGCCCACCTGGCGTTTTGTGGGGAGTCAGTGACGTCAAGAGGATCGGCGAAAATGTGAGGGAGGATGTACTGGTTGATGTCCCCATCGTCGGCGTGTTTACAGGCTTCTATAACCGCCCATCGCTGTGAGCAGGACGCAAAGGCAACTGGGCCGATGTCGGCCGCCGTGGGCAGGTGCACGACAGGGGAATTAAGCACGACAGGGGAATTAAGCACGACAGGGGAATTAAGCACGACTGTGTGCGGGCCGATTGCGGCTAACTTCGGCCCAATAGCCTTTTGTATACCACGCCGTAGCAAGAAGCCCACAGCACGCCATTGTTTCCGAGTGACGGCCTGCGTCAACAGAGATTCCAGCTGATCGTCATCACAGTGAGGGAGGATGTATTCTACAAGATCGGACACATCAGCACGACCACTGCCCTCTGTAACTGCCCATCTACGCAGAGTGGCGTGAACTCCACGCTTTAGCAGGTGGCCGACATCTTTCCACTGGCCCCGTCTGACGGCTTGTGTAAACACAAAGTACCAGCGCTGATCATCACGACAGGAAGGCATTGTGTAGTCTGTCAGTGGTTCACCCCAAACGCTACTACAGCTCTCCTCTATCGCCTGTCTGACCAGATCACCGTCTACAGGGCGGTCTAGCAGCATAAAGACGGACCGCCAAAGATGTCTCCTCCCAGCTTCCTCGACCACGACATCAAGCTGGTCGTCACTGCAGTAAGCTATCACGCAGCTCGTGTCCTTGTCATTTTCAGGCGTGGCGTGCTGCAGGGCTTCTTCCACCGCCCATTTCCCTTGTTCATCTCCCATCCCGTGACGTAAGAAACTAGAGACAGTCCGCCATTGCTGCTCTCGCACTGATAACGTGAACAGGGAACGCAGCTGATCGGCAGAACATACAGGTACAAGGCATTCCTCTACTACGTCATTTATACCGTACACCCATAGTAAATGATCAGAAATGTTTAGAGATCTAACAACCCACAGGGACATTGACAAATCCAGTCCACGCTGAAGAAGTTTTCCTACGACACGTGATCTGTCCCTGGGAGGTATTATCCACGTGAACGATTTCCGTATCCACACATCGCCCCATTCTATCCCCATGCGCGCCGCATCCAGCTCCCCCTCAGTGTGTAAGTGCGGGATGATGTGCTGTGTCACGGCCTCTTCCCCAGCAAGTCTACAGGCCTGTGTAATGGCCCACATCCGCTGTGTGTGATCCGCTCCACTCTGTAATATCTGTGTGTGATCCGCTCCACTCTGTGATATCTGTGTGTGACCCGCTCCACTCTGTAATATCTGTGTGTGACCCGCTCCACTATGTAATATCTGTGTGTGACCCGCTCCACACTGTACTATCTGTGTGTGACCCGCTCCACTCTGTAATATCTGTGTGTGATCCGCTCCACTCTGTAATATCTGTGTGTGACCCGCTCCACTCTGTACTATCTGTGTGTGACCCGCTCCACTCTATAATATCTGTGTGTGACCCGCTCCACTCTGTAATATCTGTGTGTGATCCGCTCCACTCTGTGATATCTGTGTGTGACCCGCTCCACTCTGTAATATCTGTGTGTGACCCGCTCCACTATGTAATATCTGTGTGTGACCCGCTCCACACTGTACTATCTGTGTGTGACCCGCTCCACTCTGTAATATCTGTGTGTGATCCGCTCCACTCTGTAATATCTGTGTGTGACCCGCTCCACTCTGTACTATCTGTGTGTGACCCGCTCCACTCTATAATATCTGTGTGTGACCCGCTCCACTCTGTAATATCTGTGTGTGACCCGCTCCACTCTGTACTATCTGTGTGTGACCCGCTACACTCTGTAATATCTGTGTGTGACCCGCTACACTCTGTAATATCTGTGTGTGACCCGCTCCACTCTGTAATATCTGTGTGTGACCCGCTCCACTCTGTAATGTCTGTGTGTGACCCGCTCCACTCTGTGATAGCTGTGTGTGACCCGCTCCACGCTGTAATATCTGTGTGTGACTCGCTCCACTCTGTAATATGTGTGTGTGACCCGCTCCACTCTGTGATATCTGTGTGTGACCCGCTCCACTCTGTAATATCTCGCCCACTTCACTCCAGTCTCTCCGCTTCACAGCGTCAGTCAGGACATCATCGTCATTATTGTCATCCTTACACGACTCAGGCGGTGTGCTCATTGTTTCTACAGACTCATCATCATCATCATCAACAGCAGCAGCAGCAGCAGCAGCATCAGCAAAACGATCCTCGCTAGTAACAGCAGCAGGTAAGCAATCACAGTCATCATCACCACCATCACCGCCATCACCATGGTCATCATTTTCGCTAACTTCACCACCATCATTATCACCAATCATCATCATCTGACATCATCGTCGTCGTCATCGTCACCACCAATACGGTTAGCTGCACTTTTATTATGTTAATTACCACCGTCAGTAACAACAGCGTCAGATGGACCGTCATCACAATCAACATCATTATGGCAGTCATTACTGACGTTGTCATCATCACCGTCCTGTCGTCGTCGTTGTTTACGTCATCGTTGTGATTGCCATCACCGTCGTTAATGTTAACATCGCCATTATTGTCGTCATCGTTAGCATTACAGTCATCATCAGTTCACCTGATGGCAGCACTAGGGGCTAATGTGCGCACCTTCCTTACAGGATTTTGTCCCGCCCCCTCCCCCCCCCACCCCCGACCTTTTGCCTCTCGCCCCCTTGTCCCCTGTCTACCCCCTTCCCACGCAGTGATCGTAACGTCGGTGACAGCGCTGTTTAGACCGATTAACATTGTATTTAGTACAAGAGGACTTTCTGTTGAGCCATAGCGGACCGTGTTTAAAGTGGTCCTGAGCCGTCTTGTCTTGTGTTTATCATGACCAGTGTTTAAAGTGACTCTGACCAGTGTAGTACAAGAGAGCTGTTTATTGGCATATTTATTATGGGCCGTAACTGGAGTGATCTTCCCGTTTACTTCAACACCAAAGAGCAACAGGCATATAGTCTGATCTCTTAGGGTCGATGTAGTCGTGAACTGTGCATTTTGAAGTTGTTTCTCCGACATTTTGCACAGTTGAAGTCCTCCATCCGATCAGCGTTTTTGACACCTGGGGCATCGCGGATTCAGTTTGGTTTCCATGGCAACCGCACTTCAATATGGTGGATTAAACCCTGCGAGATTTAGTTTTCTGATCATACCGCACAAACAATTAAAAATATTTTATAATAAATTTACAGAATTTGTTTGTTTGAATGATCATTTGAGACAGAGACGGTTATTTGCATAATTTGCATCTTTTGTGTTTGTTTGTTCGTACACATGCATATTTGCATATTTTCCCTTTTAACGTGTAATAGTCAGTATGTAATCAGTGTGCGTTCAGAGTGGGCGGTGCATGCTTGTCGATACGTTTATGTGTGGAGACAATGAGATGGAATGATGTTTGTCTCACTTACTGAGCCTCTGCACCTTGTTGTTGACCCCTTCACCGCCAGTGATCGCAGATTTTCCCAGCAAGCAAGGTTCCTCAGGCCCACCACTGCCGCAGTGGGCCCTGCCGCAGTGGGCCCTGCCGTCTTGGGCATGGCGGCATTTTGCTACTGAGTTTGTTTCCAATATCTTTGTTAACTCAATGCCAAACAACCCCAGCCGTCCAAGGAACATGGATACAAAGCAGTGTCAGCAAGGGGCATAGATCCTCATGAGCCCCAGCACCTGTGGGGGCTCATAAGGATCTATGTCTCTTGTAGTTCAGTATTTCTTGGCAGTGAAGGGCTTTTTAGTATGCACTCCCTCTGGTCTTGGTGAGATGAAAACTGATCATTGTGTTTCGCATATTAGAGAAAGGGATACATGGATGTACCCTAGTCTAGGGCCTCTTGGCCTTCGCGAGGCACCCTCGTGTGTAATCCCTCCGGGCTAGCATAGCATCCCTCTATCCCAAGACCGCCCGTGCGAGGTCCCTGGCCACATCCTCTCCGAGGTGACCCCAAAAACTGGGCAGCACGAGCCCCCAGGCTAAACACGGCGGATCTAGAGGAGAGAACCTCGAAAATTAATCATTGTCCTGCTGCCTTGCAGGCCTGGCCGCTTGGCTGCGGAAAGGCTAAGGGAGGAAAACCCTGACATCAAAGCCCCCGTGTCTCCGGGGAAGGTTTTTGAGCCTGAGACTAGGACAAGGACAATCTGATATAAAACCTACGACCCGAGGACCTCGATGCCATCGTCCCAGCGTGCTAGGACATGGCAGACGAACCAAGGGTTTAAAGGGTGGGGCCAGTACTGCGCACATCTGCACTCCACCAAAAAGCTCCACCGCGCAGGCTTTAGGAAACGTCCACGGACCATGACACAGACCATGCCAAGTCCTGTAGCGACGGGCGAGGGGCGAAACGGCAGGTGAAAGATGTCACTGGAAGTCGCAGTCTCAAACCTGCATACAGGCGGTTCAGGATATTGGTCGCCTGATGTTGACCTGGGGATGACAACGTCACTCGGCACACCCTGAACGACCAAGCAGCCTTCTCTAGGGACAGCACTGCTTGCTCCACACGGAGAGGGGCCCAGAAAACGTGGCCTAACCAAAGCTCGTCCACTCGTAACCCCAGTTTGGCTAGCCGCGGTCAACGGGCATCTTCTCCTGCGGTCAGAAACAAGAAAGAATAACGGATCCACTCTCATGACGACCACAACCGGACTCAACGTAGCATGCTGGAACATCCGAACCATGCTCGACACAGCAGACAGCGGACGCCCTGAACGTCGCTCCGCCCTCATTGCCCATGAATTGCGGAGGTTAAACATTGACATCGCCGCGCTCAGCGAAGTACGCCTTCCGGACGAAGGCAGCCTCCAAGAACTTGGCGCTGGCTACACCCTCTACTGGTCAGGCAGGCCTGCATCAGAAAGACGGCTCTCAGGCGTGGGTTTCATGGTCAAGACCTCCATTGCGATGGAAAACCTACCAACGGGTCACTCAGACCGCATCATGTCCATGCGCCTCCCACTGAGACACCAGCAACACATCACCCTTCTCAGTGTGTACTCCCCAAACCTCCTGGCAGAGCCTGCAGAAAAGGACAAGTTCTACACTGACCTGCGCAACCTCCTGCAGAGCACCCTTGCAGACGACAAAGTCATCATCCTTGGCGACTTCAACGCCAGAGTGGGCCAGGACTCTGAAGCCTGGAAAGGAGTCCTCGGCAAGCATGGCGTCGGGAACTGCAATGACAATGGCCGCCTACTGTTGGAGTTCTGCGCAGAGCAGCAACTTGTCATCACCAACACTACTTTTCAGCAAAAGGACAGTCGAAAGACCACCTGTATGCATCCTCGCTCCAAACACTGGCACCTTATCGACTATGTCCTAGTGCGTCAGAGGGACCGCAGCGACGTCCTCCTCACCAGAGTGATGCCCAGCGCAGAGTGCCACACTGACCACCGCCTTGTCCGCTGCAAACTCAGGCTCCACTTAAAGCCAAAACCCAAGAAATGGGGGCCACAAGAAAAAGCTTGATGTTGGCAGCCTTCAGCGTGACGATGTGAAAGCTGCCTTTCAGACGGATTTACAGCGCAGGCTCAAAGACAAAGCGGACCCAGCAGACTCCTCCCCTGAAACACTCTGGGAACAACTGAAAACTGCCATTGCAAATCCTCTGCAGAAGTCTTGGGTTTCGCTAGAAAGAGGAACAAAGCCTGGTTTGACGAAAATGATGTAGAGATCCAGGAACTCCTAGCAAAAAAAAAAAAAAAAAGAGCCGCCCATTAGGCCCACCTAGCCCAGCCTTCCTGCCCTGTGAAGAAGTCTGCCTTCCGCCTCGTCTGCAGCAGTCTCCAACGCAAGCTCAGAGACCTCTAGAACGAGTGGTGGACCAGACTCGCACAGAGGACCCAGCTCTGCGCTGACAACGGTGACTACAGGGGCTTCTACGAAGCACTGAAAGCAGTGTATGGCCCCAGGCACCTGGTACAGAGTCCCCTGCGAAGCGCTAATGGACAGGCATTGCTCACAGATAATACTTCCATCTTGAACCGCTGGTCGGAATACTTTCAGAGCCTCTTCAGCGCTGAACGCACTGTTCAAGAAGCAGTCATCCTCCAAATCCCACACCTCCCAGTAAAGGTTGAATTGGACGAACCGCCCACCGCTGAAGAGACTCTCACAGCCATCCACCAGCTCAAGAGTGGCAAAGCAGCAGGTATTGATGGAATACCGCCAGAGATCTGGAAACATGGAGGCCCAGCACTGCACAACAAGCTCCATGACCTCTTTCTCTGCTGCTGGGAGGAAGGAACACTACCAAAGGATCTCCGTGATGCAGTCGTCATCACCCTGTATAAGAACAAAGGCGAGAAGTCTGACTGCTCCAACTATCGTGGAATTACCCTGCTGCTCCTGAATCGGCTGGTACCTGCCATCGCTGAAGACCACCTCCCAGAGGGCCAATGTGGCTTCACAGCCAACAGGAGTACCACCGACATGGTCGTTGTGCTGAGACAGCTTCAGGAGAAGTGCCGCGAGCAGAACAAAGGGCTGTACATAACGTTTGTTGACCTAACAAAAGCGTTCGACACTGTGAGCAGGCAAGGTATGTGGCAGATCCTGGAGCGACTTGGCTGTCCCCCAAAGTTCCTTAACATGATCGTCCAGCTACACGAGGACCAGCAAGGCCAGGTCAGACCCAACAATGACCTCTCAGAACCATTCCCTATTCTCAACGGTGTAAAGCAGGGCTGCGTGCTGGCACCGACCCTCTTCACCATCTTTTTTTAGCATGATGTTGAAGCAGGCCACAGTGGACCTCGATGATGACGATGCAGTGTACATCAGGTATCGTCTCGATGGCAGCCTGTTCAACCTCAGACGACTGCAGACCCACACCAAAACCCTAGACCAACTATTTCGTGAGCTGCTTTTTGCTGATGACGCTGCTCTCGTTGCACACACAGAGAGAGCCCTGCAGCGCATCACGTCCTGCTTCGCAGACGCTGCCCAGCTCTTTGGACTCGAGGTCAGTCTGAAAAAGACAGAGGTCCTTCATCAGCCGGCACCCACGGTAGAGCATCGCCCTCCCCACATCACCATCGGCGATTCTGAACTAAAGTCAGTGCACCAGTTTACTTACCTTGGCTGCATCATCACGTCAGACGCCAAGCTGGACAAGGAGCTTGACAGCAGGCTGGCAAAAGCGAACAGCGCTTTCGGGCGACTATTCAAGCGGGTGTGGCACAATCAACAGCTGCAAACAGGCACCAAGATCAGCGTGTACAGAGCTGTGGTCCTCACCACCCTGCTGTATGGTTCCGAGTCCTGGGCCCTCTTCCGTAGCCAACTACGACTTCTCGAACGCTTCCACCAGCGCTGCCTGCGTACCATCCTGGGCTTTCACTGGAGTGACTATGTCACCAACGTCGAGGTCCTTGAACAGGCAGAAACTGTGAGCATCGAGGCTTTGCTGCTGCGGACGCAGCTCCGCTGGGCGGGGCATGTCTCCAGGATGGAGGATCATCGCCTACCCAAGATCACCCTGTTCGGCGAGCTTGCCACTGGACACCGAGACAGAGGGGCGCCAAAGAAGAGATACAAAGACTGTCTCAAGAAGTCACTTAGTGCCTGCCAAATAGAGAGAGACAATAGGAGAGGACTAAGAATCAAATTTCAATAAGGCCACACCCATCATTAAATCTCGCCTTTATTGAGATGATCCACCATGACCCCCCATTATGACTGAATCAACCCTGTTGATTTTTGAAAACGTGGCGACCATAATTAGTGCGGCCTTATTGAAATTTGATACATTAGTCCTCTCCTATTGTCTCTCTCTATAACTATTGTCTCTGTAAACACCTTAATTAATTAACTAATTACGGTCATTAAGGTCCACACTGTTGTTTCTCTCAAATCAAACCTAAACCTGATAGTGCACTAGAGTGGCGGGGGGTTGTCTCTTAAATCTGTGGCGCGCACTATTTCACAAGCCACCTGTTTACCCACCTGTGTAGCCTAATGGTTTCACAGTTGAATGCTCTTTGTGGCACGTCGCTATTCAATTTAAGTTATGCGAGAGGGGGACACTTCCTTTTAATGCAGACATGCTTTTATGAATAAGCGACCACGTCACTGAAGGCTTTTGAATGGCTGTTACTGTGAGGTGTCAATATAGTATTCGCATGAACACACGCACAAACAAACACACACACACACACACACACACACACACACACACACACACACACACACACACACACACACACAAGGGTGAGTTGTGCTCACGATCGACGTCACACAGTTGAAGAGCGGCTCCGCACATTTTTAGCATTTTGCAACATAATTACTTAATTAGTGACTTTAGAACAACGACAGGGTGATTCAGCTCATCATGCCAAGCAGTCCGGTATCTTTTCGTGCCATTTGCGGTACCTTTTACTGGACTTTTCAAAACTTCATGGCTCGCAAAGCACAGAGGAAGGCAGCCCTACGTTACCGCACTGTCAGTGTCAGCGGACCGGTGGCAGTCATTCTCGTGTTTTTGGTCGGCTTTCTGCTCCGGTGTGGCGATGTCGAAGCGAACCCAGGGCCACCGAAACGACAGACTCTTTTGACATGCCAGGGGAACCAAGACAACCAGTCGCCCGGGGGTGAGGCAAACGCAGTGTCTGAGCCGACCATTGCTGATGTGTTTAAAATGTTGAATGTGATGGACAAAAAGATGGACAGTATGAAAGCTACAATGCAGGAGCAGATGGACAAAATTCAGAGTGACTTTACTGCGGTGATGAAAGAAAACAGAGAGTTGAAGGAGAAAGTTACGCAGCTGGAGGATAAGCTGGATGATTTGGAGGGGCGGAGCAGACGCAATAATCTGATCTTTCACGGAATCCCCCACCCACAGGGGCGCTCAGAGACTTGGGCGGACTGTGAAAAAGCTGTCAAGTCAATGTTGAAGGACGAGATGGGCATAGAGGAGGAGATCGAGGTGGAGCGTGCCCATCGTCTGAAGGGGGGCAAGGCGCCCCACCCCATCATCGTGTGCTTCAACAAGTACAAAGACAAGGAGCGGATCCTGTTTGAGCGAAGAACGCTGAAGGAGAACAGGTCCCGGGTCTACATCTCTGAGGACTTCACCCCTCGGGTGAGGGACGTGCGCCGCAAGCTACTACCCTTCCTCAAGGAGGCCAAGCAGGCGGGGAAGAAGGCCTTCCTCCGCTTCGACTCCCTCGTTGTTGAGGGAAAGACCCACGCATACGACGCTGCTACCCAGAGGCCAGTGGAGCGCAGGGGGCAGAAATGAGGGGCAGGCCGGCATGTTGACCCAGCAACCAGGAGAAGACAGCCCGTCCCTCATTCAGACCCCCAGGGCCCCAACCATGTGTCTTCAAAGGACGACTTACCTGCACACACACACACTCAAGTGCCCATACTCAAACCCACACCCGCACACTGTGTTGATGAAAGTGGTAGTGATGAAAGTGGTAGCTCTGTGTTTCGCATCATGGCATGGAATATCCAAGGTCTTGTAAATAAGCTGAAAAGTGTTTCTTTTAGGCAGTTCTGTGAAAAGTGTCAAATTTTTGCATTTTCAGAGATCTGGTCGTGTAAGCAAAATGTTATAGAGGATACCTTTCCAGAGTATCAGGTGTTTTTTTCACCACGTACACAAAAGTTAAAAGGGGGCGTGGCCGTGTGTGTACATAAATCTATAGCCTGTCATGTGTTGCGTTTAATGCAGGCAGCTGAGGATATTGTGTTTCTAAAGATCGGTAAGTCTGTTTTGAACTCTGCATCTGATGTTCTGGCAGCATTTGTGTATGTGGCTCCAGAGCGTTCTGTTGTATATGGTGAAGATAACGTTGATGGTTTTGAAGTGTTAGAAAACTACATGTCTCAAGTTTTACGTGCTCACCCTGAGCTGCCTTGGCTATTATGTGGCGATTTTAACGCCCGCACTGCCGGGCTGTCTGATACTGATTTTATTGATGGCAATTCACACGTGCAGCCTCTACAGGAATTAACAGATCTGCTAGAGGATGTACCACAAAGTCCACGGAGGTCAAAAGATATTGGCGTAAACAGTTTTGGTCGGAAACTGATAGAACTATGTCAAGAGTACTGTTTGTTTATTGTCAATGGCAGAACGAAAGGTGACAGTGAGGGAGAAATTACGTGCGTGGCCAACAGAGGCAAAAGTGTGGTGGACTACTGTATTTGCTCTAAATCCGTGTTTGACCTAGTGACCGATATGTTTGTTGCAGACAGGTGCGAGTCAGACCATTTCCCCATTGTAACCACGTTTACTTCTATTCAGTCTGTTTATTCATGTGATGATGATGATTTAAATGATGATATAATACTAGAGGAAGGGGTTAAATTTGTTTGGAAAGAAAACTACGCTGAATCCTTTTGGGCATACATTGAAGATAATCAGGAGACTCAGTTTCAACACTTTTCGTCAGCGCTTGACTCGAGTGTAGAAGAAGGGTCGGCCTGTTTTGTAGCATTCATTCAGAAGGCGGCTGACAAAATGAGGTCAGGTAAGAAGATAGGTGAATCCCGTGCACAGCCGCCGTGGTGGGACTCGGACTGCGAGTTAGCAAAACAAAACAAGTACCTACAGTTGAAGCAGTTCAGACACACAAACACACATGACGACTTAGGGAAGTATCTTGACATGAAGAAAGAATTTAAGAAGTTGTGTAAAACAAAACAAGTAGAGTACAACGCACGGGTTTTGAATGAGCTCAACGATGCATGTAATGATGCAAACTCAAGAACATTTTGGCAAAAAATAAAGTCTCTGACTGGCGTTAAAAAGTTGTGTTCTGATGTCGTTTCACCACGCGTGTGGTATGATTATTTTCGTAATTTGCTAAATGTGGATCAGAATGTTGATGATTCAGGTTTCAGCAGACAGGCCGAGGGTGTTTTGAATGACCATATATCTGATGATTGTGATGGTTGTCATAATGCAAAATTTGACGAGGAAATCACGCAGGATGAAATTCGCAGTGCTATTAATAACATGAAGAAAGGGAAAGCATCAGGCCCTGATGGCTTGCCCACTGACCTTTTTCATCATGCAGGTGAGATCCTTGTGAAATTTCTGCATCCTTTGTTTAATCGTGTGTTTCAAAGTGCGGAATACCCTGAAAGCTGGACCATGGCTGTGATATTTCCACTACACAAAAAGGGTAACCCTAGAAATGTTGACAACTACAGAGGAATTTCTCTTCTGAACGTTATCAGTAAGTTGTACAGTTTTGTCATTAACAACAGGTTGGTTCGTTTTTGTGAAGAGAACGATTGTATTCCTGAGGCCCAAGCTGGCTTCCGTAAAGGATACAGTACTATAGACAACATTTTTTGCTTACAGGCACTAGTGCAAAAGTATCTTAGCAAGCAGGGTGGCCGTTTTTACACCATGTACGTAGATTTTTCTAAAGCTTACGACAGTGTGCACAGGACAAAACTGTTGTATCTCTTGCTACGTAAAGGAGTTCATGGAAAGTTGCTTCAGATACTTGAGAGTATGTACAAACATGTAAAAGCTGCTGTAAGGGTTGGAACCAAAGTTACCGACTACTTTGATTGCATGTCAGGGGTGCGACAAGGTTGTGTGTTGAGCCCACTGCTGTTTTCTATCTTTCTTTCAGAATTTGAGACAGAAATATCATCGTGCGGTGCACGTGGCATTGATATTTTTGCAGACCCACTGGGTATTTTCCTTCTTATGTATGCTGATGATATAGCCATTGTCTCTGACTCTGTAGCAGATCTCCAAAAGAAAATTAATTGTTTAGAAAAATACTGTAAAAAATGGGGTCTCACTGTGAACATGGACAAGACAAAAGTGGTGGTCTTCAAAAATGGAGGTTTTGTGAAAAATTGTGAAAAATGGTTTTATGCTGACAAGCAGATTCAAGTCGAGTCCAGTTATACTTACCTTGGTGTGATATTTTCCTCTACTCTGAACTGGGCTAGATGTGTAGAAAACTTAGCTGGAAAAGCCAGGAGAGCAGTTGCAGGCATCAAAAGACTATACTTCAAATTACAAAACTTGCCAGCTGACACTGTTTTTCACATTTTTGATGTCAAGATTAAACCCATTGTGCTATACGGGTCAGAGGTCTGGGGTTTCCAGAGACATGATGTAATTGAGCAGGTTCATATAAAGGTTTGTAAAATGGTCCTTGGTGTTGGAAGAGATGTAAAAAACAATATTGCGCTGGGTGAGTGTGGAAGATTCCCTATGTATATTGATGCCTATGTTCGAATGGTGAAGTACTGGTGCAGACTTCTTACCATGTCAGAAAACAGATACCCAAGACAGTGTTACACGATGTTATATATGCATGATACTTCGGGTAGATCGAACTGGGCTACTCAAATAAAGACTCTATTGTGTATGCACGGGTTTGGGTATGTATGGGAAATGCAGTCAGTTGGAAACACTCCTCTGTTCATTCAGATATTCAAAGATCGGCTGATGGATTGTTTCCGACAGGACTGGCATGCATCCCTTACCTCAAACACAGAATACTGCCATTACCACCCAGAAATACTTAGAGCCAGTTACATAGGGCAGCTGAACTCTTGTGAACTCAGGCGGGCAATATGTTTACTTAGATGTAACCGTTTACCTTTAAACGGAGTATCCAGATTTGGAAAACCCATCACTAATCCAGAATGTAATTCATGTGATTGGCATAAGGCTGAAGATTTGTGTCATTTTCTGTTCGAGTGTCCAAAATATGCCCCTTTACGTAAAAAGTACATTCCACTGTTTTACTACAGATTCCCATCCGATCTTAAAGTTCAGCTGCTGTGTGGAAACCTACATGATAAACTGGTCTTTAAAGTTGCTATGTATATTTCAGGTTGCCTTAAATTAAGGAATTAGAGGGATTTACTTTGAACTTTTCTTGTTTTTTGTTTATTTATGTGCGCTGATGTAATGCTATATGAGTGTGTTTTACAACCACCTTCCTGTATTTTCTGGTTGTAAATTGTATTTTGTGTTCATATGGGCCTGATGGCCTGCAAAAACTGAAATAAATTTATTATTATTATTATTATTATTATTACACACACACACACACACAGAGGACACATATACAGGAAGAACACAGCAAAGCCAACAAGTGTACTGTACAAATGTGCATATCTGAATATAAACACCACGCTACACACACACACACACACACACACACACACACACACACACACACACACACACACACACACACACATAAACAAACAAACAAACATCACAGACAAGCATACACAACTTACCCATTTAGAAAAGTTTGTAAGTACGGCCTCACGTTAGTGCAATATTATTGTAAGATTTTCTTCCGGGTGCATACTGACGCAAGCCATTGAAACCACACCAGCCGGTGTGAGACTATAATAAACTCTTATTCAAGTTCACGCGCTGGTGGGTTAGAATGGTGTACATGTTTAGACTGTAACTATGCTTTCAAGCTGAAAATAGACACATTACTCTCTGCTTTATACAGACACCCGACTGAGTACATAAACAACAGATCCTCAAGAGCCGCCAAGACTCCAGGCTTGACTTCCGTTGTAAAACGTTTCAGTCAGGCTGTACTCTCAGGACTCACATTATGAGTAGACTGAGGGTCTTGACTGTGATCATTTGCCACGAGCAATGCGTAGATTAACAATTCAGTTTTTAATATTTCTGCCGAGCTCATAAGGGCCCCAAGATTTATGAATATTTGTAACGACATAATTTTCAAGTAACAACCTTTGTTCGGCTGAATAGGCTGTCGTCGCTCTTTTGTTTGGCTGAATAGGCCTGTCGTCTGCTTACTAATGTTTGTGTTGTTACCCTTGGTACCGTCTGTAGGTAACATACATGTCTTCATAGTCACCCCACACAGAGAAAGAGGTCTGATTTAAAAGTCTATATAGATGTGCTATTACGTACCTGTCTCTTTAATCCAGTGTACAGTAACATGAAAAAGCTGTAGACTTGTTTGCCTACAGTGAGTCATAAACACCTGCCTGTCTGCACCGAGATTTTTCTTCCGGGTGCATACTGTCTAAACAAGCCTGACGCGAGTCATTGAAAACCACCAGCCCGTGAGAGATAATAACTCTTATTCAATTTCACGCCCTGTGGGCTGGACTGGTGTACATGACTAGACTGTAAATAAGGTGAAAGAGACACCTCAGAAAATCATACCTTGCTTTATACAGACACCGACTGAGTACATAATACAACAGATCTTTAAGATACCCCCCACTCCCCCCCCCCCCCACACACACAACACAGACACACGCTGACACACACTGACACACACACACATGCACACACACACACGCACACACACACACATGCACACAAACATATGCACACACACACAATGATAGCATAACACACTTTTCTCAATCATGCCGCCCTAATGTTTACCCATTACCCACACCCCTATCTGGGTGAGTAAGGCTTTGTGTGCTGTACTGCTTAGCGGCTTTCAGTTCCCAGCTGGAGGTGTTTTCAATTTCCAGTGCCATGTGTGTCAACCGTCACTTTGAAAACATGCTATTTAAGCCAAACAGGTTTTGTTAGAGGTACATAACACACACACGCACTGACACACAGACAAACACACGCACGCACACACGCACACACACACATATGTACACACACGCACACAGAACATGTTTACATAAAAACACCTACACGCCAGTGTACATCAATACACAGCTCAACACTCATGTGTTATTTATGTTCTCATAGAAGGGATTTAGTAGAGCAGACGACTCATAGCGTCACTCAGTTAAACAAAAGACACTGTGAACCGAACCCTAAAATAACTGAACTGTTTTATTGTACATTTTCAGTAGCCCACTCGATCACAGATTCTTATGAGCATGGCGAGATTCTCAAGAGCCACTGTTTTTTTATTGGGTTTGAGTCAACTGTAAAGATTTCTGAATCTCTGCATAATCCAATGACACACACACACGAGATATGACACTGAGCTAAGCCTACAAATGTACATACCTGTACCCTTGCTACACACAAACAGGAACAATATCCTCAATGAGTACTCCATTGCAACACACTCACTCACAAATCAGTGACAAGGTCATTCTTGGGTATGCCACATATAGTCTATGGGAGACAACTCTGTATAGTGGTTAAATCTTCTAATGATTACGTCCCTTATGTCATTGACTATAAGCAGGAAATACATGCTGGAGTGATGCAAACATAAAAGGTTACTGTTCAGTGTAATTTCCTAGAAACATGATTCTGCTTGATAACAATTTATACATTTGTTTGTCCAATAAAAATGACAGACGGACAAATCATACAAGTGCTTGATATCTCACACTGTTTCAAAGATGTTATGCATTTTACTGACTTAATATCACCCAAACAGACTAACATAAGCCTTTCAGCACCATCAGAAATATATGCTACATATAGTGTGACTTTGGATTATGTTGATGAGCATCCAGATGTGGAGCGCATGACAGTTGATTTAAAGACACCTACTTTTAAAGTTGATGATACCAACTATGGTGGGTTAGGGGAAGTTTGTTATAGCATATTTAAACAACTACGCAAACTAAATGTTTATATTGACAGTGTTACAATTAATAAAGTGGTATTACACAAGGTGAGCCAGCAGAGTTAACGTTAATATTTTTTATTTTATTATTTTGTCGGTCAAATAAAAATGACGGACAACCCAGGCTCATCAAACCCTGGCTCATCTGGTTTAAGAAATGTGTTTCACACAACAAACTTACCAATATCCAATACTAATAATGTTTATGAATCAATAGAAAACTCTTTTTCTGTCATACAGCAAAATCTTCTCACAGGCAGTGTTAAGATTCAGATTGTTGCAAAAATCGAATTCACTAGATTGGGCGGTGAGGTAATTGTATCGTATATATCAACAAGACAACACACTGTTGACACAAGAAGAGAATTGGAGAATGTGTTTAGAGACAGACTATTACCAGACTTCCTCCAGGCGATTGACAGTGCAAAAATGAAGGGGTCTGGCTGGCACGAAGGACATGTACATGAACTACAATTAAAGCAGTCAAGGTATCATCCCATATTAGGCAAATCGTGGTTGCCACTGCCAACAGAGGTTGCAAACAAAAAGGCTGTTGTTAATATACAGAACAATGACAACTATTGTTTCATGTGGTGTGTGCTTGCTAAACTACACTTTGTAAAATCAAAACCTGAACGTGTATCTAACTACACCTAATTTGTAAATGAACTCGATTTTAGTGGCATTGAGTTCCCTGTTAAAATAGAGGACATAGACTTGTTTGAAAAACTAAATCCTGGTATATCTGTAAATGTGTATGTGTGGGATAATGAATCTGAGAACAAGTTACAACCAATTAGAGTGTCCCCACTGGCACCAACCTATGGGCAGTCAGAAGATAGACATGTTGACATGTTGCTAATAGGCCCTGCCGGTGATGACAATAACTTTCACTACACAATTATCAGAAATATGTCATGTCTAATTCATGGGCATACAACAAAACACAATGGCAAACAGGAAGTGTGTAAGAAATGTTTACAAAGATTCTCCTCTATTGCAGTGGCACACAAACATGTTTTACACTGCAGGTCACCTGATGATATACAGACTGTACTTAAGTACCCAGATCCTGGTAGTCAAGTGTATTTTAAGAACTATGGGAATCAGCAAAAGTTGCCGTTTGTAGTGTATGCAGATTTCGAATCATTAGTTGTTCAATATGAAGGTCCTGTTCCAGAATCATTACCAAAGACTATAAAGTTGAGTGATCAAGTGGTGTGTTCTTTTGGATACATTATTGTTAGGTCAGACGGCCAGCATACAGAGCCTGTTATCTACAGGGGTGAAAATGCAGCATGTCTGTTTTTAACAGAAATGAGACATCTGTATAGTCAGGTAGTACAGTATCTCACAACATGTCAGATGCCTTTGGTGATGACAGAAGAAGACAAACTAAAATTTGATACAGCTGTGACGTGTTGGATTTGTGAACAGCCTTTAGGGGGTGATAAAGTTCGTGACCACGATCACATAACTGGGCGTTACAGAGGTGCCGCACATAGCAATTGTAACTTGTTATTAAAAATAGATCCTAAGACATACAAGTTACCAATCTTTTTCCACAATCTGAAGGGATATGATTCACACATCATCATGCAGGCTGTAGATGACTCTTACAAAAACATAAGTTGCATTGCCCAGACAAATGAGAAGTACTTGACTTTTAGGTTAGATAAATTAGCATTTTATGACTCCATGCAACATTTGTCTTTAGGTTTGGCTAGTCTGGCAGAAGGACTGACTGAGTATCCAATAACGAGTAAATATTTTGAGCCAGACTTGATTAAGAAAGGTGTCTATCCATATGAGTACATTGATCACTGGGTTGTGTTTGAAGAAACAAGACTGCCACCAAAAGAGAAATTTTATTCTACACTTAATGGAAAAGGCATTTCTGACTCTGAATATCAACACGCACTTGATGCGTGGGGGAAGTTAGGGTGTCAGACAATTGGTGACTACCATGATCAGTACTTAAAGGCTGACGTTTGCTTGCTAGCAGATGTATTTGAAAGTTACCATGAAAAGGGTCTATTACACTACAAACTTGACCCTGCCTGTTACATAACTAGTCCTGGCATGACGTGGGATGCATTTTTGAAATCCAGTAAGATATCTATAGACCTGTTGTCTGATCGTACGATGGGCGAAATGGTGGAACGTGGATTGAGGGGTGGGATTAGTATTGCAGCAAATAATTACGCCAGAGCCAACAATAAATATCTGGACAGTTATGGTGACCTTGGGTTTGACCCCTCGAGGTCAAGGTCATTCATTACGTACCTTGACTTCTAACAATTTGTATGGGTTCGCGATGTGTGAGTTATTGCCTTTGAAAAACTTTTGTCTGTACGATTTGTCACAGTATGATGTAACAGAGTCAGGGTTAACAAAATATATTATGACACATGACCGAAACGACGCGAAGGGTTGGATCTTTGAAGTCGACCTAGAGTATCCACACCACCTACACGATTACCATAATGATTATCCATTAGCTGTTGAGAAAATGAGTCTGACAGGAAAAAAAGAAGACACTAAACTTGTACCAAATCTAAATGACAAATTCAATTACGTTTGTCACTACCGCTTGCTGCAGTTTTACATCAGACATGGGTTAGTACTAAAGAAAGTTCACAGAGGCATTCAATTTGATCAGAGTGCTTTCATGAAAGATTACATAATGAAGAACACAACCCTTCGTGCCAGAGACGGCAACACTGCATTTGACAAAGACTTCTTTAAGCTTATGAACAATGCCTGTTTTGGAAAGACTATGGAAAATCCTCATCACAGAAAAGATGTGAGACTGGTCACAACTGAATCAGGTGCAATTAAACTTACAGGTAAGCCACAGTACACAGGGTACAAAGAGTTTCATTCATCATTGTATGCAGTGTCACTCAAAAAAAAGATTGTCAAACTGGACAAGCCAGTATTCATTGGTATGGCAATTCTTGAGTTGTCAAAACTGTTGATGCTTGAATTTTATTATGATTACTTCAAACCAAAATATCCTGACTGCCGTCTGTTATACACTGACACTGACTCTATGATCATAGACGTGTGTACTGAAGACTTTTATGAAGACATGAAAACAGAGTTACACATGTATGACACATCTGACTATCCTAAGGATCATCCACTGTACAGCACACAAAACAAGAAAGTGCCTGGTAAGTTTAAAGATGAACTGAATGGTGTGCCAATAGTTGAGTATGTTGGACTGAGATCAAAAATGTATTCTATACTGCACCAAAAGGGAAATCAGTCGAAAGCCAAAGGAATTAAAAAAACAGCAATAAAAAATAAAGACATACGTCATGAACATTACAAGCAAGTATTAGATGGTGCATTAATGCCTGATTATCCAAACAAGTCACTGAGATCAAACAAACATAATCTTGAAATGATCCAAACACATAAGAAATCACTTGCAGTTGGGGACACGAAAAGAGTGTTTCACACTAAGGAAAAAGCTTATGCACCTGGACATTACAGGCTCAAGTTATCTGAAGACATTTGTGATGAACTGGTTGATGAATTAATTGACGACTTAGTTACTGAAATGAGTAACGGTGTCTGGGGGAATAATCTGTAATTCTTCTCTGACAAATGCCCTCTGGGGTGCAGGGTCGAACAGGTAATATATTGTTGCGTCAGCACCAGGAATTATTTTTTTTATATTGTGTACAGATGTGGACCAGATGGGGTCTGTCGCCCTGCGTCTGACGTCATTCTCAGCCTCTCCTGGTTGATACAAATATCTCACCTGTTTAGTAAATAAACTTGTGTCAGGTGCCGGTGCTGGGGTTGGGGTTGGTCCTGTTTTTGGGTCTGTAATTGTTTTCAATTTAATAGCGTCAGCAGGTTTTGGGTGTCCTTCATTATTCATTGCTTTTATCACATGTAGTAATCGCTTAACCCACTCAGTGTTACGGGTGTCATGCATGAGTTCCTTAGAATACTGGTAACTGAAAAGTCTTTCTGATAACTGTTTGTTAAAGTTCTCTACAATTGCCTGTGATCTGTGCACACCTGGAATGCCTCGTCTGACCAGTACTCCATGCTTAGCAAATAACTGATTAACTGCACCTTTGAATTCTGATCCATCATCAACTTGCACTAGTCTGGGGTATCTTAAAGGACCTCTTTTATAGATACTTGATAAAGCAGTCGCAACTGTGCTGGCTGTTTTGTCAGATATGGGTTCAGCGTCTTTGTACCTTGAAGCTATGTCTACAACAGTCAGTGCATACTTGTATCGTTTCTTTCTTATTGTGTCATGTGGTAAAAACAGGAGGTCCAGTTGATGTGTGTCATTGGGGGTAGTGTTCTCAAAATGAGGCCTTGTTATCTTTCTTGGAGCAGGGAGATATATCTGCCAAATTGCTTGTCTCTGTAACCATTGCTTGACTTGATTGAGTGTTATATCTCCGCCCACAGCGGCATGTAATTTCTGAATAGCGGTTGCTCCTTTCCAATACCCTGATGGAGAGTAATATATTTTTGATAGTTTATTTTTGGCTGCCATTTTTTCTAGCAATGAAAACTCCTGTAAAATAAACAAATGTCATTCCCACTAAAACAAAAATTATCTCTCCATTTCTTTGTTGTGTGCTTGGTTTGTAATAGTCACTTAGTTTTGGTTTCGGGATAGACATGTCTTCACCTGTGACAAGAAAATATTCCCTGATTGCGTCGTCTGTATTTGAAAACGTATGTTGTGCGTGGCCTTCAAGCCTGAGTTTTTCATTGATGAAATCAAGTTTTTCTATTCTTTGTTTTTCATATTCCTGCTGGGCTTGTGCTAATTTTTCTGACGCCTCATTGTGTCATCTCATCTCCAGAGCAGATTCTTCTCTACCCATTTTTGAAAAGAGATAATTTGAGCCACTGAAAGCCAATGCGTTAACCATCGCGCCTCCAATCATAATAGCTATCGTCGCCATATTTATTTTATTTACATAGAAACATTTTCGGGAATAATTCCTTGCTTGACAAGAAAATTTTTTGTCGCAATTGACGCTGTAATGACTGGAATTAGCTTAGCGCTGTCTTCAAAGTCAAGTCTACTGAGGTCTGCTGATTTCATTTTGAGTAGACTTTTTCCCAGCATAGAATAAGCTACTGCTAGTCCACTTATCACGGCAGAGTGATAGACAAGGTTCATCAAGTTCTTTGTGTCGCTCATTTTCTAATACAAGAAAAATTAAAATAATATTTTTATTTACTGCATATAAAATGGGTCAACGGCTTTGGATGTTACTGGTAATGTGGCGACTTCTGGTTTTGTTTTTGGAGTGTCTGATTTTTTGGTCACTGTACGAGTCTGTGGTTTGTATTTTTTATATAATTGATAACCTACGTAACCAAATCCGACAACAAATCCGGCAACTATATATTTTGTTGTTTCAGGGTCAGGGTAAGACTTAGTTGTTTGTCTCTCACTTTGATGAGGGTGTGATGGTCCTGTCGGTCCTGATGGTCCTGACGGTAGTGACACTGGTGCTGTTGATGGTGGGTCAGTCACATGAGACTTTTCTGTTTGTGTTTGAAGCTGTAATTTTTTTTGCCTGTTCCATTCGGCTAATCTTTTTCCTGCATCAATGCGGCCTGGACTTTTAGCCTTAGTCACAGTTTGAACCTGTGTCAAAACAGGGTCGGGGTTCAGTTGTGGAGTCGTCTTGTTCTCGTCCATTTTCTTCTGCAGTAAAATTTATTTTCGAAAAATCAATATGACTCCCAGTAACAAGCAATGTTACGACAGGTGCAAGGTAATTTCCAAACTTGTAAAACATGACACATGCTAATTTGCCAATTGAACTTGAAACAATAGGATTGCTTTCAAGGTCGTGTGAAAGACTGTCACTATCCACAGGTAGAAAGTGACTCACTGCTTTTGTGTATAGGCATCTTAGAGATCGACTTAAATCACGAGTCATTAGTGAAGCAATGTGGTTTTCATATTTTGAATGAAGCTTGATTAGCTCGTCAGCCGTAAGAGATTCAATATCCTCTGTCATGTATTGTTTTCCGAGATAAGTCTTTGATTTGCCTGAGACAATTACAGACAAAAGACGCTGTTTCTTAGAGTCTAAGTCTTTGTTCTCTACAGCATTGATATCATTCAATAGAAGGATTTCATCAGGGTTCATTTATATTGTTATTTTAAAAAACAAAAATTAATTTACTAACTCATACCCTGTGGGCTGATCTATCTTTAAAATGAGCTTTAGATGCTTAGTTGATTTCAGTTTATTTTTTACATCATCACGTTCATGCTTATTTGGGATGACATCATTTTCTCTGAGACAGTCTTCAAAGCTGTCACGATCCTTACAGTAAAACAAACAGATAAACTTTAACTGTTCTCGAAAATCTTTCAGTACAGCATTATATTTCTGAGTGAGAATCCATACACTGACGTTTGCGTGTCTACCACTGAAAGCAAGTTCTGCTAAAGTGTTTCTCTTTTTGACAATGTCTTTCTCTGCAGAACAGTCATCAACAATAAACAACGTTGGCTGTCCTTCAAATTGCTTGTAAAAATATTGTAGGTATTCATTCAGTTTCTTTTCAGGGTCGACTAAGTATATGTTGCTGTCAGTCCAAATGAATAAACGGTTGTGATAAGCTTTGTTGTGTTTGATTGTAGGACAAAATATTACAATGTTTTCAAAGTGGTGTATGTATCTTGTTTGTAATAGGTTAAGAACAAATTCAGTTTTCCCACACCCTGTCGCACCACAAAACAATCCACAGTGTGGGTCAAGGGTCATCAAGCTCCGGTTCATTTTAATACACAATATAATTTTAATATATGTGTCCACTTAGTCTACTGTCTTGTATATTGAGTTGTGCGTCATATATCAGGTACAAATATATATTTATGGCTTCGGCTTTTTCAACCTTCTTTTGTATCTGAATTGTTATTCCATCACTACCGTTCTCGACAGTTCGTCCTGACCCATGAAGATAATCGTCATCTGTACTGCGAAGGTCTAGCCAAAGAGCATATTTGTTTGTCAGGTATTGTCCGATCCTAACATCATACAGATGTAAATCTTTACACGCAATGTTTGCTGGTTTATCTCTAATCCTTCCACCCGCAAAATACTTTGTGATCTCATCATAGTGTTGATAAGGCAGCATTCCTGAAGCGTACACTTGATTAGGGCGGCCTTCAATCGTACAAGTGTGTAATCTTAGGATTGTAGAATTTTTCTGAATCCCGTTTATATGGATCTGCTGGTTCAACAAACAACATAAGAATACCTTTCAGTGACCTGGCAGGTGTGTTTAAGTTTATGTTCCACATTGGGTCACTCTTGTCTTTGGGTATTAAACTATGTCTAATCACCCTGTCATAATAAATTGGAAGTCTTGACTGATACTGATTTTGAATGAGTCTGGCTAGATCAGTGTGTGTGACAATTTCATATTCCAAGGAAATGTTAGAGATCTTATATGTTGCATCTGTGGCAGATGATTTAATAACTTTGGAGTAGTCATTGAAAGTTAGTTCAAAACTCAGACGGTCATTCAGTGCTCCTTGATAATAAGGCAGATGAGCTGTTAGGATTTCAAACTCAAGTGGAATGTAAAATCTGGTTCCATATGTTTCAGCTATAATAACTTCCTTTGGTACCCCAGTAGTTGTTTTGTCTCCGGCATTGATTCGAAGTTTACAAACATTATCTGGCTGTATGCCTTGATAAATACGATCTTCTCGTTCTTCTCTTGTGAGCCAAATGTCTTTGTAACAGTAGAACACATCTGAGTCATCAAGACTAAACACTTCCTGCCCTTCAAGTTTTACTTTAATAGTTTTAACAATTGCTCTGCCAAGATTGTCAACCAGTGTTCTGTTCACATCTGCGCCTGATGAAAGTTCAATATTAAATGCAAGGCGTGCAGTGCCAGGAACAATAACGTCACTGGGGCCTAGGTTTGGAAACTTGACTGTAAGTGTTTGGTTCTGCTCTATGGTACTTGGATTGTTTGTGATGACGATTGATTGTCTTATGCCCTTAACACCCAGAGGCTCACGTAGTTTTCTGTATGGGTCTAACTTTGATCCGTAAGACTGTGTCATTTTTATTATGCACAATAAAAAATAATAAATTAATAAAACAATGGCCGCGGGAGGATTTAATCATGAAGATTTTGAAATGGATGACATGAATGTCTCAGATACCAGTATCACAGATATGACTGGAATGGTAACTAGTAGTAGTAGTATGCATCATGAACTGTTAAAAGACAAAGTAAACTCATTTTATGACAGTGTTGGAGCGCGCCCAGATGTAATAGATCCTAATCAATTTGAATATGATAAAGGACACTTATTTGTAAATACAGACAGAGGGAAAATATATCTAACACATAAAAACAATCCTTCTAAGTTTAGAGCTTTAAGTACAATTAAAGGTGAAGTCGGTGGTAACTCTGGGTTGGCAAGGTACCTTGGAATTGGTGGGTCTCCTGTTCCCCCAAGACTGGTTAGTGTTCTTCACGACATGCAAACAAAGTTGCCAACAGGGCAACAAATTGAAATGGCACCAGTAACAAGCCTACCGGAAATAGCAAACACTGTGATACAAGAAACTTCATTTACTGAAGGGCAAATAAATGATGCTTTGAAAACAATAGATGATCCACCTTTGTCAATGAGAGAGATTATAGGGTTGGATAAATCATTGCAGACAATAAGAGGTGAGATGGTTAATAATGTTGCCAAACTATGTGAGCTTGATAAACACATAGAACGTGAAAAAGAGAAACTGGCTACAGCAGACAATGGGAATCTTGACACAGAAATGAAAGAAAGAATACAACACAGATTAAATGATTTGCAGATAGAAAGATCAGGAAGGTTAGAAGTGATTAGTATTGGAAGACAAAAACTGAAAACACAGGTCAACAGGATTAGGGAAACTATTCAGAAAATACTTCACGAAGACACAACTCTGGCTGAGAGACTTAAAACACTTTTCAGAGAACAGGGTATCACTATTGCTAGTTTAATTACTGCTCTGGGGTTTATTATCAGTACTGTTGTGTTGGCTGTCTCTGGTGGACCCGGTGGTGGTCCACCTCCAGCACCAGCACCTCCAGCACCACCAACAGATCCAAAAGACTTACAGTCGTGGGTAAAGAAACAACTGTCTCACATATCAGACTTGCTTAAGAAATTGGCTCTGAAAGCAATAGACTCGTTACCGGGCATTATAGGCACGGTTGTAAGCTGGTTGATTAGTACTGCAGCAAAGGCAGTAGGGTTTATGGCAGAACATGTGTGGGTCTTTTTGGTGACCGTAGGAGGGTTGATGGTGGGTTATTTAATGAAACAGATAAAGAAGTAATACTCCTAATCCAGTGAGTCCTATTACCAATGCAATTCTCTCTGACTCATGAGTGTCAGGGGTTGGTGTTACTGGTTGTATGGGTGCCGGTGTCAAAGCTGGAGCTGTTACTGTCTGTACAGGTGATGATGTTACTGGTGCCGTGGGTGTTACCGTCTGTAATGATTTTAATGACTGTGCATATGTGGTTGTGGCCCCCAAGTTTACAGATTGATTTAGTCCTAATTTTTGGTCACGACCTGCAACAATGATTTCATTATTATAATTTGTTATTGTACCCATTTGGAGTTGAAGGTCAGATGGTAACATGTATAACCCGATGCCAACTACAAAGTCAACTTTTGATCTGGCATATCTGAGTACGTCTTGGTAGCGTTGTATGCTTGATGGGAGATCTACTGTTGAATTAATTGAATCTTCCAGGTTAGCGAGAAATTGTTTTTGTGCTTCAAATTTACCACTTCCACTCAAAATGTTTGATTTTGTTAGTGATTGTGCTCCTAGTAAACACCAGACATATGTTCTGATAGACTCATTGACGCGCTCGACTCCTGCTTGAGTAAACCCGTTAGATTTATCTAAAATAAATGTGGTCCAGGCGTTAGACTGTTTCTGCTCTATTGATCCTAACCACACTTCTGATTTTGATGAGAATGAAGTGTAACCAGGGTAATAATCTTGAGGGTATTGTCTGTGACTCATAGCGTAATACAATGTGCCCATTCCATTGTGATCATCAAGTTTTTGTGTAAAGTCATACCTGGGGCTTATGTTAAACTCATTACAGATGCGTTCAAATGCTTTCATATCCATGGGGTTGTTATACCTTTTGAAACTGGATTCAGTGGGCAGTGGTGTATGAAGTTCTGACAGAATACGTCTAAGCTGGTAATAAACATGGAAATGATACACAGATCTAATCAGTTTGTTTGAGTGATTCAAATGGTCTGTGAATGAAACACCACAGCCTGTAGTTGAACATAGTATGGCAAAGTTGAGTTGGTTTTGAAACATCTGTAGTGGACTTGAAGACCACTTTCTTGCAGTTGAGTCATCTGTTATTGGAGTGTTTAGGTAATGGTCAAACGTATTCGGTACTTTGACTTGAAATAAATCTTGTTCAGACACAGCTATGTCGAGTTGATTTAGTTGTATTATTTTCTGTTCATAAGTAGGTGCAACATTATATTTGGCATTCACATTAAATTGAAATGCGTTTGTTGTGGTAATGATTGGTGATTTAAATTCCATCCTTTTTATATGAGATAATAAAAATGTTTATCACTTTAACAAATCTTGACACAAGCAAACCAGTGTGGTTAACTAATGGGATTGATAATCGTGATGGTAGCAAGGCTGTAGCTATCCATGAATTGTTCTATACAGTAAAGTGGTTTAATGTAGAAGATGATATATATAATAAAGTAAATTTAGATGGTAAGACTGAAGCTTTACCACCTGGGTATTATGACTTTTGTACTATAGCTGAATGGTTTCAAAGTAAATTTAAAATTAAAGCAACTTTAAATCCAGCTAACCTACTTGTTACATTAGAATTTCTAACACAAAATTGGTTAAAGATCTCAGATAGATTTGCATATTTACTTGGATTTTATATTGATGAAGATTGGTTTAGATCAGATGATTTAGGTGAAGCTATGTTTGGTATTATAACAATGAAGACAAAAAAACTTAAAATAACTGGAAAACGCCCTGTCTATTTGGCAGTACACACAGTATTTAATGTTTATTTGAAAGAACTAAACACAACTGAGAATGTACACAATGGAAAACCATCAACTTTGTTGAGATGTGTGCCAGCTGGAACTGCACCCTATTGTGAAAGTGTGGTTGTTAGATTTCCTAATTTACAGTTTAAGAAATTAGGTTCTAGTTTCTTTGAGTCACTAAGTATATCTGTAACTAATCAGGATGACAAACCAGTTGTTATGCATGATTTTAGTGTAGTGTTAGAAGTTAAATAATTTTATTTTTGTTTATAAAAATGAGTGGTGGTCCAAAGCGAACAATCATACCAGTTGCATGTCCGGTTACAGAGTTGAAAGATTTGACTGACGTACAGGATTTTGAGAAGGAGGGAGAAGTAGGGGAGGTGTATGGTTTTGAACTTGATTCAACTGGCATGTACAAGAGAAGAGTAATCGATGACATGAAAGATGGCACAGAGAGACCTATACCTAAACTTGGTCAGCTTCGTGATGTTACTGTACCTACTCCTGTAAATAATGTGCCCTACAACTTAATACATGTGGGAAATAAATGGGTGGTTTCGCTTGTGCCTGCACCACCGCCAACAATTGACTGGGACATAAAGATTGAATTTATTAACAACTTTCCTAAACACTAAGGCACCTTCGTCATCAGTGTATACATAAGGACTAATTCCAGGCCGCTTATTGTAAGCCTTGTTCCAAGCTTTGCTTTAGATGACAATAGCAGAGATAAACTGAAAGTTGAAAATTATGAGAAACGACGGTATCTTCTTGCGCACAGGAAGGGCAGATCAGATGCAAAGGTCGTGTTTGCACCAATAAACTTTCTGATTGCAAGAGAAGCAACAATAGTATTTGAAATTATTATGAGATCTGTAACTACTGCGAAACAGGCTCAAATTGCACAAGGAATTAAACTTACATGGAATGACTCTGTGCAAGAATCATCAAAGGTCTTTATTGCTATTACAAAAAATAATGATGTTATTAATGTTTCGAGCAGTGAACCCGCTGTCAAGGTGGTGGTTGACAAAACAACTTTTGTTCGTCTAACTTACATAAACCTTGAACACATTGATCTTGTTTCGTTTTATTATGCCAGCAAATTGTATACTTTTGAAGAGTTGCAAAATGTAATTGCTGATTAAATAAAAAAATATTTGTCAAATAAAAATGGTAAAATTCTATCCAATACTACCAACGCTTGAGCCGACTGAAACAAATGTGATGACAAAAACAACGCTTGCACCTGATCCACAGGTGACAGCTGTGCCAATTGCTTCAGATAAAACATTACCAGCAGACGCATTCAGATTAAATAATATTACAGAAGCTTTGAAATATTTGGAGAGTGAGGAGGCGAAATACTCACGGTGTAAGAGACGGTATAAGTCAGTATTTAATTCTGTACAAAACACTTCTATGGATATTGGTGCAGTTTCAGCTGGATGTTCTGTAGGGGGTATTGTTCTGTTTGCCACAGGAATTGGAAGTTTGGCTGGAATTGCAGTTGAGGGTGTTAGCGTTGCTACATGCCTGACTTGCTTTGGTTTGGAAGCCTTAAACAAGAGGTTTCACACGAAATTACAGAAACATGAAGCATTGAGTACGCTTGCTGGTGCGAAGTTGAGCAGTATGAAACTTATTATCAGTAAGGCATTGAATGATAATTTTATTGATGACGAAGAATTTAAGCGAGTCCAGGATGATTTAAATAATTACAAAAAACAGAAGTCTGAAATACAGAATAAAATGCGTAGTCAATCTCCTGTGAATGTTGAAGAACTTAAGGCCAGTTTTTTAGCAGAGGGAAAAAGGATAGGGGTACAGGAAACCACAGAAAAACTACACAATCTTTTAAACAAATACAAATCAGATTTGGTAATCGATTATTAATGTCATACACTTCACAGAAAAATGCCATGCCACTTACACCACTTGTGCCTGATTATTTAACCCCATCAGCACCACCACCTGAGTATTTCTGAGAGAAAAAAGTTTTTTTATTGTCCTTGTATCTTGATAAATCTGTCTCAGTGTCTTGGGACTTGAGTCAAGTTGTTGTAAGAACATAGGGTAAGTACTTGTAAGAACTTAGGGTAAGTACTTGTAAGAACTTAGGGTAAGTAATTAATAAGTTCTTATGACAACACACTTAAAGGTTACCTCTGCAGGTTCCTAAAAGTTAGTTGCAACTTGTTAATAAGTATTACGTTTCACTTGGCATCACTTGATCAGGTTCATGATTAGGTGTTGACAGAGACAATAGTTATAGAGAAAGATAATAGGAGACCCGTAAGATAATCAGATCAATAATGCCGCATCAGTCATGCTTGTCACTTTTTTTAAATCAAAGGGTTGATTCAGAATTAACGGGGGTAAAATTGGGGTCAAAATTTTGATATTAAAAAATGATGTAAATTAATGACTGATGCGGCTCTATTGAATTCATTGTCTTACGGGTCTCCTATTATCTTTCTCTCAAATCGACCACCGCCAGTGGTCTTCACTTGCTGCGGACTGTGACACCTGGCGCTCCACCATTTACAAGGCAGCCATTTCCTTTGAGGACTCTCGCAGAGCTAGCCTTAAGGACAAGCGGCTCAGGAAAAAAAAAAACAGAGATGCCGCAACTCAGAACCCTGGCCAGACCTTCCCCTGCAGCCACTGCGGTCGAACCTGCCTGTCCTGGATTGGCCTCCGCAGCCACGAGGTGGCCTGCAGACATTGTGGGCAACCCCTATAATATCTTCGTTCGCGAAGTCCAGCCAAGAGAGTCAGTATCTTTAGAGATACTTATGAGGTGCTATGTTTGCCTACAGAGATACCAGTTCATACACTATCACATTTGAGTCCACTTAATCAAATTTCAAAAACATAAAAAACGATTTAAATTTCTAAAATTTCAGTAGCTCGCTTGAGCTTGCCCTTAGCACCATGTGAATGTTCTGTGTTTATGTACAGTGTGTGAGTGAATGCGCGTGATTCACGTGAGCGTGCTTGTTGGGTTCAGTTCGTGGCTATGTCCTGCGCATTGAGTTATATTATAAATATGAGAAATGCGCCATATAAATACTATGTATTATTATTATCATTATTATGACTATGTCACTTTCCCACATCTCCTGGAATCCAGATACCTTCACAGTGCTGGGAGTGACCTTCTCTACAGAACTTTCTGAAATCATACTCCTGAATTATAAAGAGAAACTTGCAAAGGTGAGGAAAATTGTAAAGCAGTGGAAATTGCAAGATTTAACACCTGTTGGAATTTTTTTTTTCAAGTCCTTAAGTCTTTTAATATTTACGCATCTCCTCATCTCTTTGCTCTCCCCAGGGAGTGTAATTCTCAAAGAAATTAATAGTGCGATGTTTAACCTGGGGAGGGAAGAGAGATACAGTGAAAAGAATCAGTATTTACACAGTATGAAGCAGGATGGCTCCAGGTAGTGGATATTAATTGTTTTTACAAAGCACTTAAGGTCACGAAATCTGTCAACAAGTGGGTTTTGAAAACATAATTTACAATTGGTGATGTATTAGATGATAAAGGTGACATTATTAGTTTCGAAGGTTTTTTTTTTTTTTTTTTTTTTTTATTTTTTTATTTTTTTTTTGTAAATCATTTTGGTGAAGATGTTCCTTTTCTCGAAGACTATAGTAGAACAAGTGTTATACGAAAATACAAGATAAAAATGAAAAAAAACACACATACATACATACATACGCACATACATACATACATACATACATACATACATACATACATACTCTCTCTCTCTTGGCTGGACTTCGCGAACGAAGATTTTATAGGAGTTGCCCACGACGTCTGCAGGCTTGTTCGTGGCTGCGGAGGCCAATCCGGGACAGGCAGGTTCGACCGCAGTGGCTGCAGGGGAAGGTATGGCCAGAGTTCTGAGTTGCGGCATCTCTGTTCTTTCTCCTGAGCCGCTTGTCCTTAAGGCTAGCTCTGCGAGAGTCCTCAAAGGAGACAGCTGCCTTGTAAATAGTGGAGCGCCAGGTGTCACGGTCCACAGCAAGCGAAGACCACTGGTGGTGGTCGATTTGGCAGGCACTAAGTGACTTCTTGAGACAGTCTTTGTATCTCTTCTTTGGTGCCCCTCTGTCACGGTGTCCAGTAGCAAGCTCGCCGAACAGGGTGATCTTTGGTAGGCGATGATCCTCCATCCTGGAGACATGCCCCGCCCAGCGGAGCTGTGTCCGCAGCAGCAAAGCCTCGATGCTCACGGTTTCAGCCTGTTCAAGGACCTCGACATTGGTGACATAGTCACTCCAGTGAATGCCCAGGATGGTACGCAGGCAGCGCATCGTCATCGATATGACGATGCAGTGTACATCAGGTATCGTCTCGATGGCAGCCTGTTCAATCTCAGACGACTGCAGGCCCACACGAAAACCCTAGACCAACTGATCCGTGAGCTGCTTTTTGCTGATGATGCTGCCCTCGTTGCACACACAGAGAGAGCCCTGCAGCGCATCACGTCCTGCTTCGCAGACGCTGCCCAGCTCTTTGGACTCGAGGTCAGTCTGAAAAAGACAGAGGTCCTCCATCAGCCGGCAACCAAGACAGTGTATCGCTCTCCTCACATCACCATCGGCGAGTCTGAACTAAAGTCAGTGCACCAGTTTACTTACCTTGGCTGCATTATCACGTCGGACGCCAAGCTGGACAAGGAGCTTGACAGCAGGCTGGCAAAAGCGAACAGCGCTTTCGGGCGACTTTTCAAGCGGGTGTGGCACAATCAACAGCTGAAAACAGGCACCAAGATCAGCGTGTACAGAGCTGTGGTCCTCACCACCCTGCTGTATGGTTCCGAGTCCTGGGCCCTCTACCGCAGCCAACTACGACTCCTCGAACATACATACATACAGACATACAAACATACGCACATACTGCGCTTCACGCCAAATGTAGGTTCAGCAGCGAGGTTAGCATAAGTAGACATGACGTAATTTTTATCTTGTTACTTCAATTCTTTGAGGTTTAACCTGCCCGCCTTTGACATCATGGACATGTGTTACGTGGTGGAGTTGTAGTCAAAGTATGATAAACACACCAGACACACACACGTAGAGTTCTTTAAAATAAACCTCGTTCAGCTGCAATCCGTCACACGTGGCTTAAGGATGTAGACAATACTGGAGTAACAGTTCCAACAATATTTAATTCAGCGATGCGATATCCACACAGTAATGCACTTTCAAATGTACAAACTACTGAATACAAAGTCTCTTCTGCTATGTCCTCACTACGACTCAAAGTTTCTCATACACAGCGTCTCTCGCAATAAACTGCATATCTCTACAACTGACAAAGCAAGACAATGTACTAACGGGCTTTCCCAGCGCCCTCCTTATATACACTATCAAAATCTAGAATCTTCTACGGAAATCATGAACTCAACCAACCAGAACGAAACACGCAGCCAAAGCTCATTAACATAAACTTTCCAGAAACAATATAACAGGCTACAAAAATACGGCTGCTCACTTCAGCTCTAAATTCTAGCGTATAATTAAGTCACATAAAAGTATGGTATCCCTATCACCTGGTAGCTCTATAAAGTACGAGAACATTCCCAAAACAAAACAAAAGCTGCTCACTTCACGCGCACAGGAAACAAAAAGTAGCGAAAATGTAGCGATGTCAACTAACCGACGTGACACTTACGAGGCCAGTAGACAGTGCGACCCTTCTAGCACGCTCCGGACTAAACTTAACAAAACGAAAACGGCTCTACTCATGAACAAAAGAAAAACTTACTAAAAAAATACGTGAATCGTAACCGTGATAGTTCAAATAAACATCGGGTCGTTACCTACGATCAACACATGCACGCTCTCACAGGATAACACAACCACAATCGTAACATTACCCCCCTCTTAAGAATGAAATTTCACAAACATTGCTTCTCAAATTTCAAAAATACGGTTGTGGCTGTGTAAACCTACACAAAACGCTAAACAAAATATAATTTCACATCAAAAATCAAATTAAAATAAACGTCTCACAGTTCCTGTAAACAGTTCTGAGCATCGAAATGTTTCATACAAATGTTCTGGACACAGAAATGTTCATTCAAACTGCTCTGCTCAGGTAATCTGCTCCAAAGTTCTGCGAACCCTTGATAGACTGTAGTTTAATGTCAAAAAGGTTCTCGTCGTCTAGTCTTTCGTCATCAGCAAGACGCACCGATGCGGCCAATTGTGTTTTGTCTTGACGACATCTCGCAATATACTTCTTCAGCAAATTAGCATGGTACGTTTTCACCTTGTTGTTGACCTTGACTCTGTAGTCGTTGATGCCAACCACCGTGTCGACAGCGTATGGTCCCTTCCACTGCATCAGAAGTTTGTTGTTGTCGGTAGGAAGAAGAACCAACACTTGGTCACCTGGCTGGAATCGTCGAGGTTTTGCCTTACGATCTTAGTAATGCTTCCCCTTGTTCTGCGCCTTCCGTAGTTCTTCTCGAGCCATCCTGAGGGTATCTTCCAGCTTCTCTCTCAGGTCGAAGACGTACTGGTAGCTGATTTTCACCTCAGGTGCGTCGATATCCTTGGTCCACAGCTCCTTCAGGATGTGCATGGGCCCCTTACAGTCCTACCGTACAGTAATTCAAAAGGGGAAATCCCTGTCGAATCCTGAGGAACTTCATGGTATGCGAAGAGCAAGGCATTGATGTATCTATGCCACAACCTTGGCTGCTCAGCGCACAGTTTCTTCAACATAGCCTTCAAAGTTCCATTAAACGTTTCAACCAGCCCATTACACATGGGGTGATAAGGGGTGGTAGTAAGGTGTCGGATGTTCAATAGCCGGTTGACTTCCTCCATGCAGTCTGAGACGAACTGAGTTCCTAGGTCACTCAGGATCTCTTCGGGAATTCCTAAACGGCTGAACATGTCGACGAGCGCCTCTGCTACTGTTGGAGTGTCGATCTTTTTCAATGGTATGGCTTCAGGATAACGTGTAGCGTAGTCCACCAGGGTCAAAATGTATCGATGACCATCTTCACTCGGAGGAGATATTGGCCCCACAAGGTCAACAGCTACCCGCTTGAAAGGCATATCGATCAATGGCATTTTCTCTAGAGGAACCTTGGGTACCTTTCCCTTGGAGATTGTCTTCTGGCATATGTCGCACGATCTGCAGAATCGGGTGACGTCGCCTCCCATATCAGGCCAATAGAAGACAACTCGGATTCTATCGAGCGTCTTGTTGATTGCCAAATGTCTTCCCAATATGGAATCATGTGCCAATTTCATCACCTGCATTCTCAAAGGTTCAGGAACTACTACTTGACGCACAGGTTTATCTCCATTGCTGTCGAATATCCGGTACAGGATATCTTTTCTGGTCTCGAAGGTTATCTCTTTTCCCTTTCGCGTTACGGGCTCGGTCTGACCTCGGAACTTGTCAAGCGTGGTGTCGGCTCTCTGTAGCTCCACCAGCCTTTCTTTATTCACCACTGCTGCTTCCGTGTTGTCCGCCACTTTTAGAGGGATGGTCTGGTGACTCTTCTCTGCTTGACTTCTCGTGGTAACAGAACATATTTCAGGTCTCCACTCTGGATCTTGATCGTCTGCGTTTCTGGCACCATCAATGTTTCCGATGATGAGGTCGTAGACTGGCGTCCTCAAAAAACAACGCCTTCACCACTCCTGTCAAGTATGGGGTGTCGACACTGACTTTGACAAGGGGGATAATCCTTACAGTTCCGTCAGCCAAAATGAGGGTGGTCCACTCCTGTAGCTTCTGGTCTTCAGCTATTAGGTCCTCTCTCACGATGATGCAGCTACAACCAGTGTCTCTCAACACTCTCACTGGTGTGTCGCCGACGAGTCCTGACACAACCGGCATGTTCGGCACTTCATTCTCACCGCCGTGAGATGGCCTTAGTCGCCTGCTCGGCGTTAAACCCAAATAACTAACTAACTAACTTCATTCTCAGGCAGCGCGATGTTTGAGACTGGTAAAAATGTAGTCCCATCTCCTACTGGGATGCGTCCATTCTTTCTGAAATATTCGATCAGCTCTGGTGTCACTCGCGTTTCTCTAGATTCAAAGTCATTGGATGACGTCACATCATTGGCTAATACAGCGGCAGCTCTGTGTTGAGACGTTTTACTGCTTCTGCCTGCTATCCCACGATCTTGGTTGGATCTTCTGATGTTGTCGCCTCGGGGAACATCTTTAGAAGGACACCGTATCGCTTTGTGACCTTTCTTTCCACAGAGAAAACATGTCAGGTTCTCCACCGGCTTATATCTCGGGGTGTCTATGACATTGTCGATTTCCTCTGCTGGTGTAGACACACGCTGTGGCTTACTGGACCCGAACTTCATGTTGTGAGCGTCAAGGTATCTTTGAGCGAAGTCGGCCAGGGCCTTTAGTGACTGGTCTTTTTGCTCTCTGAGGTGGGCGGCCAGGTCCTTAGAACATGCGCTGAAAACTTGTTCTTTAATGATAAGGTCGCACAGGTCTTGGTACTCTCTGTTTAGGCCAGCCAGCTCTATCCATTTCTCCAGGTAGCTTCTAATTCTCTCAATGAATAGGCCGGGTGTTTCTCCTTCTTCAGGCTTGCAGTTCCGAAATCGTCGCCTGTAACCTTCTTCAGTGAAGTCGTACTGTCTCAACAGGGCGGCTTTCAACTGTGTATAATCTTCGGCTTCTTCTCTTGGCAAACGGGTGTAAAATTCAAGCGCTTTGCCAGTTAGAAGTGCGCTCAGTTTAATAGGCCAAGTCTCTTGTTTCCAATTGTTGCTATTTGCGAAGCGCTCGAATCGCTCCAGATAAGCGTCCATCTTATCTGAATTTTCAATGAAAGGTGGAAGTTTTGGCGCACGGGCTGTTTGTTCTCTGCTCGCTAATGCTGTTGCTTCATTAGTTCTCTGGCTCTGTGCCTCAATCTCCATCTGCTTTAGATGAATTTCGTGTTGACGCTGCCTCTCCGCCTCTTCTCGTTCCTCTTCTCGTTGTTTCTCTGCCTCTCTTTGCTGTTTCTCTGCTTCTCTTCGCTGTTTCTCTGCTTCTTCTGCTTGGATTTCGAGTCTCCTGATTTCACGTTCTTTGGCTCTTTCTTCTCTTTCAAGTCTCTCCTTTTCTTCTTTCTCTCGTTTCTTTTCTTCTTTTCTTCTCTCTCCAATCTCTCCTTTTCTTCTTTCTCTCGTTTCTTTTCTTCTTTCTCTTCTCTCTCAATCTCTCCTTTTCTTCTTTCTCTCGTTTCTTTTCTTCTTTCTCTTCTCTCTCCAATCTCTCCTTTTCTTCTCTCTCTCGTCTCTTTACTTCTTTCTCCTCTCTCTCCTTTACAAACTCGAGGAGTTGAGCTCCTTCGAGTCCACATTCCTTTCCAATTTTCAGGAATGTCTCCAATTCCGATGTCGCCATCTCTGCTTTTCACTGCTGGCTGTTTTCTCCTGCTACCCTTTCCACTGAACCAACTGAAGAGATCTCGTCGGGGTCGCCAAAATGTTACGTGGTGGAGTTGTAGTCAAAGTATGATAAACACACCAGACACACACACGTAGAGTTCTTTAAAATAAACCTCGTTCAGCTGCAATCCGTCACACGTGGCTTAAGGATGTAGACAATACTGGAGTAACAGTTCCAACAATATTTAATTCAGCGATGCGATATCCACACAGTAATGCACTTTCAAATGCACAAACTACTGAATACAAAGTCTCTTCTGCTATGTCCTCACTACGACTCAAAGTTTCTCATACACAGCGTCTCTCGCAATAAACTGCCTATCTCTACAACTGACAAAGCAAGACAATGTACTAACGGGCTTTCCCAGCGCCCTCCTTATATACACTATCAAAATCTAGAATCTTCTACGGAAATCATGAACTCAACCAACCAGAACGAAACACGCAGCCGAAGCTCATTAACATAAACTTTCCAGAAACAATATAACAGGCTACAAAAATACGGCTGCTCACTTCAGCTCTAAATTCTAGCGTATAATTAAGTCACATAAAAGTATGGTATCCCTATCACCTGGTAGCTCTATAAAGTACGAGAACATTCCCAAAACAAAACAAAAGCTGCTCACTTCACGCGCACAGGAAAACAAAAAGTAGCAAAAATGTAGCGATGTCAACTAACCGACGTGACACTTACGAGGCCAGTAGACAGTGCGACCCTTCTAGCACGCTCCGGACTAAACTTAACAAAACGAAAACGGCTCTACTCACGAACAAAAGAAAAACTTACTAAAAAAACACGTGAATCGTAACCGTGATAGTTCAAATAAACATCGGGTCGTTACCTACGATCAACACATGCACGCTCTCACAGGATAACACAACCACAATCGTAACAACATGCTATTAAATTCGCCCCTACGCGACCCTTAAAAAGGGTAAAAATGAAATATATAACTTTTTATTAAATCAACCACCCACATGTATTGAAAAAGGGAAAACAAATATAATGACCTAAAGTGGAAAGTTATATTTGTGCATCCTATAACAGTCACACAAGACACCAAATTACGCTGGTGTCAGTATAGAATTGTCTATAGAATACTGACAACCAATGTTTACCTGCGCTATAGACAGTTAAAGGATTCAAACCTATGTAGTTTTTGATCACTCTCAAAGGAGTCTGTTGAACACTTATTTTTTTGAGTGGACAGTGGTGCGTGTTTTCTGGGACTAATTACTGAACAGACTGAAAGACAAATGTGCTCATTGAGACAATGTTGAACTCTGTACTGAATTAGTTGTGTTTGGGGTGAAAAATGGATTGCGGACGGACCCAGTTCTTGGCTTGCTCTTATGAATGACAAAGTATTTTATTTATCGGTGCCGTTGTTTGAATAAGCAGCTAACCCTTCCTGTTTTCTAACAGAGATAAAAAACAGATACTATTCTAGAGGTACAATGCCGGATAACAGAACTTATACGTGTGTGTGTTGTCCACAATAGTAATTCAACGTGTGCTTAACCCCCTCACTGCACGATCCGACTGCACGAGGCATAGATCCTCATGAGCCCCCGCAATTGCAGAGGCTGATGCAGAGCTATGCCTCATGCTAAAACCATTTTGTTATGGGGATCTGTAAAGCCTCGACTCTTACCTCAGACATCGCCCCCCCCCCCCCCCCCCATTCAATATCTCCCTTTTATCTACCTATATGCCATATTTCTAGTAAAATTAAGAAAACGTACGGACTCCATTGTGGATCAACCGGTTTTTGTGAACCGGCCATTTTTTTTTTTTTTTTTACAGTGAGCATCTTAATCAAAACATCGAAAAAAAAGTCTTGAGATAATTCTTTTAAGGGCAATATCCTATAATTTCAAGCTTGTCCTTCCTCAGACGCGGGCTCTAGTCGCTGTCACACACAAACACACACACACACACACACACACACACACACACACACACACACACACACACACACACACACACATGGGGGTGAGTTGTGCTCACGATCGACGTCACACAGTTGAAGAGCGGCTCCGCACATTTTTAGCATTTTGCAACATAATTACTTAATGAGTGACTTTAGAACAACGACAGGGTGATTCAGCTCATCATGCCGATCAGTTCGGTAGCTTTTTGTGCCATCTGCGGTACCTTTTACTGGACTTTTCAAAACTTCATGGCTCGCAAAGCACAGAGGAAGGCAGCCCTACGTTACCGCACTGTCAGTGTCAGCGGACCGGTGGCAGTCATTCTCGTGTTTTTGGTCGGCTTTCTGCTCCGGTGTGGCGATGTCGAAGCGAACCCAGGCCCACCGAAACGACAGACTCTTTTGACATGCCAGGGGAACCAAGACAACCAGTCGCCCGGGGGTGAGGCAAACGCAGTGTCTGAGCCGACCATTGCTGATGTGTTTAAAATGTTGAATGTGATGGACAAAAAGATGGACAGTATGAAAGCTACAATGCAGGAGCAAATGGACAAAATTCAGAGTGACTTTACTGCGGTGATGAAAGAAAACAAAGAGTTGAAGGAGAAAGTTACGCAGCTGGAGGATAAGCTGGATGATTTGGAGGGGCGGAGCAGACGCAAGAATCTTATCTTTCACGGAATCCCCCACCCCCAGGGGCGCTCAGAGACTTGGGCGGACTGTGAGAAAGCTGTCAAGTCAATGTTGAAGGACGAGATGGGCATAGAGGAGGAGATCGAGGTGGAGCGTGCCCATCGTCTGAAGGGGGGCAAGGCGCCCCACCCCATCATCGTGTGCTTCAACAAGTACAAAGACAAGGAGCGGATCCTGTTTGAGCGAAGAACGCTGAAGGAGAACAAGTCCCGGGTCTACATCTCTGAGGACTTCACCCCTCGGGTGAGGGACGTGCGCCGCAAGCTGCTACCCTTCCTCAAGGAGGCCAAGCAGGCGGGGAAGAAGGCCTTCCTCCGCTTCGACTCCCTCGTTGTTGAGGGAAAGACCCACGCATACGACGCTGCTACCCAGAGGCCTGTGGAGCGCAGGGGGCAGAAATGAGGGGCAGGCCGGCATGTTGACCCAGCAACCAGGAGAAGACAGCCCGTCCCTCATTCAGACCCCCAGGACCCCCACCATGTGTCTTCCAAAGACGACTTACCTGCACACACATGCGCTCAAGTGCCCATACTCAAACCCACACCCGCACACTGTGATGATGAAAGTGGTAGTGATGAAAGTGGTAGCTCTATGTTTCGCATCATGGCATGGAATATCCAAGGTCTTGTAAATAAGCTGAAAAGTGTTTCTTTTAGGCAGTTCTGTGAAAAGTGTCAAATTTTTGCATTTTCAGAGATCTGGTCGTGTAAGCAAAATGTTATAGAGGATACCTTTCCAGAGTATCAGGTGTTTTTTTCACCACGTACACAAAAGTTAAAAGGGGGCGTGGCCGTGTGTGTACATAAATCTATAGCCTGTCATGTGTTGCGTTTAATGCAGGCAGCTGAGGATATTGTGTTTCTAAAGATCGGTAAGTCTGTTTTGAATTCTGCATCTGATGTTCTGGCAGCATTTGTGTATGTGGCTCCAGAGCGTTCTGTTGTATATGGTGAAGATAACGTTGATGGTTTTGAAGTGTTAGAAAACTACATGTCTCAAGTGTTAGGTGCTCACCCTGAGCTGCCTTGGCTATTATGTGGCGATTTTAACGCCCGCACTGCCGGTCTGTCTGATACTGATTTTATTGATGACAATACACACGTGCAGCCTTTACTGGAATTAACAGATTTGCTAGAGGATGTACCACAAAGCCCACGGAGGTCAAAAGATATTGGCGTAAACAGTTTTGGTCGGAAACTGATAGAACTATGTCAAGAGTACTGTTTGTTTATTGTCAATGGCAGAACGAAAGGTGACAGTGAGGGAGAAATTACGTGCGTGGCCAACAGAGGCAAAAGTGTGGTGGACTACTGTATTTGCTCTAAATCCGTGTTTGACCTAGTGACCGATATGTTTGTTGCAGACAGGTGTGAGTCAGACCATTTCCCCATTGTAACCACGTTTACTTCTATTCAGTCTGTTTATTCATGTGATGATGATGATTTAAATAATGATATAATACTAGAGGAAGGGGTTAAATTTATTTGGAAAGAAAACTACGCTGAATCCTTTTGGGCATACATTGAAGATAATCAGGAGACTCAATTTCAACACTTTTCGTCAGCGCTTGACTCGAGTGTAGAAGAAGGGTCGGCCTGTTTTGTAGCATTCATTCAGAAGGCAGCTGACAAAATGAGGTCAGGTAAGAAGGTAGGTGAATCCCGTGCACAGCCGCCGTGGTGGGACTCGGACTGCGAGTTAGCAAAACAAAACAAGTACATACAGTTAAAGCAGTTCAGACACACAAACACACATGACGACTTAGGGAAGTATCTTGACATGAAGAAAGAATTTAAGAAGTTGTGTAAAACAAAACAAGTAGAGTACAACGCACGGGTTTTGAATGAGCTCAACGATGCATGTAATGATGCAAACTCAAGAACATTTTGGCAAAAAATAAAGTCTCTGACTGGCGTTAAAAAGTTGTGTTCTGATGTCATTTCACCACGCGTGTGGTATGATTATTTTCGTAATTTGCTAAATGTGGATCAGAATGTTGATGATTCAGGTTTCAGCAGACAGGCCGAGGGTGTTTTGAATGACCATATATCTGATGATTGTGATGGTTGTCATAATGCAAAATTTGACGAGGAAATCACACAGGATGAAATTCGCAGTGCTATTAATAGCATGAAGAAAGGGAAAGCATCAGGCCCTGATGGCTTGCCCACTGACCTTTTTCATCATGCAGGTGAGATCCTTGTGAAATTTCTGCATCCTTTGTTCAATCGTGTGTTTCAAAGTGCGGAATACCCTGAAAGCTGGACCATGGCTGTGATATTTCCACTACACAAAAAGGGTAACCCTAGAAATGTTGACAACTACAGAGGAATTTCTCTTCTGAACGTTATCAGTAAGTTGTACAGTTTTGTCATTAACAACAGGTTGGTGCGTTTTTGTGAAGAGAATGATTGTATTCCTGAGGCTCAAGCTGGCTTCCGTAAAGGGTACAGTACTATAGACAACATGTTTTGCTTACAGGCACTAGTGCAAAAGTATCTTAGCAAGCAGGGTGGCCGTTTTTACACCATGTACGTAGATTTTTCTAAAGCTTACGACAGTGTGCACAGGACAAAACTGTTGTATCTCTTGTTACGTAAAGGAGTTCATGGAAAGTTGCTTCAGACACTTGAGAGTATGTACAAACATGTAAAAGCTGCTGTAAGGGTTGGAACCAAAGTTACCGACTACTTTGATTGCATGTCAGGGGTGCGACAAGGTTGTGTGTTGAGCCCACTGCTGTTTTCTATCTTTCTTTCAGAATTTGAGACAGAAATATCATCGTGCGGTGCACGTGGCATTGATATTTTTGCAGACCCACTGGGTATTTTCCTTCTTATGTATGCTGATGATATAGCCATTGTCTCTGACTCTGTAGCAGATCTCCAAAAGAAAATTAATTGTTTAGAAAAATACTGTAAAAAATGGGGTCTCACTGTGAACATGGACAAGACAAAAGTGGTGGTCTTCAAAAATGGAGGTTTTGTGAAAAATTGTGAAAAATGGTTTTATGCTGACAAGCAGATTCAAGTCGAGTCCAGTTATACTTACCTTGGTGTGATATTTTCCTCTACTCTGAACTGGGCTAGATGTGTAGAAAACTTAGCTGGAAAAGCCAGGAGAGCAGTTGCAGGTATCAAAAGACTATACTTTAAATTACAAAACTTGCCAGCTGACACTGTTTTTCACATTTTTGATGTCAAGATTAAACCCATTGTGCTATACGGGTCAGAGGTTTGGGGTTTCCAGAGACATGATGTAATTGAGCAGGTTCATATAAAGGTTTGTAAAATGGTCCTTGGTGTTGGAAGAGATGTAAAAAACAATATTGCGCTGGGTGAGTGTGGAAGATTCCCTATGTATATTGATGCCTATGTTCGAATGGTGAAGTACTGGTGCAGACTTCTTACCATGTCAGAAAACAGATACCCAAGACAGTGTTACACGATGTTATGTATGCATGATGCTTCAGGTAGATCGAACTGGGCTACGCAAATAAAGACTCTATTGTGTATGCACGGGTTTGGGTATGTATGGGAAATGCAGTCAGTTGGAAACACTCCTCTGTTCATTCAGATATTCAAAGATCGGCTGATGGATTGTTTCCGACAGGACTGGCATGCATCTCTTTCCTCAAACACAGAATACTGCCATTACCACCCAGAAATACTTAGAGCCAGTTACATAGGGCAGCTGAACTCTTGTGAACTCAGGCGGGCAATATGTTTACTTAGATGTAACCGTTTACCTTTAAACGGAGTATCCAGATTTGGAAAACCCATCACTAATCCAGAATGTAATTCATGTGATTGGCATAAGGCTGAAGATTTGTGTCATTTTCTGTTCGAGTGTCCAAAATATTCCCCTTTACGTAAAAAGTACATTCCACTGTTTTACTACAGATTCCCATCCGATCTTAAAGTTCAGCTGCTGTGTGGAAACCTACATGATAAACTGGTTTTTAAAGTTGCTATGTATATTTCAGGTTGCCTTAAATTAAGGAATTAGAGGGATTTGCTTTGAACTTTTCTTGTTTTTTTTTGTTTATTTATGTGCGCTGATATAATGCTATATGAGTGTGTTTTACAACCACCTTCCTGTATTTTCTGGTTGTAAAGTGTATTTTGTGTTCATATGGGCCAGATGGCCTGCAAAAACTGAAATAAATTTATTATTATTATTATTATTATTATTATTATTATTATTATTATTATTATTACACACACACACACACACACACACACACACACACACTCACACACACACACACACACACACACACTCACACACACACACACACACACACACACACACACACACGCACACAGAAAGACGTTTTCTAGCAAGGATTGCGTGGCTAAACGTGGCGTCATTTTTATCTTGTTACTTCTTTGCCAGAATTTCTGCCCCGCACGCCCAAAACGTCATGTGCATGCTCCGGAATGCGCTCCGACCAGCCCCATTTCAAAGTCTACCGTATTTTCAATTGTTTCACGTCAAAACCTCACGTCAAATCGTCACGTCATTCTTTGCAATGTTCACCCTCACTCACCTTGACGGCGTTGGAGACCGGAAGTAACCATATCCCCAGCGACTCAGCACTGCACGTCGGCAGGCAAAGACAAATACCCTGCAATGGACAATACATTTCTTGAATCTTGCATCTTCAGGTTTGTAAGTTGACCAGTCTCATTTGAAATCTGACACCAGTACAATATTACGTTCACTACAACTGGCCACAAAGCACAGTGCGGTGTCAAACCACAGTTTGTGAAATCTGACACCAGTACAACAGTTGGCGTGCTCAGTACAGCTGGCCACATAACACTGGGTGTCGTGCAGTTTCCAAGTCAACGAGAGGTTAAAAACTCACACAAGTCACACCCGACCTCATACCCAGCGTACTGTGTCTGCGCCCCACAAAACTGACTGCATTCATTGTAGACTGCACGGTGTGTTTACTCGGCTGCCAATGACAACGTTACGTCACACTGATAAGACAGTGCGGTGAGTCCGTTAGTGATAATGAATTTCATGTGTGAGCTACACCCTGCTAACTATACAACAACGGGGGCTTGTTTTTAAAGGCTGTATACATGAGTGTGGGGGTTGATATGGGCTATTCAACTGTAAGGCTTAAGGTTGTTGAATTCTTTTCAAGTTTTGTGCTGGTGTCTGATTTTGGACCTTATGTGCCGAATTGCCGTAAGGTCCAAAATCTCAGACTAGCACACATTATCAAGCGGCCGATCGTGTGAGAGGAATTCCGCCTGTACCGGGTGTTACTTCAGCTCCATCATCATAATACTGGGGCAATCACAAAGCTGACAAATATTGCAGTGTGGGCGGTGCTTATAAATGACTGACGGACTGAGACGGGCGTGGGCGTGATTGGCGGCCTCCAGCAGACCAAGCTGGCGATAGTTGACTGAACTGTGTGGACGAATGATTCAGACCGAGTCAATATGTTTGCTATAGATGTAAGTCACACATATGTATGAGTGGCTGTGTGAATTTGGACCTGACGGCCTCCAGCCACTTCCTGCAGTAAGGTCCAGAATCACAGACCAGTGCACTTACACGTGTGTCTGTTGTCCAGGTGTACGGGATGTGTGGTGTTAGGGGCACAAGAGATCTCACCTCGTGTAATGGGTCATGTTACAGAACTTACACGTGTGTCTGATGTCCAGGTGTACTGGCTGTGTGGTGTTAGGGACACAAGACACAAGAGATCTCACCTCGTGTAATGGTCATGTTACAGAACTTACACGTGTGTCTGTTGTCCAGGTGTACTGGCTGTGTGGTGTTAGGGACACAAGAGACCTCACCTCGTGTAATGGGTCATGTTACAGAACTTACACGTGTGTCTGTTGTCCAGGTGTACTGGCTGTGTGGTGTTAGGGACACAAGAGATCTCACCTCGTGTAATGGGTCATGCTACAGAACTTACACGTGTGTCTGTTGTCCAGGTGTACTGGCTGTGTTAGGGACACAAGAGATCTCACCTCTGTAATGGGTCATGCTACAGAACTTACACGTGTGTCTGTTGTCCAGGTGTACTGGCTGTGTTAGGGACACAAGAGATCTCACCTCGTGTAATGAGTCATGTTACAGAACTTACACGTGTGTCTGTTGTCCTGGTGTACTGGCTGTGTTAGGGACACAAGAGACCTCACCTCGTGTAATGGGTCATGCTACAGAACTTACACGTGTGTCTGTTGTCCAGGTGTACTGGCTGTGTGGTGTTAGGGGCACAAGAGACCTCACCTCGTGTAATGGGTCACGCTACAGAACGTACACGTGTGTCTGTTGTCCAGGTGTACTGGCTGTGTTAGGGACACAAGAGACCTCACCTCGTGTAATGGGTCATGTTACAGAACTTACACGTGTGTCTGTTGTCCAGGTGTACTGGCTGTGTGGTGTTAGGGACACAAGAGATCACACCTCGTGTAATGGGTCATGTTACAGAACTTGCACGTGTGTCTGTTGTCCAGTTGTACTGGCTGTGTGGTGTTAGGGACACAAGAGATCTCACCTCGTGTAATGGGTCATGCTACAGAACTTACACGCGTGTCTGTTGTCCAGGTGTACTGACTGTGTGGTGTTAGGGACACAAGAGACCTCACCTCGTGTAATGGGTCATGCTACAGAACTTACACGTGTGTCTGTTGTCCAGTTGTACTGGCTGTGTGGTGTTAGGGACACAAGAGATCTCATCTCGTGTAATGGGTCATGCTACAGAACTTACACGCGTGTCTGTTGTCCAGGTGTACTGACTGTGTGGTGTAGGGACACAAGAGACCTCACCTCGTGTAATGGGTCATGCTACAGAACTTACACGTGTGTCTGTTGTCCACAATAGTAATTCAACGTGTACTTAACCCCTTCACTGCCGAGACATAATCAGCACGATCCGACTGCACGAGACATAGATCCTCATGAGCCCCCCGCTACTCCCTCTTGCTGACACCACACTGACTCCACGTACCTCAGACACCTGCAGCTCTGTGGCGTTGAATTATCTCACTCAGCCCAGACACACCACAACGAGACATGGATCGAGCGTGATAGTTCAAGGGTGGTGACAGAATAGCTTGGCGCCCATAGGCGGTCAGTCAGTCAACCCATAGGCGCCAAGCTATTCTGGCGCCACCCTTGAACTATCATGCTCGATTTGTCTCTAAAATAGTAATACAGCCCTTCAGAGGGCAACTTCAAAAGACGGAGCTATTAGGTCATCAACAACAGCGCTGGCAAACAGTTTTATTATTAACACATTACAGAGAGGAAGTTTACGCCGCACGACTCCCAACAACCAACGAGATCCAGCGACGTCACGGGGGATAACTCGCTTGTTACCATTAGCATAGACAACACCACGGCTCCAAACATCTACAACAAACATAGATCCGAATGATCCCGGCGGGGGATGCTCCTGCAGATCTATGCCTCTGTTTCATATAATTATGTTCCCACTCCATGGTATGTTTTAATATGTATTATTGATGGCTACTGAGTTAAAGATAGTATGCGTTAGTAGGAGATAATTCGGTTGTGTAGGCTAGACTGGTTTGGTTCAGTTATGTGGGGTTGGAATTCGTTGAGGTAACCAGTGATTTTTTATGTAGTTATTTACCGAGATGGATAACTAAGGAATGTGAGGTGTGGGTGCCAAAGTCGTTATAAAGGTAGTACGTGGTTAAGTATAGTCATTTCTAAAGTATGAAAGAATGTATGGCGAGTGTTAGGTTATAGTCTGTTTCAATGTAGTGACAGAGTTATAGGGTGTTACGGAAGTAGTTGGGGTTATGAAGCACGTGTGTGTGTGTGAATGAACGTCTGAGTTATGTGTATCAGCCAGGTTACGTAATTTGTATTCCTCCCTACGTCACACGACCAGTCACTTTAGCGCAAACCGTACCATGTGACTGTGAAATAAAAAACCCTGTAGCAAAAAATGGCGTATGTTTTGTAGCCCTCTCGATGAAGTATCTTGGATGCGAATTTTGTTCTATAAAATCTCACCAATACTTTCTAAACTAAAACGTTTAACAGTGTTGTTCGAAACAACAAGTTCTCAGTACTGGAGACGGCAACGTCATGAAATATTTTAAATTATGTCATCAGTCTATTTTGTATAAATGTATTCCTTTGACGTCAGTCATGTCTGGCGTGATCCAGGTCGGAAGATGTCTTCTTGATTTCTTTGACGAAAATATTGGAGGAATGAAAACAAATACGTTATTGGTCGGAGGGATTCGCTGCACGGACCCTTATAGGCCTTCGGGAGGTCAAAGGAATCATTGTACCACTCAGTCCTTCGGCCTTCGGGGTACAATGATTCCGTTGACCTCCCTCAGGCCTACAAAGGTCCGTGTAGCGAACCCCTCCGACCAATAACTTATAGTATTTCATATCATCCAATATGTGTGTTTAGCAAGTGTTATGATTAGGCCGCCGTGAGATGGCCTTAGTTGCCTGCTTGGCGTTAATCCCAAATAACTAACTAACTAATTATGATTAGGACTTTATTGTACAGAGTGCTTGTCGGGGAGAGCGGAGTGACGGACGCCGAGACGTCAGTCAACAGAAGCTACCGCCGAGGGACCTATTGTGAGGTCATCCCTTCACTCAGGGAGTGAGCGACCGGTGCCGAGACACCTGGGTCAGCAAGGACTGCGCTACGGAGCGAGTTGAGAGGACGTCCACGGTACGATAAACGGGACGACTCGGAAGCTTGCCACGAAAGACTTACACGCCTAGAAGTGAAAGGACAGAATGATACCAAGCCGGAACACCAGCAAACAGGTTGGATTGTGAGAGAATTGCCTAGCCTGGCATTTACATTGTGTGTGTGTGTGTGTGTGTGTGTGTGTGTGTGTGTGTGTGTGTGTGTGTGTGTGTGTGCGGTGTTGATGTGCTTGTAGGGAGAAGGGGTGTGTACATAATTTTGATAGTGTTTTTGTAGTTTTATTTAAATAAAGATCCACAGTAGAAAGAGAGCAAGTGTGTTGAGTTTTACTGTCTCACAATAGGTCCTCTGGCTGCAGTCTCTGTTGACTGACGTCTCGGCGTCACGTCGCTCCGCGCTACACAAAAACTCTGTACACAAAGTCCTGACATCATAAGAGTTGCTAAACACGCATACAACTTGAATAATGCGAGGCATCTTTCGTAACCTGGCTGATACAAATAACTCTCACACGTTCATTCACACATACGTGCTTCATAACACGAACTACTTTCTCTACACATCATAACTCTGTCACTACACTAAAACAGACTATAACCTGAAGCACGCACCATACACGGGTTCGCACATTGGAAAAGATTATACTAACACAACCATGTACATACAACCTTCATAAACGACTTCATACACACCTCACATTCCTCAGTTATCCATCTCTGTAAATAACTAAATAGAAACATCACCGGTTATCTCAACGAATTTCAAAACGACATAACTGAAACATATCAACGCTACACAAACGAACTACGCTACTCTAACGGCGGCATATTACCATGAACTCCGTAACTCTCAATAATACATAAACATACCTGAAATCTAGGTCTCAGAGCCTTGGAATAGGGGCTAGGGTATCCCACATACAACCGTCCTTGCTGACAGCATAGCCCGTACTAACTACTCTCTGCCTCGGTTAGACTGAAATCCCGCCTAAAACCCCGTGCAAAACGCTTTCCTTATGATTGCACGTGACCTCGTGCATACACGGGATATTTGTCACAAGACAAACCGCTGACAAGACCGTAACATACACACAACAACTCTGTGTAAACTCGTGCATAGGCATAGAGCTTCATCACATTTATCAAACCAGTATAAGGAAGGTCCGTTTTCAGGTGAATTGGACAAGCATTCAAACCTGAATCAACGCAGGAATACATTAAGTCTGCATGCATGATTGACCTCGATATTGAAATCTGCTGGGGCTCTATTAAGGGTATTAAAAATGGCTTGTTCTAGTCCTTGCACAAAATTGATACACCGGACTGTACATAAATAATAGGAGTTTAGTAAAATATATTCCACATTGGATCAACTGGCACTAAATGGTATTTGTTCCTAAAATGGAATAGGAAAATGTTTCAATGCGGAGATATTGGGTCACCTCGCACTAACTGATATTTGTTCCTAACGTGGTGTAGGAAAGTGTTTCATTGCGGAGATATTGGGTCAGTTGGCTCTAAATGATATTGGTTCCTTACGTGGTATAGGAAAGTGTTTCGTTGCGGATATATTTTTTCATCTGGCAATAAATGATCTTTGTTCCTAACGTGGTATAGGAAAGTATTTCCATTGCGGAGATATTGGGCCACCTAGCACTAAATGATATTTGTTCCTAACGTGGTATAGGAAATGTTTCATTGTGGAGATATTGGATTACCTGGCAATAAATGATATTTGTTCCTAACGTGGTATACGAAAGTGTTTCATTGCGGAGATATTGGACCACCTGGCACTAACGATATTTGTTCCTAACGTGGTATAGGAAAGTGTTTCATTGTGGAGATATTGGGTTACCTGGCACTAAATGATATTTGTTCCTAACTTGCTATAGTAAAGTGTTTCATTGCGGAGATATTGGGTCAGTTGGCTCTAAATGATATTTGTTCCTTACATGGTATAGGAAAGTGCTTCATTGCGGAGATATTGGACCACCTGGCACTAAATGATTTTTGTTCCTAACGTGGTATAGGAAAGTGTTTCATTGTGGAGATATTGGGTTACCTGGCAATAAATGATATTTGTTCCTAAAGTGGTATAGGAAAGTGTTTCATTGCGGAGATATTGGGTCACCTGGCACTACATGATATTTGTTCCTAACGTGGTATAGGAAAGTGTGTCATTGTGGAGATATTGGGTCACCTGGCACTACATGATATTTGTTCCTAACGTGGTATAGGAAAGTGTGTCATTGCGGAGATATTGGGTCTCCTGGCACTACATGATATTTGTTCCTAACGTGGTATACTAAAGTGTTTCATTGCGGAGATATTGGGTCAATTGGCACCAATTGATATTTGTTCCTAACGTGGTATAGGAAGGTGTTTCATTGCGGAGATATTGGGTCACTTGGCACTAAATGATATTTGTTCCTAACGTGGAATAGGAAAGTGTTTCCTTGCGGAGATATTGGGTCAATTGGCACTAAATGATATTTGTTCCTAACATGGTATAGGAAAGTGTTTCATTGCGGAGATATTGGGTCAGTTGGCACTAAATGATATTTGTTCCTAACGTGGTGTAGGAAAGTGTTTCATTGCGGAGATATTGGGTCAGTTGGATCTAAATGATATTTGTTCCTTACGTGGTATAGGAAAGTGTTTCATTGCGGAGATTTTGGGTCATCTGGCACTACATGATATTTGTTCCTAACGTGGTATAGGAAAGTGTGTCATTGCAGAGATATTGGGTCACCTGGCACCACATGATATTTGTTCCTAACGTGGTGTAGGAAAGTGTGTCATTGTGGAGATATTGGGTCACCTGGCACTACATGATATTTGTTCCTAACGTGGTATAGGAAAGTGTGTCATTGTGGAGATATTGGGTCACCTGGCACTACATGATATTTGTTCCTATCGTGGTATAGGAAAGTGTGTCATTGTGGAGATATTGGGTCACCTGGCACTACATGATATTTGTTCCTAACGTGGTATAGGAAAGTGTGTCATTGTGGAGATATTGGGTCACCTGACACTACATGATATTTGTTCCTAACGTGGTATAGGAAAGTATGTCATTGCAGAGATATTGGGTCACCTGGCACTACATGATATTTGTTCCTAACGTGGTATAGGAAAGTGTGTCATTGTGGAGATATTGGGTCACCTGGCACTACATGATATTTGTTCCTAACGTGGTATAGGAAAGTGTGTCATTGCGGAGATATTGGGTCACTTGACACTACATGATATTTGTTCCTAACGTGGTATAGGAAAGTGTGTCATTGTGGAGATATTGGGTCACCTGGCACTACATGATATTTGTTCCTAACGTGGTATAGGAAAGTGTGTCATTGCGGAGATATTGGGTCACCTGACACTACATGATATTTGTTCCTAACGTGGTATAGGAAAGTGTGTCATTGCGGAGATATTTGGGGAAAACGTTGTGCGGTCCGATGTTACACGGCCTGTACCTGACATGCCTGACATCACACATAAATACCGCATGATACTGGACATTTAGACAGGTCCCTCAGTAGCACGTGCACCAGTATATAGCGGTAAGAACACACACACACACACACACACACACACACACACACACACATACACACAGACACACACACTCACGCATACACACACACACACACACGCACGCACACACACACACACACACACACACACACCAGTCACACACACACACACATACACACACACACACACACATACACACACACACACACACACACACACACACACACACACACACACACACGTATCATTTAACGCTCTCTTTGTGTCACGAATTATACAACACGAAAGCATGTGCAGAACTTTAGCCTTTCAGTATATAACACTGCATGTTTGGTGTCTGATACAACTCGCGCCATCAAACGTGTACAACAATTATAACACTATATAAGACGGTGTTAGAAAGCACGTGTGTACATTGTTCAGTTGGAGAATTGCAATGTAACAGCGTCGGTACATTGTCTTGCATTGTCAGTTGTAGGGACACACAGTTTATCGTAGGTACGTGGCCCGTATAGGGTATACATTATAAGAGACGCGGCGTAACGGTGGTGTACGTTGTATGATAAACTTTGTGTTGCCAGTGTTGACATTTGCAGAGGCGACATTGTATCAGTGTTGGAGCATTTTGGGAATGCATTGTGTGGGGATCGCATCGCTGAATTAAAATATTGTTGGAACTGCTACTCCAGTGTAGCCTACATCCTTAAGCCACGTTGTGACGGGTTGCAGCTGAATGAAGTTTATTTAAAAGAACCTTACGTGCGTACGCCAGGTGCGTTTATCATACTACGACTACGAGTCTACCACGTAACAAGGACAAATAAGGACAAGTAAGCAATTAGCACCTTCAGCTCTTCAGCGGACCTATTCTGACCAGCAAAAGTATGCGACATTTCTTTACCACAGACGCCACCACGGCGCCATCAGCAAGGAGTCTGAGGCGCCAGAAAAAAAGCTATGATGGCACAAGAGGTTCAGATCTCAGGGGCAGAAAAGAAACACTGAGGCCTCGTCAGGGATGGTTCTCATTACACTAAAACACGTTCTCACATGAGAGAACAGCCACGCATGCTCAAATCTGCCTGCCCACTCGTTCCTCCTCCCTCAGCCCCGGCCTTGCCCTTCGACCCACTCTTACTGGCGTGATCACTCGCCATATCCACAACCTTAATGAACAGCGTAAACGCTTTTTCAATAATGCTCAGAATCTTGTTCCAGTCCAGTCCCATTGTTTCGTCGGCGATGGCCCGCTTCGTTTCTCTCTCCGCTTCGCGGTGAGTAGTGTTAGAGGCTCGCATCCGGTTCTCAATTTTCTGCTCCACCACCAAGCCCACCTCTGGGCACAGGGCGTTGGAAAAATACTAGCCTTCATTGGAAGCCACGAGGTCCTGACACAGAAAATGGCGTACATTTTAGACGGGCGAACTTACACTTTAAACTCTTTACTGCAAAGGTGAATTAGATCCAAATGCAAGAGACATAGATCCTCATGAGCCCCCGCAGTTGCACTAACTTACCGCAGTTGCGGGGGCTCATGAGGAGCTATGTCTCTTGCTAACCTCACGCTGCATCCTTGTATTTTGGACGGATAACTTGTTTGGCCTTGAATTAAGAAGGCATGTGTCATGTCTCTTACTGACAGCAGTTTCTTTTAACCCTTTTAGTTCCAGGACCCTGCAGCAGGAGATGGATTGATCATGATAATTCAAGGGTAGTGCCAGATGAGCTTGGCGCCTTCCAAGCTCATCTGGCACTACCCTTGAATTATCATGCTCAATCCATCTCCTACAAGTCTGGTACAAAGTCATTAGGCAACACCTCTAAATGTGAGAAATGGGACCTTGGGGCTACAAGGGTTAATCTACGTTCCTGGGATGGCTGCGGCTCTTCGGCCTTGAACTGAGAGATGTCAGAAATCTACTTGACGTCCATTGGCAGTGATGGGGGGGTTAATAATGAACTAATTCCACTCACCATGGTGAACTAACTCAACACTAGATGGTAGTGATGGGGTTTATAGTGAACTAATTCCACTCACAATGGTGAACTAACTCAACACTAGATGGTAGTGATGGGGTTTATAGTGAACTCATTCCACTCACAATGGTGAACTAACTCAACACTAGATGGTAGTGATGGGGTTTATAGTGAACTAATTCCACTCACAATGGTGAACTAACTCAACACTAGATGGCAGTGATGGGGTTTATAGTGAACTAATTCCACTCACAATGGTGAACTAACTCAACACTAGATGGTAGTGATGGGGTTTATAGTGAACTCATTCCACTCACAATGGTGAACTAACTCAACACTAGATGGCAGTGATGGGGTTTATAGTGAACTAATTCCACTCACAATGGTGAACTAACTCAACACTAGATGGTAGTGATGGGGTTTATAGTGAACTCATTCCACTCACAATGGTGAACTAACTCAACACTAGATGGTAGTGATGGGGTTTATAGTGAACTAATTCCACTCACAATGGTGAACTAACTCACCACTAGATGGTAGTGATGGGGTTTATAGTGAACTCATTCCACTCAAAATGGTGAACTAACTCAACACTAGATGGTAGTGATGGGGTTTATAGTGAACTAAATTCCACTCACAATGGTGAACTAACTCAACACTAGATGGTAGTGATGGGGTTTATAGTGAACTCATTCCACTCACAATGGTGAACTAACTCAACACTAGATGGTAGTGATGGGGTTTATAGTGAACTCATTCCACTCACAATGGTGAACTAACTCAACACTAGATGGTAGTGATGGGGTTTATAGTGAACTCATTCCACTCACAATGGTGAACTAACTCAACACTAGATGGCAGTGATGGGGTTTATAGTGAACTAATTCCACTCACAATGGTGAACTAACTCAACACTAGATGGTAGTGATGGGGTTTATAGTGAACTAATTCCACTCACAATGGTGAACTAACTCAACACTAGATGGCAGTGATGGGGTTTATAGTGAACTAATTCCACTCAAAATGGTGAACTAACTCAACACTAGATGGTAGTGATGGGGTTTATAGTGAACTAATTCCACTCACAATGGTGAACTAACTCAACACTAGATGGCAGTGATGGGGTTTATAGTGAACTAATTCCACTCACAATGGTGAACTAACTCAACACTAGATGGCAGTGATGGGGTTTATAGTGAACTAATTCCACTCACAATGGTGAACTAACTCAACACTAGATGGTAGTGATGGGGTTTATAGTGAACAAATTCCACTCACAATGGTGAACTAACTCAACACTAGATGGTAGTGATGGGGTTTATAGTGAACTAATTCCACTCACAATGGTGAACTAACTCAACACTAGATGGTACTGATGGGGTTTATAGTGAACTAATTCCACTCACAATGGTGAACTAACTCAACACTAGATGGCAGTGATGGGGTTTATAGTGAACTAATTCCACTCACAATGGTGAACTAACTCAACACTAGATGGTAGTGATGGGGTTTATAGTGAACTAATTCCACTCACAATGGTGAACTAACTCAACACTAGATGGTAGTGATGGGGTTTATAGTGAACTAATTCCACTCACAATGGTGAACTAACTCAACACTAGATGGCAGTGATGGGGTTTATAGTGAACTAATTCCACTCACAATGGTGAACTAACTCAACACTAGATGGTAGTGATGGGGTTTATAGTGAACTCATTCCACTCACAATGGTGAACTAACTCAACACTAGATGGCAGTGATGGGGTTTATAGTGAACTAATTCCACTCACAATGGTGAACTAACTCAACACTAGATGGCAGTGATGGGGTTTATAGTGAACTAATTCCACTCACAATGGTGAACTAACTCAACACTAGATGGTAGTGATGGGGTTTATAGTGAACTAATTCCACTCACAATGGTGAACTAACTCAACACTAGATGGTAGTGACGGGGTTTATAGTGAACTAATTCCACTCACAATGGTGAACTAACTCAACACTAGATGGCAGTGATGGGGTTTATAGTGAACTAATTCCAGTCACAATGGTGAACTAACTCAACACTAGATGGTAGTGATGGGGTTTATAGTGAACTAATTCCACTCACAATGGTGAACTAACTCAACACTAGATGGCAGTGATGGGGTTTATAGTGAACTAATTCCACTCACAATGGTGAACTAACTCAACACTAGATGGCAGTGATGGGGTTTATAGTGAACTAATTCCACTCACAATGGTGAACTAACTGAACACTAGATGGTAGTGATGGGGTTTATAGTGAACTAATTCCACTCACAATGGTGAACTAACTCAACACTAGATGGTAGTGATGGGGTTTATAGTGAACTAATTCCACTCACAATGGTGAACTAACTCAACACTAGACGGTAGTGATGGGGTTTATAGTGAACTAATTCCACTCACAATGGTGAGCTAACTCAACACTAGATGGCAGTGATGGGGTTTATAGTGAACTAATTCCACTCACAATGGTGAACTAACTCAACACTAGATGGTAGTGATGGGGTTTATAGTGAACTAATTCCACTCACCATGGTGAACTAACTCAACACTAGATGGTAGTGATGGGGTTTATAGTGAACTAATTCCACTCACCATGGTGAACTAACTCAACACTAGATGGCAGTGATGGGGTTTATAGTGAACTAATTCCACTCACAATGGTGAACTAACTCAACACTAGATGGTAGTGATGGGGTTTATAGTGAACTCATTCCACTCACAATGGTGAACTAACTCAACACTAGATGGCAGTGATGGGGTTTATAGTGAACTAATTCCACTCACAATGGTGAACTAACTCAACACTAGATGGCAGTGATGGGGTTTATAGTGAACTAATTCCACTCACAATGGTGAACTAACTCAACACTAGATGGTAGTGATGGGGTTTATAGTGAACTAATTCCACTCACAATGGTGAACTAACTCAACACTAGATGGTAGTGATGGGGTTTATAGTGAACTAATTCCACTCACAATGGTGAACTAACTCAACACTAGATGGCAGTGATGGGGTTTATAGTGAACTAATTCCACTCACAATGGTGAACTAACTCAACACTAGATGGCAGTGATGGGGTTTATAGTGAACTAATTCCACTCACAATGGTGAACTAACTCAACACTAGATGGTAGTGATGGGGTTTATAGTGAACTAATTCCACTCACAATGGTGAACTAACTCAACACTAGATGGCAGTGATGGGGTTTATAGTGAACTAATTCCACTCACAATGGTGAACTAACTCAACACTAGATGGTAGTGATGGGGTTTATAGTGAACTAATTCCACTCACAATGGTGAACTAACTCAACACTAGATGGTAGTGATGGGGTTTATAGTGAACTAATTCCACTCACAATGGTGAACTAACTCAACACTAGATGGTAGTGATGGGGTTTATAGTGAACTAATTCCACTCACAATGGTGAACTAACTCAACACTAGATGGTAGTGATTGGGTTTATAGTGAACTAATTCCACTCACAATGGTGAACTAACTCAACACTAGATGGTAGTGATGGGGTTTATAGTGAACTAATTCCACTCACAATGGTGAACTAACTCAACACTAGATGGTAGTTATGGGGTTTATAGTGAACTAATTCCACTCACAATGGTGAACTAACTCAACACTAGATGGTAGTGATGGGGTTTATAGTGAATTAATTCCACTCACAATTGTGAACTAACTCAACACTAGATGGTAGTGATGGGGTTTATAGTGAATTAATTCCACTCACAATGGTGAACTAACTCAACACTAGATGGTAGTGATGGGGTTTATAGTGAACTAATTCCACTCACAATGGTGAACTAACTCAACACTAGATGGTAGTGATGGGGTTTATAGTGAACTAATTCCACTCACAATGGTGAACTAACTCAACACTAGATGGTAGTGATGGGGTTTATAGTGAACTAATTCCACTCACAATGGTGAACTAACTCAACACTAGATGGTAGTGATGGGGTTTATAGTGAACTCATTCCACTCACAATGGTGAACTAACTCAACACTAGATGGTAGTGATGGGGTTTATAGTGAACTCATTCCACTCACAATGGTGAACTAACTCAACACTAGATGGTAGTGATGGGGTTTATAGTGAACTAATTCCACTCACAATGGTGAACTAACTCAACACTAGATGGTAGTGATGGGGTTTATAGTGAACTAATTCCACTCACAATGGTGAACTAACTCAACACTAGATGGTAGTGATGGGGTTTATAGTGAACTAATTCCACTCACAATGGTGAACTAACTCAACACTAGATGGTAGTTATGGGGTTTATAGTGAACTAATTCCACTCACAATGGTGAACTAACTCAACACTAGATGGTAGTGATGGGGTTTATAGTGAATTAATTCCACTCACAATTGTGAACTAACTCAACACTAGATGGTAGTGATGGGGTTTATAGTGAATTAATTCCACTCACAATGGTGAACTAACTCAACACTAGATGGTAGTGATGGGGTTTATAGTGAACTAATTCCACTCACAATGGTGAACTAACTCAACACTAGATGGTAGTGATGGGGTTTATAGTGAACTAATTCCACTCACAATGGTGAACTAACTCAACACTAGATGGTAGTGATGGGGTTTATAGTGAACTAATTCCACTCACAATGGTGAACTAACTCAACACTAGATGGTAGTGATGGGGTTTATAGTGAACTCATTCCACTCACAATGGTGAACTAACTCAACACTAGATGGTAGTGATGGGGTTTATAGTGAACTCATTCCACTCACAATGGTGAACTAACTCAACACTAGATGGTAGTGATGGGGTTTATAGTGAACTCATTCCACTCACAATGGTGAACTAACTCAACACTAGATGGTGGTGATGGGGTTTATAGTGAACTAATTCCACTCACAATGGTGAACTAACTCAACACTAGATGGTAGTGATGGGGTTTATAGTGAACTAATTCCACTCACAATGGTGAACTAACTCAACACTAGATGGTAGTGATGGGGTTTATAGTGAACTAATTCCACTCACCATGGTGAACTAACTCAACACTAGATGGTAGTGATGGGGTTTATAGTGAACTAATTCCACTCACAATGGTGAACTAACTCAACACTAGATGGTAGTGATGGGGTTTATAGTGAACTAATTCCACTCACAATGGTGAACTAACTCAACACTAGATGGTAGTGATGGGGTTTATAGTGAACTCATTCCACTCACCATGGTGAACTAACTCAACACTAGATGGTAGTGATGGGGTTTATAGTGAACTCATTCCACTCACCATGGTGAACTAACTCAACACTAGATGGTAGTGATGGGGTTTATAGTGAACTAATTCCACTCACAATGGTGAACTAACTCAACACTAGATGGTAGTGATGGGGTTTATATTGAACTAATTCCACTCACAATGGTGAACTAACTCAACACTATATGGTAGTGATGGGGTTTATAGTGAACTAATTGCACTCACCATGGTGAACTAACTCTACACTAGATGGTAGTGATGGGGTTTATAGTGAACTAATTCCACTCACCATGGTGAACTAACTCAACACTAGATGGTAGTGATGGGGTTTATAGTGAACTAATTCCACTCACAATGGTGAACTAACTCAACACTAGATGGTAGTGATGGGGTTTATAGTGAACTAATTCCACTCGCCATGGTGAACTAACTCAACACTAGATGGTAGTGATGGGGTTTATAGTGAACTAATTCCACTCACCATGGTGAACTAACTCAACACTAGATGGTAGTGATGGGGTTTATTGTGAACTAATTCCACTCACAATGGTGAACTAACTCAACACTAGATGGTAGTGATGGGGTTTATAGTGAACTAATTCCACTCACAATGGTGAACTAACTCAACACTAGATGGTAGTGATGGGGTTTATAGTGAACTAATTCCACTCACCATGGTGAACTAACTCAACACTAGATGGTAGTGATGGGGTTTATAGTGAACTAATTCCACTCACAATGGTGAACTAACTCAACACTAGATGGTAGTGATGGGGTTTATAGTGAACTAATTCCACTCACCATGGTGAACTAACTCAACACTAGATGGTAGTGATGGGATTTATAGTGAACTAATTCCACTCACAATGGTGAACTAACTCAACACTAGATGGTAGTGATGGGGTTTATAGTGAACTTATTCCACTCACAATGGTGAACTAACTCAACACTAGATGGTAGTGATGGGGTTTATAGTGAACTCATTCCACTCACAATGGTGAACTAACTCAACACTAGATGGTAGTGATGGGTTTTATAGTGAACTAATTCCACTCACAATGGTGAACTAACTCAACACTAGATGGTAGTGATGGGGTTTATAGTGAACTAATTCCACTCACAATGGTGAACTAACTCAACACTAGATGGTAGTGATGGGGTTTATAGTGAACTAATTCCACTCACAATGGTGAACTAACTCAACACTAGATGGTAGTGATGGGGTATATAGTGAACTCATTCCACTCACAACGGTGAACTAACTCAACACTAGATGGTAGTGATGGGGTTTATAGTGAACTCATTCCACTCACAACGGTGAACTAACTTAACACTAGATGGTAGTGATGGGGTTTATAGTGAACTAATTCCACTCACAATGGTGAAGTAACTCAACACTAGATGGTATTGATGGGGTTATAGTGAACTAATTCCACTCAAAATGGTGAACTAACTCAACACTAGATGGTAGTTATGGGGTTTATAGTGAACTAATTCCACTCACAATGGTGAACTAACTCCACACTAGATGGCAGTGATGGTGTTTATAGTGAACTAATTCCACTCACAATGGTGAACTAACTCAACACTAGAAAAAATGTTAAATGTTTAGGGCTTAACGTCTTTTGTCCACCACGCGGGTGATTTCAAAGACGGGGACAACGAAAAAGGGTCTGAGCAAATTTTGACCCAAGCTGGATTCGAACCCGGGACCTTTTGGTCTGGAGGCAAACGCTTTTACCACCGAGCCACCCAGCTCCCCAACTCAACACTAGATGGCAGTGATGGGGTTTATAGTGAACTAATTCCACTCACAATGGTGAACTAACTCAACACTAGATGATAGTGATGGGGTTTATAGTGAATTAATTCCACTCACAATGGTGAACTAACTCAACACTAGATGGTAGTGATGGGGTTTATAGTGAACTAATTCCACTCACAATGGTGAACTAACTCAACACTAGATGGTAGTGATGGGGTTTATAGTGAACTAATTCCACTCACAATGGTGAACTAACTCAACACTAAAGCATAAAATGAGTGACCGTGGTAGTTCTACCTTCAGTTTACTTTCTGCCTTCAGACACTCGCATTTTACACATCTCTAGACGTAATAATGAACGTGGCGTGTGGACACCGTGCATTTGGTTACTTTGGTCTCATTTCATAATGTTCTCTCCAAGCTGATGTGCGCTATGCACCACCATATCTCTCCATTTTCAAATCAGGGCAAAACAGACACATTTTCTCTGTTGCATATACTTAACTGATTCTACCCCAGACACACCACAGCAAGACTTAGGATCGACCATGATAGTTCAAGGGTGATGCCAGAATAGCTTGGCGCCTATGGGCGCCAAGCTATTCTGGCATCACTCATGAACTATCATGGTCGATCTGTGTCCTGCACCGAAATGCAGTCTTCGGACGACAGCGGCAAAATTGGGTGATTTCGGTGTTGGGGTAGAATGAGTTAAGACCCATTTTGCACATTATTATTATTATTATTATTATTATTATTATTATTATTATTATTATTATTATTATTGTAGTAATAGTAGCTGTAGTAGTGGTATTATTATTATCGTTATTATTACTAATATTATTATTATGACCTGCATCGCAGCCAAGATTTTCTTTGACTGGCTGTTTCTGTCGTGTCTGGACGCACGGTTGTTGACGCCAATGTAACGGCCCCTGGAGTCTCTCAGCACGTCTTGTAGAGCTCCCGGTGCTCGTTCAACCACCCTCTTCAACTCTATCTCGTTCTCTTTTTTAAAAAAAAAGGGGGGGGGGGGGAAATGGTATGAGTAACATGACGTCGACATTTTTATCATCCTACTTTGTCTCAGTATACCATTTTGTACCCTTCCGTGCTTGAAAATCTTTGACTGAAAATCATCACGTGACCTCTTGACAACCAGGACATTTGAAGACCAATCGCCATCTGCAAGAGGAATAGATCCTCATAAGCCCTGCAACTGCAGGGGCTTATGAGGATCTTTGCCTCTTGTTTGCCCACACTGCGTCTCTCGTCGACGATGGTTATCAAACCTTCAATCTGCGAAAATTAGAAAACCCGATGAATAATGGTATCTGATTGTTACGTGGTTACGGTCTTCACAGACAGTTGAGTCAGACTGTAATAATGGTATCTGATTGTCACGTGGTTACGGTCTTCACAGACAGTTGAGTCAGACTGTAATAATGGTATCTGATTGTCACGTGGTTACGGTCTTCACAGACAGTTGAGTCAGACTGTAATAATGGTATCTGATTGTCACGTGGTTACGGTCTTCACAGACAGTTGAGTCAGACCGTAATAATGGTATCTGATTGTTACGGACTTCACAGACAGTTGAGTCAGACTGTAATAATGGTATCTGATTGTCACGTGGTT
>BTPG01000004.1:14383347-14393347 GCA_036245525.1 Semisulcospira habei
TATTACGTGCCAAGATGTACAATGCGACCTTTTTGCTGACGACATACTACTAGTAAAGATATACAGGTAATTTCTGACAACCTACAACAAAGTCTTCATGAAGTATCAGCTTGGTGTATAAACAATTCTATGGTTGTTCATCCAGCCAAAACGAAATCGATGGTAGTCGCCACTCGCCAAAAACAGCAGATAACGCCTCTGTTACTTAACCTTTCACTTAAAGGTAGTCAGGTAGAACAGGTAAATGAACATCGAGTACTGGGGATTACAATCGACAGTCAGCTAAAATGGCAAGCTCATACAGACGCCTTATGCAAAATAGTAGCCAAAAATCTCTTTATGTTATCAAAACTGAAGTATAATACTGATTCAGATACCCGTAAACTATTTTATAACGCTCACATACGTTCTTATATCGATTACGCGTCAACGGTATGGGATGGATATAGTGAGGTCCATTTAAAGAGACTCAAATCCCTACACAGACGAGCGGCCAAAATAATCTGTCCTGATCCACACCTAAGCACTAAAGAAAAGCTCTCAAAAGCAGGTCTCCTGCCTCTTCAAGGTCATTTTAAATATAACAAAGCAATCTTTATGTTCAACGTGTGGAAACGCAAAACACCTGAGTACATCTCCACTTTGTTCTGTAAGTCTGAGTCCAAGCTTGGAAACATCAAAAAGATTTTCATAGTCCCTAAACCAAGGATCGATCTATATAAAACTAGCTTATCCTTCTCAGGGGCACTTATCTGGAATGCACTTCCCGACCATGTAAAATCCACCTCCTCGCTAGCGTGTTTAAAAAGTGTCTCTGCAAATATTTTGTGGATCACTCGTAGGGATGCCTTAACTACTTGTATTATATGTTTCTTTTTATGTTGGGTCCAATTTATTCCCAATTAAGTCTGTTATTCTTTTCATTTATCATTTGGACTACTTAGCTCTGTCTATGTGTAAAGGGGTCGGGTGGGGTGGGGGGTGTCTGTGAGTCTATGAGTATGTCTGTCTATGTGAACAGTGTTGTCATCTGTTTGTAAGAATTATGTTTACTTATATGTATGTATATTTGTAGTTAGTCTTGTAGTTATTAGCAATGGCAGGTTTGTAAAATGGCTGTGTCGATGACGATGTCAATGCCTAAACCGTTGTAAAATAAAGTTTCATTGATTCATTGTTTCATTGATTCATTGATTCTCTCTCTCTCTCTCTCTCTCTCTCTCTCTCTCTCTCTCTCTCTCTCTCTCTCTCTCTCTCTCTCTCTCTCTCTCTCTCTCGATCTCTCTCTCGATCTCTCTCTCTCTCTCGATCTCTCTTCCACTTTCAGACTGACAAAGTGCACTTCTAGCCTTCCGTTGACAACAGGAAGCTATTCATTTGCAACTTAGCAAGCTGTAGGGTTTCTTCTTTAAATGCAAAAAATGACGTAGTCTAATGTAACAGCGAAAATGACGTAGTCATATGTAACAGCCAAAACAGAAAGCGATCGTCGTTACCATTTTTAAAAGCTCGGGGGAAAAAGTCTGTATTTGTTTCAATCAGAATTTAATCACGACCTACTTGTTTCTAAGACATCTCCCAAGGTCTCAGGGGCGAAAGAAAGTTCTGTCTTCATACGTGTAGTGAAAAGAAGGGTGCAAGTTGGTTAACATGTGTGGTGGAAACATGTGTTACGGTGGACGGCTATTTTTCTCACTGGCCCGAAACTCAAGGTATCGGAAAGAAATTTTGGAGGAAATATATCACACACTCCCTTCAGTTCACAAACAGCAGAAAGCAGAGGGTTTAGACTTCTTATTGAAAATCATTGAGATTTGGTACATGAAAAAAAAATCTCAATGCATGTCACATTTCCATCCGCCATTTTGGGCAACTTTTTGACATTTCAGACGTAAAAACACAAACAACGACGTCGTATTTTGAAGTGAATTTTATTTCAATTATTAGGCTTTTCAGTTCCTGGCGTCTTTTCAGTTCCCGGCGTCTTTTCTTTTTTTTTTTTTATAGATGGAATATCTTTATTTCGATATTTAAATTAGGCATACAGTATATTTTATATAGAAATATACATACATATATATATACATATGTACACACACATATATATACAAAAGCCATATATACATAATTACATTGCAAATCAAGTTACACAATCACATATCGAAAAGTATAGAAAACATATCAGCATATAAGTATTACCCCCCTCCCCACCCCTCCCACGATCCTATTTACCCCCCCACCCCCACCCCTCCCTGCCCCACTCTCTTAGAACACACACCGCTCGAACACACAACAAATGACAAGCAAAGTTTACATAGGTCTGAACAGTCGTGCTGGACAGACACAAATGTGACCGCCTTGGCATGCTTTCCTCAGTGCTATAGATAGCACTGATGGATACATGCACAAGGGAATCAAGCTAAGCCACCCTTGCTACCTTGAACCAACCCTGGATGCCTTAGTGAAATGCCTGGCATTGCCAGAAGCCGTCTGCACACTATCGCCAATGGTGAGGCTGCAGCCTCTAACACTGTAATAGCATTACAATTCGCCAAAAAGTGTAGCATAGTGATACCACATATGACAAAACTTATTACTCTGACCAGTAATTCCAAATCGGTACTTCTCACATAGATAGCGACTCTTCATAATTCTAACAAAGTGCCTTAAATTAGGCAGGGTTTCTTCTAATCTACATTTATAAACATAGAACTTAGCAACTAATATTATGAGGTCTAAGACAATGTCTGACCTAACGTGTGTAGCTGTGCCAAAGACAATAAGACTTTTTGTGAACTCAAAATTAGTGCAGTTTGCACAGTTGTCGCGCAACCATTGTCCCATGTCAGACCAAAATATCTGTACATACAAGCAGTCCCAGAACAGGTGGGAAAGGGTTTCGTCCTCATTCTTACAAAAGGTGCAAATTGCAGATTCAGACAATTTACGCAGAAATAGAAATCGCTTTGTGGGCAGCAACCGATGCAATAATCTTAGCTGGGACCATCTTAGTTGGGAGTCTGGTGTGGTTTTGAAGGGTTTTGAAAAAATACATTTCCAGCTTGGTATGTCGTCAATATCAAAACATTGAGACCACTTTTGAATACAAATAGGCCTTGATTTTGATTTGACCAATGTTGAATATATGGTTTTACAACCCTGCAAGATAATGTTCCAGACCTTATTGCCAGTACTAGTTCCTTCCTTAACTGGCTCTACTGCTAGTGAGGTTAAGTAGGCCCTGACAGCATTGGCTACACCAGAGTACATCAAGAAATGTGTAGACACATCAGGGAACAGCAACTTGAATGACTCGAAAGACAACAGAGAGCCGTTCTCATCAAGCAGATCCCCAATAACCAAAATTCCTTTTTCTCTCCATTCGGTGATATGAACCGTTTTCCTGTCTCTAATAATGTTCTTGTTATAATGAATACGTTCTGAGAGCACTTCATCAGAATTTTCAGGTACACACTTGTTACAAACAATCTTGTACTGTTTGGCAACATCGGCCCAGAAGCAATTATCACAATGAAGCATTAAAACGTTTGCATATTCACCACCAAACACCTGCATGTTACTAAACATAGGATAGCAGCTGACCAGAATCCGACGTACCAATGAGTCACATGATACACCAAAGACCCTTCTGAGCCAACTGACCTTCATAGACGTCAAAAAAGAATAAACATTTAACATTCGCAAGCCACCTTCATTGTATGCTGAACAGACAACAGCTTTATTTATTTTTGCTCTTTTTCCATCCCACAAAAATGTAAACAACATTTTTCAAGGTCAGTCAAAAACTGTGCGGGAGGATCTGGGAGGTTCATAAAAAGATGGACAATCTTTGACACTGCAAGTGTTTTGATTACCGTAATTTTACCTAATGGTGTAAGTTGACGCTTAGACCAAACATACAAAACTCGCTGGATTTCAGCAAGTTTGCCATCGTAATTAATAGTGGTTATAATATTAATGTTTGTGGAGAGCTTTATACCAAGAACCTTAAAAATCCCAGGGTCCCAGATGAAGTTGAATTCGGGCATGAACCGAATGTGTGAATTCCTCATAGGTCCAAGCCAGACCACCTGCGTTTTATCCATATTCATCTTGAGACCTGAGATAGATGCAAAGTATTGTAGACTGTGGATGCTTTCTTCGAAAGACCTTTTGCTTCCATTTAAAAACAATGAAGTGTCATCTGCAAACTGGGACAGAAGTAAGTATATATCTTTAACTTTTAACCCACTTATATTTTCATTCTGGCGTAGAATAGAGGCCAGAATTTCCGCGCAGATTAAGTAAATGTACGGAGAGCTTGGGTCGCCTTGACGACATCCTCTTTCTACTGGAAACCACCCAGAATAGCGACCATTAACAGAGACACAGGCCTTAATATCACAGTAAAATGTTTTAATCCATTTCTTCATATCTGGACCAAAGTTGAAAAAGTCAAGACATTTTTCCACAAAGGACCAGGCGACCGAGTCAAATGCTTTCTCAAAGTCTATGAGAACCAGTTGACCCGGCACCTGGTTTACATAAGTGTAAAAAAGTACGTCGTAAAGAAGCCGTATGTTCTCACCAATATATCTGCCCTTCAAAAAGCCTTTTTGGTCTTGGTGTATAATAGAGGGTAAAACAAGTTTCAGGCGTTCTGCTATGCAGGCAGAGGCTATTTTATAACTAGTATTTAAAAGAGTAATGGGTCTCCAATTTTTCAAAAATTTCTTATCCTTTCCCTCTTTCGGTATACAAGTGATCACCCCTTGCTTTTGTGTTACTGACAGCTGGCCATGCGGAAAGCCATAATTTATAGATCTCACCAGACAATGACCAATATCAGCCCAAAAGAATTAAAAAAATTCGGTGGTAAAACCATCTGAACCTGGAGATTTATTGTTACACATTCTTTTCAATGATTCTAATGCCTCCTCCATCGAAATGGGGCCTTCAATAGACATCTTCGCATCATCAGACAACGAGGGTGCAAAAACAGTGGAGGGGAGGTCAACCTCAACTAACTCTGCTTCCCTCGAAGCGTACAATTGCTCATAAAACGCTTGAGTTTCTTTTACAATAGCATCCACATTATTTATCACTTCTCCGTTATCGTTCTCTAAGTAGTTCATTGATTTACTAACAAAATTCCTACTTTCCAAACTACAAAAGTATTTTGATGTCTTTTCCCCATCTTGGATCCACTTAGCTCGGGACCGGACAATCATACCCTCTGTCTTTTTCTTGCGTAATTCCACAAGTTCTGCTTTTTTAGCCTCAAGAAGAGGGATATTATTGTGCTGAATACTACGTTCTAAGTTTTTAATCTCGTTCTTGAGAGAATCTTCTTTTTTGGTTTCTTCCTTTTTCTTGTGGCTAGCATATGAGATGGACTGGCCCCGAGTTTCTAGGAGTATCATCTCAAAAAAGGTTTGATCACTAATGCAAAATTGTAGGTCATCATTTCTCACATTGTTAATAGAATCCATGTTATAAATCAAAAGTCCATATTGCCTCTTCAAGTCCAGAATCAATTTTTTTACCATTTCTACAAATGACTTGTCCTTAAGAAGTGAATTGTTGAATTTCCAGTAAGTTCTATTTCTCTTAGGAAGCGATGCAAAAAAATCAATAGACACAAGCGAATGATCTGAACGATAACCTGAGATAATTTTTGCCTTAGTAACCTCTACCATCAAACATTCCGATACCAGGAAATAATCTAATCTGCCTTGTTGAGCAGAGTTAAAGCGACGCCATGTATACTGCCTAGATGCTGGGTGAAGCACCCTCCATACATCCACTAGCTCATACACCTGCATACATTCAAGCACCTTTTGCATTGATCGAGGGCGATTAATATTTCTATACCTGTACGTATCCATATTAACATCCAGTACAACATTCCAGTCACCGCCTACTATTACATATTGATTATCTAACCTACCTACTTCTTCAAAGACAGTTTCAAAAAAGATGGGAGAGTCCCCATGACTAGGCCCATATAGGTTAACAATAGTCATCCGCTTACCCTGTATGTCAATATCTAGTACAATATAAGCGCCATCATTACTTCTAATCACATTATGTACTTTATACTTAAAGTTGTTGTTAAACAGAATTGCAACTCCTTTGCTATTTGTATCATTACCACATAGAAAACATTCAAAGCCCCACATGGCCCTTAGCATGTGTTCATTTTTAGTCTTGAGATGTGTCTCTTGCAAAAAGTAGATAGAAGCCTTTAACTGTCTGAGGTAGTCTAGCACATCTTTCCTTTTCTGATACTGGCCAAGACCACTGGCATTAAAGGTACATATTTTTAATGGACTGTCATTGGTAATACTAGCCATACTGGAAGTGAAGTTTGTTTCCAGCCGTTACAGGCAGCAGTTTGCATATGTGGTCAAACCGGCTGACTGTATCATCAGTACTGAATGTGTGGCAGGTGCACACAGCGGCCAATTCAAGTGAGTGGCAAAACGAACCAAGGTGACTGAACAGGTGCAGGGAACAGGAGAAAAAACACATATATTTTACACCAAATGTTCCATACTCTAATAACCCTGTCATATAACAAAGTGTGTGTTCTACGCTCAGCATATAGGAGCAAACCATGTACAAAGAGAAAAACCCAAGAAAAAACAAAAAAAAAGGAAAAAAAGTTGATATATATGCAAGCATTACCGCTCTTCTCCTTCGGGAGGATATCCAGCAATACAGTATCCATAAGGAATGACACCATTAACAAGGTGTAGCGTTCAGGAATACCTGTAGTTCCCTCCTAGAATAGCAATTACAATATATTTATAAGTCAGTGCTATATCTATACAAAAAAAGGACACATATATTTGGCCCCTCCAACTCCAAGTAACATGTAAAGAGAAAGGTAATTAGGGGTAAAAGTAAAGTACGAATGAACAAAGTTGTAAGTCATGCTGTACCCAACAGAGAGACAAGTGGGCTGAACTGCTGCCCTGGACTTTAAGGCTTGACCAGTGTCGCAGAGCCGCACGCACTCACCCGCTGGTCAGCCCTGTATATTAATGTTAGCATTTGGTAGTGCTCAACAAGTAAAATACCCACCACATACACATCAACATACATGTCAAAGAACACGCACAAATATATATAAGGCACACATGTACACTAGTCATGGGAAGAAAAAAAAAGAAAAAAAAAAGTATTCATAAAATTTGTATGCACGTGTACACCCACCTGTGCCTGGTGGATGTGTGTAATACGCACCCACCTGGCACAAACACACACACACACACACACACACACACACACACACACACACACACACACACACACACACACACACACACACACACACCAGAGCGAGTATCAGGTATGTACACATGCTCCCGGCACAAATACCCTTACATGCACACACACACACACACACACACACACACACACACACACACACACACACACACACACACACACACACATGCCGTACACGCGTAAATACACATGCACATGTACACACTTCTGTGCGTGAGAAGACTACATGTACCCTAATTACAAAAGTACCCATCGTATGTGTTCACCCGCACAGCACACCCATGCCGGGTAGAAGCGTATGATACGCATCCACCCGGCACAAATGCACCCGCAAGCACACACACATACCAAAGCATTTATGTACAAATTATCCAGCACATCTGTACAAGCAGACATGCATACCCATGAACATTCACGTGCACATGTAAGTGTACACACATGCAAGCAAGTGTGCATGCACACATGTACGCACACACACCTGCTCCCAAAAATAAACAGCATAACAACATACATAGGTACCCAGCAGAAAGTACCTGGACATACATGCACACGCCTGTACACATGTATGCAGGCGTTATTATATATACATAATTATACACACCTGACCTGTGGCACACGCAGCATAAATAATACCCAAAACAACTTGTAGCCACATGACACACTACAATGTTTCTTCATCCATCACAACACCACTGAAAAGTATTGCAGAAAGGACGTACATTTTGAGGAATGTCACTGCTCGAGGCATGGACATTCCGGGCCGACCCGGCACACGAATTAACACACACAGAGTGACCCCTGTGAATGGGCGTTCGTATACCAAAACGATTCGGACTGCCCATGCCGAGAATAAAATGTACGTACCGTGCCTCGCCAAGAAAGGTGTGTCCAGTCCCTCGGCGTCTCAGTCTCAAACACCAGATGCCAGTGACATAGCACATTAAACCATCATGACCATACGAGCCTGGCTCACAACACACTCCAAACAGAATCACATCCTGCCTCACACTGAGGAACAGACCTCGTGCGAACTTATTGACCTATTGGCCAGAGTAGCCGCTCTTGCCCAGGTAGCGTGTCACGCGTAAGGTTACAGGTCACAGGTGAAAAAACACATGTAAACAGAGGGTGGTCACAAAGCCTATTGCAGAGCATCCACTGCCTACATGCAGCCAACTCCGCGATCGGGTGCACATCGAAACTTATGCAGTTTAGGCAAAGAGTCCATATACAACCGATCGCCGGGCTAGCTCAGCGCTGAAGCGTACGTCGTCTTCTCTCCCGTGGTGTTGTTGTGTCTGGGTCACTTCCAATAGGCACCTTGTCCACCAAGTCCGAGATTGAGGCTATACGTATCACCCTGGAATCAGATTTGCGCTTTACATAGACACTCCCACGTTTTGTCCACGCATCCTGCGCTGCAGGGTGGTCCCAGCACTGGGACAGCAGAGTGTAGTTGCTATGAGTTAAGTCCTAGGTTATGATGTAGGAGGTGTTCTTTAGTTTCCGTCTATGGAAAAGCACTAATTCTGCAGCCTTTCTCGACATGAATCGCACGATCACAGGTCTCGGCCCTCGCTGTTGTTGCCCACTTCCCTGTAATCGCTGCTGTAGTTGACCTATGCGATGGCAGGCCTCAATGTCTCCAGGCTGTAGACCGGGCAGCTGTAGCTTGTCTTTGAAGATCTGAAGGACTTTCTTTTCGCACTCCTCTACGGTCTCTCTCTCTGCCTCTGGTACCCCCAGTATGCGAACGTTATTTCTTCGGATGTATTGTTCCAAGTCGTTCGAACGCTTCTCTGCTACGGAGGCTAAAAACTTCGCCTCCGTAGCCAGACTGGTTGCCTCCTCTATCTTCTGTCTACACTGGTCCAATTCAACTTTCAGTGTCTGATTTTCCGCTCTTAGTTCATGCATCTCGCCTCTCAACTCATCGAATTGCTCATTCACTTTGTCTAGCTTTGTAGACATTTCGCGAAGCAGTCTCATTAGATCAGCATTAGAAGGGTCACTGACCTGTACGTCGTCACCAGTGGATACGAAGACCGTGGCAGACGAGGCAGACGCGGTAGCAGACGACGCATTCTTGTCCGCAGTCTCCGCCATGCTGTTTCGCCGCGTAGTTTGGAAATGACACTTGATCGTTGCTCTGCTGTCCGATGCCGGCTCCGCCTTGCTTTTCTTCTTCCTGGCTTTCTTTAGAAGTGCCGCTTTTCTCTGTCTGGCCGCGTGGCTGGGTGTAGACTGATCAAAACTTGAGTCAGTTGTAGTAGATTCAGCCTTCCGTTTAGCCTGGCCGAGCGGCATACCTGTAGAGTTCACTAGGGCCGACCATCAGCATTTTCAGTTTCAGAGATTTACGGTCCAAGACGTCACATTTCACAGGTAAAAATGATATCCTCCGGATGGTTGAAAAGGCAGGGAAACGATTAGCACATCTTCGTTGTTGTAATTGCTTCGGGGAAGAAGTAATTAAAGAGAATCTGCATAAATCAGGAGCCCCTGAAAAAATTCAACCTGCCTGTGGCCTCCCCGGCGTCTTTTCAGTTCCCGGCGTCTTTTCAGTTCCCGGCGAATCGGTATTAGCAACACAGTCGATCGGTTAGAAAGGTTTACAAAAACACTCGTCTGAGATTATGACCCTCTATGGTACACAGCTTTGGAGAGTGACCCATATGTGTAGATATACACTTGAAAAAGAGCA
>BTPG01000004.1:14395847-14403347 GCA_036245525.1 Semisulcospira habei
TAGTGAAGGGGTTACAAACAGAGACACGGGAAAACACGTACCTGCCATTTTCTGGAAGATGTCTGTTTTCCGAAGGCAATTTCATTACACAAGAGACATCCGCATGGAGGGAACACGCCAGGTGGGAGATATCCACATGTAGGGAACACGCCAGGCGGGAGATATCCACATTTAAGGAACACGCCAGGCGAGAGACATCCACATGTAGTGAACACGCCAGGCGAGAGACATCCACATGCAGGGAACACGCCAGGCGAGAGACATCCACATGTAGTGAACACGCCAGGCGAGAGACATCCACATGTAGTGAACACGCCAGGCGAGAGACATCCACATGTAGTGAACACGCCAGGAGAGAGACATCCACATGCAGGGAACACGCCAGGCGAGAGACATCCACATGCAGGCAACACGCCAGGCGAGAGACATCCACATGTAGTGAACACGCCAGGCGCTTACAGTGCAAGTGAACACTCCAAGTGAACGAGCGCAAACACGTAATGACTGCGATCCGGACCAAGACGTTCACATGCTCGCTACAGGTGTGACTTGCTCAATAAGCCCCGCCTACAGCCCTGCACCACGTGAGCGTGTTGACCATAGGGGTCCCAGGGGCGGGGGCCGGTTAACCCCTTCATGCCACTGCACTACACATTGACAAATTCAACGCGAAAAAGCCTCAAAAGCAAAGTGGTTTCAGCAAGAGGCATAGATCCTCATGAGCCCCCGCAGTTGCGGGGGCTCATGAGAATCTATACCTCGTGCAGTAGTGTAGTGTTCATTTGTTTGCTCTAGGCAGTGAAGGGGCAGATGCTTGAGATGCAGGACGCTGTCAAGCAGACCCAGTGTAGCTCGTGGGACTTGAGATGCAGGACGCTGTCAAGCAGACCCAGTGTAGCTCGTGGGACTTCAGATGCAGGACGCTGTCAAGCAGACCCAGTGTAGCTCGTGGGACTTGAGATGCAGGACGCTGTCAAGCAGACCCAGTGTAGCTCGTGGGACTTGAGATGCAGGACGCTGTCAAGCAGACCCAGTGTAGCTCGTGGGACTTGAGATGCAGGACGCTGTCAAGCAGACCCAGTGTAGCTCGTGGGACTTGAGATGCAGGACGCTGTCAAGCAGACCCAGTGTAGCTCGTGGGACTTGAGATGCAGGACGCTGTCAAGCAGACCCAGTGTAGCTCGTGGGACTTGAGATGCAGGACGCTGTCAAGCAGACCCAGTGTAGCTCGTGGCACTTGGGATGCAGGACACTGTCAAGCAGACCCAGTGTAGCTCGTGGTACTTGAGATGCAGGATTCTGTCAAGCAGACCCAGTGTAGCTCGTGGCACTTGGGATGCAGGACGCTGTCAAGCAGACCCAGTGTAGCTCGTGGTACTTGAGATGCAGGATTCTGTCAAGCAGACCCAGTGTAGCTCGTGGTACTTGAGATGCAGGACGCTGTCAAGCAGACCCAGTGTAGCTCGTGGGACTTGAGATGCAGGATTCTGTCAAGCAGACCCAGTGTAGCTCGTGGTACTTGAGATGCAGGACGCTGTCAAGCAGACCCAGTGTAGCTCGTGGCACTTGGGATGCAGGACGCTGTCAAGCAGACCCAGTGTAGCTCGTGGGACTTGAGATGCAGGACGCTGTCAAGCAGACCCAGTGTAGCTCGTGGGACTTGAGATGCAGGACGCTGTCAAGCAGACCCAGTGTAGCTCGTGGGACTTGAGATGCAGGACGCTGTCAAGCAGACCCAGTGTAGCTCGTGGCACTTGGGATGCAGGACACTGTCAAGCAGACCCAGTGTAGCTCGTGGGACTTGAGATGCAGGACGCTGTCAAGCAGACCCAGTGTAGCTCGTGGCACTTGGGATGCAGGACACTGTCAAGCAGACCCAGTGTAGCTCGTGGTACTTGAGATGCAGGATTCTGTCAAGCAGACCCAGTGTAGCTCGTGGCACTTGGGATGCAGGACGCTGTCAAGCAGACCCAGTGTAGCTCGTGGTACTTGAGATGCAGGATTCTGTCAAGCAGACCCAGTGTAGCTCGTGGTACTTGAGATGCAGGACGCTGTCAAGCAGACCCAGTGTAGCTCGTGGGACTTGAGATGCAGGATTCTGTCAAGCAGACCCAGTGTAGCTCGTGGTACTTGAGATGCAGGACGCTGTCAAGCAGACCCAGTGTAGCTCGTGGCACTTGGGATGCAGGACGCTGTCAAGCAGACCCAGTGTAGCTCGTGGATCTTGAGATGCAGGATTCTGTCAAGCAGACCCAGTGTAGCTCGTGGGACTTGAGATGCAGGACGCTGTCAAGCAGACCCAGTGTAGCTCGTGGGACTTGAGATGCAGGACGCTGTCAAGCAGACCCAGTGTAGCTCGTGGGACTTGAGATGCAGGACGCTGTCAAGCAGACCCAGTGTAGCTCGTGGGACTTGAGATGCAGGACGCTGTCAAGCAGACCCAGTGTAGCTCGTGGAACTTGAGATGCAGGATTCTGTCAAGCAGACCCAGTGTAGCTCGTGGGACTTGATATGCAGGACACTGTCAAGCAGACCCAGTGTAGCTCGTGGGACTTGAGATGCAGGACACTGTCAAGCAGACCCAGTGTAGCTCGTGGGACTTGAGATGCAGGACATTGTCAAGCAGACCCAGTGTAGCTCGTGGGACTTGAGATGCAGGACACTGTCAAGCAGACCCAGTGTAGCTCGTAGGACTTGAGATGCAGGACGCTGTCAAGCAGACCCAGTGTAGCTCGTGGGACTTGAGATGCAGGACGCTGTCAAGCAGACCCAGTGTAGCTCGTGGGACTTGAGATGCAGGACGCTGTCAAGCAGACCCAGTGTAGCTCGTGGAACTTGAGATGCAGGATTCTGTCAAGCAGACCCAGTGTAGCTCGTGGGACTTGAGATGCAGGACGCTGTCAAGCAGACCCAGTGTAGCTCGTGGGACTTGAGATGCAGGACGCTGTCAAGCAGACCCAGTGTAGCTCGTGGGACTTGAGATGCAGGACGCTGTCAAGCAGACCCAGTGTAGCTCGTGGGACTTGAGATGCAGGACACTGTCAAGCAGACCCAGTGTAGTTCGTGGGACTTCAGATGCAGGACGCTGTCAAGCAGACCCAGTGTAACTCGTGGGACTTGAGATGCAGGACGCTGTCAAGCAGACCCAGTGTAGCTCGTGGGACTTGAGATGCAGAACGCTGTCAAGCAGACCCAGTGTAGTACGTGGGACTTGAGATGCAGGACGCTGTCAAGCAGACCCAGTGTAGCTAGTAGGGTTTACCTTGGTACTTTGATTTTACGCCCAAGGCTGTCAAACAAATGTGGGTAAGGGATCGATGCTGTACGTTGCTGGCAAGAGATTAACCCTTATCATTCGGAATACACCCAGTGTGTGAAATACGTTTGACTAAAATAGTTCAAGGGTAGTGCCTGATTAGCTTGGTGCCTCCAGACGCCAAGCTATTCTGGCACCACCATTGAAGTAAAGCCATTGGTCTATATCCTTATCTGTAAGTAATATAATGTAGCTTGTATATGGCAGTGTACAAATTTGAAGCTTTTAGCCTCAGGATGATAGGGGTTAAGTACTGAAGCGGCGGTCATCTGCTGCCCCCAGTTGCAGAAAACGTTTCCAGCAGGCCAGTAACTGCCAACAAGCACTGCAGCCAGCAGGCCAGTAACTGTCAACAAGCACTGCAGCCAGCAGGCCAGTAACTGTCAACACTGCAGCCAGCAGGCCAGTAACTGTCAACAAGCACTGCAGCCAGCAGGCCAGTAACTGCCAACACTGCAGCCAGTAGGCCAGTAACTGTCAACACTGCAGCCAGCAGGCCAGTAACTGTCAACACTGCAGCCAGCAGGCCAGTAACTGCCAACAAGCACTTCAGCCAGCAGGCCAGTAACTGCCAACAAGCACTGCAGCCAGCAGGCCAGTAACTGCCAACAAGCACTGCAGCCAGCAGGCCAGTAACTGCCAACACTGCAGCCAGCAGGCCAGTAACTGCCAACAAGCACTGCAGCCAGCAGGCCAGTAACTGCCAACACTGCAGCCAGCAGGCCAGTAACTGCCAACAAGCACTGCAGCCAACAGGCCAGTAACTGTCAACAAGCACTGCAGCCAGCAGGCCAGTAACTGTCAACACTGCAGCCAGCAGGCCAGTAACTGCCAACAAGCACTGCAGCCAGCAGGCCAGTAACTGTCAACACTGCAGCCAGCAGGCCAGTAACTGCCAACAAGCACTGCAGCCAGCAGGCCAGTAACTGTCAACAAGCACTGCAGCCAGCAGGCCAGTAACTGTCAACACTGCAGCCAGCAGGCCAGTAACTGCCAACAAGCACTGCAGCCAGCAGGCCAGTAACTGCCAACAAGCACTGCAGCCAGCAGGCCAGTAACTGTCAACAAGCACTGCAGCCAGCAAGCCAGTAACTGTCAACAAGCACTGCAGCCAGCAGGCCAGTAACTGTCAACACTGCAGCCAGCAGGCCAGTAACTGCCAACAAGCACTGCAGCCAGCAGGCCAGTAACTGTCAACAAGCACTGCAGCCAGCAGGCCAGTAACTGCCAACACTGCAGCCAGCAGGTCAGTAACTGTCAACACTGCAGCCAGCAGGCCAGTAACTGCCAACACTGCAGCCAGCAGGCCAGTAACTGCCAACAAGCACTGCAGCCAGCAGGCCAGTAACTGTCAACACTGCAGACAGCAGGCCAGTAACTGTCAACAAGCACTGCAGCCAGCAGGCCAGTAACTGCCAACACTGCAGCCAGCAGGCCAGTAACTGCCAACAAGCACTGCAGCCAGCAGGCCAGTAACTGCCAACACTGCAGCCAGCAGGCCAGTAACTGTCAACACTGCAGCCAGCAGGCCAGTAACTGCCAACAAGCACTGCAGCCAGCAGGCCAGTAACTGTCAACACTGCAGCCAGCAGGCCAGTAACTGCCAACAAGCACTGCAGCCAGCAGGCCAGTAACTGTCAACACTGCAGCCAGCAGGCCAGGAACTGCCAACAAGCACTGCAGCCAGCAGGCCAGTAACTGCCAACAAGCACTGCAGCCAGTAGGCCAGTCACTGCCAACACTGCAGCCAGCAGGCCAGTAACTGCCAACACTGCAGCCAGCAGGCCAGTAACTGCCAACACTGCAGCCAGCAGGCCAGTAACTGCCAACAAGCACTGCAGCCAGTAGGCCAGTAACTGCCAACAAGCACTGCAGCCAGCAGGCCAGTAACTGTCAACACTGCAGCCAGCAGGCCAGTAACTGCCAACAAGCACTGCATCCAGTAGGCCAGTAACTGTCAACACTGCAGCCAGCAGGCCAGTAACTGTCAACACTGCAGCCAGCAGGCCAGTAACTGCCAACAAGCACTGCAGCCAGTAGGCCAGTAACTGCCAACAAGCACTGCAGCCAGCAGGCCAGTAACTGCCAACAATCACTGCAGCCAGCAGGCCAGTAACTGTTAACACTGCAGCCAGCAGGCCAGTAACTGCCAACACTGCAGCCAGCAGGCCAGTAACTGTCAACAAACACTGCAGACAGCAGGCCAGTAACTGCCAACAAGCACTGCAGCCAGCAGGCCAGTAACTGTCAACAAACACTGCAGCCAGCAGGCCAGTAACTGCCAACACTGCAGCCAGCGGGCCAGTAACTGTCAACAAACACTGCAGCCAGCAGGCCAGTAACTGCCAACAAGCACTGCAGCCAACAGGCCAGTAACTGTCAACAAACACTGCAGCCAGCAGGCCAGTAACTGTCAACACTGCAGCCAGCAGGCCAGTAACTGCCAACAAGCACTGCAGCCAGTAGGCCAGTAACTGTCAACAAACACTGCAGCCAGCAGGCCAGTAACTGTCAACAAACACTGCAGCCAGCAGGCCAGTAACTGTCAACACTGCAGCCAGCAGGCCAGTAACTGCCAACAAGCACTGCAGCCAGCAGGCCAGTAACTGTCAACAAGCACTGCAGCCAGCAGGCCAGTAACTGCCAACAAGCACTGCAGCCAGCAGGCCAGTAACTGTCAACACTGCAGCCAGCAGGTCAGTAACTGCCAACAAGCACTGCAGCCAGCAGGCCAGTAACTGTCAACAAGCACTGCAGCCAGCAGGCCAGTAACTGTCAACAAGCACTGCAGTCAGCAGGCCAGTAACTGTCAACACTGCAGCCAGCAGGCCAGTAACTGTCAACAAGCACTGCAGCCAGCAGGCCAGTAACTGTCAACATTGCAGCCAGCAGGCCAGTAACTGTCAACACTGCAGCCAGCAGGCCAGTAACTGTCAACACTGCAGCCAGCAGGCCAGTAACTGCCAACAAGCACTGCAGCCAGCAGGCCAGTAACTGTCAACAAGCACTGCAGCCAGCAGGCCAGTAACTGTCAACAATCACTGCAGCCAGCAGGCCAGTAACTGTCAACATTGAAGCCAGCAGGCCAGTAACTGTCAACACTGCAGCCAGCAGGCCAGTAACTGTCAACAAGCACTGCAGCCAGCAGGCCAGTAACTGTCAACACTGCAGCCAGCAGGCCAGTAACTGTCAACAAACACTGCAGCCAGCAGGCCAGTAACTGTCAACACTGCAGCCAGCAGGCCAGTAACTGTCAACAAGCACTGCAGCCAGCAGGGCAGTAACTGTCAACAAGCACTGCAGCCAGTGAAACGATGACAGGCACGTAGCCAAGTTTTTAGGTCTTGCGAAGAGAAGGGTAAGGGGTGAGTGCGGGGGGGGGGGGGGGGGGGGGGGAGAGGGGGGAGGGGGGAGGGGGGGAGGGGGGTGGAGAGGTATGGCGCAACCACAGAGAAGAAATGGCCGAAGTATATACTTTGGTCGTCCTGTGTCTAGTGGAATAATTATGACCAAGTCATTAATGCCCCTACCTCGCCCCCCCCCCCCCCAACCGGTCCCCTATCTCTCGACTCAAGAGAAAAACTGAACGTGTATTATTGTTTTCAGTAATACATAGGCTTGTGGCAGCAGCAAGCAACTCATTATTATAGGCCTATACACTGTTTTCAGAGATAGTCAACCCTTTAGCCTCGACGCACTACAGCAGGAAATTGAGCGTCCATGATGATACAAGGGTAGTGGCGGATGGCGCCAAGCTAATCCGGCACTACCCTTGAATGATACCTGGTTGCAAAAGTCAGATAATTCAGTACATCCTCATGAGCGCTACTGTTCCTAAGTGCAAGCTAGAGGTGGGCGGTGATTATCCAGTAAGCTCCGCCTACAGCAAGCCACGCCTATTTGACCCCAACAGGACCTGTGTGCTGTACTGTGCGCTGTGTCATGCAGACCCAGTGGAACATCATGTTGAATGTTTGTGATGATTATGTCTGCATTCAAGATGGCTACCATCGTCAAGAAGTAAACAACAACAGCAACAACATGGCTATAGGTGCTGTAACGCACGCAGACTTGCCCACAGTCGCAAGTACAGACTCACGCAACAGACGCATACACCGCCACTGACTCAGACGGGCGCATTCATGCGGTAAACACAACACACGGGCTCCCTTTCTAAAGTGACT
>BTPG01000004.1:14408347-14463347 GCA_036245525.1 Semisulcospira habei
TGTAGCAAAGAGACAGAATCTTGTATTGGATGCATTGGGGGATGGGAAGCCAGTGAAGGAGTTTGAGCAGGGGAGTGATGTGGTCGGATTTTTTTTTTCTTTCTGAGGACGAGGCGGGCAGCATTGTTCTGAACGCGCTGGAGAGTGAAAGTGGTGGAGTGAGGGAGGCCGGAAAGGAGAGAGTTGCAGTAGTCGATGCGAGATGGTCCCAAACAAAACTTTGAACAACCCCCCCCCCCTCCCCCTCGAGGTAAACGATCCTCCCTTGCTTAGCTATGATTTACCGGACCTATTTTCACAAGCCATGTCAGTAGGCACACTTACTAAAGTATTTTACTACCCCCCCCCTCCCCCTCGAGGTAACGGATCCTCCCTTACTTAGCTATGATTTACCGGACCTATTTTCACAAGCCATGTCAGGAGGCACACTTACTAAAGTATTTTACTACCCCCCACCCCCACTCGAGGTAACCGATCCGCCATTGCTTAGCTATGATTTACCGGACCTATTTTCACAAGCCTTGTCAGTAGGCACACTTACTAAGGTATTTTACTACCCCCCTCCCCACTCGAGGTAACCGATCCGCCCTTGCTTAGCTATGATTTACCAGACCTATTTTCACAAGCCATGTCAGTAGGCACACGCACTAAAGTATTTTCACAAGCCCTGTCAGTAGGCACACTCACTAAAGTATTTCCACAGGCCCTGTCAGTAGGCACACTTACTAAAGTATTTTCACAAGCCCTGTCAGTAGGCACACTTACTAAAGAATTTTTCGCAAGCCCTGTCAGTAGGCACACTTATTAAAGTATTTTCACAAGCCCTGTCAGCAGGCACACTTACTAAAGTATTTTCACAAGCCCTGTCAGTGGGCACACTCACTAAAGTATTTCCACAAGCCCTGTCAGTAGGCAAACTTACTAAAGTATTTTTACAAGCCCTGTCAGTAGGCACACTTACTAAAGTATTTTCACAAGCCCTGTCAGTAGGCACACTTACTAAAGTATTTTCACAAGCCCTGTCAGTAGGCACACTTACTAAACTATTTCCACAAGCCCTGTAAGTGGGCACACTTACTAAAGTATTTTCACAAGCCCTGTCAGTAGGCACACTCACTAAAGTATTTTCACAAGCCATGTCAATAGGCACACTTACTGAAGTATTTTCACAAGCCCTGTCAGTAGGCACACTTACTAAAGTATTTTCACGGGCCATGTCAGTAGGCACACTTACTAAAGTATTTTCACAGGCCATGTCAGTAGGCACATTTACTAAAGTATGTTACTGGCGAGGTTTCCTTTACACCGAACGACTCCCAACAACGAACCGAGAGCAGTCAGTCAGGGGGGATAACCCGCTTTGGTCCGGCACTACATGGTGAGCAGGGAGGCGAAGAGACGCATGCAACAATAAACATTCTAAAGAGCAGGACATACAGCTTGCAAACGGAAGCAGAGAAGCTCAAATTACTCATAACAAAACACATGACACTAGTGTCACCTGTGCTGTACTCAGTCATGCCACCTGTGAAGAAAATAAAAGAGTAAATGGATTGGAAGCAGGTGATTGTTATGCTGTCGTTACACACACTACACGCGGCGGTGTTTTTTTTTTTTTTAAATATCACACCATCGAATTTTTACCACTTTCTCTCAGACAATTAAGCTAATCTTTTATTTCCAAATCACAAAGTTGGTCGCAGTTGCTGTCGGAGGAGGTTTTGGTGTGCCAAGCAGACTGATGTGCATAGGTGTATTGAATTTCTTTATTCTGCTGTGGTCCGTTCACGTTCAAAGCAGACTTTTCCAGATTAAACATTTTCGTCCTGAGAAACTACCCAAGAGTGAGATCATCTTGTTTACCACACAACAGTTTTCTTTAACCCATTTAATACCACGGCTGCATTTCCCAAATTTTGGAGGTGTCATCTACTGAACGACTGAGTAACAGTTGTAGTAGACGGATTGATCATGATAATTCAAGGGTAGTGCCAGATTAGCTTTGTGCTTGGTGTCACAAGCTGATCTGGCACTACCCTTGAAATACCATGGTCGATCCATCTCCTGCTGTAGGGTGTTGAATGAAACTGAAAGTAGTGCCAAAGAACTGTGTGTCCAGTGTTGACAGATCGGTGCTACTGCTATGTGCCCGCCTGTGAGAATACTGGCACTAACAGTGACCTCATTATCACCCTCCGCTTTCCGGCCCCTTTCACGGTATCTCTGATCTGGTAAGTCATACTTACTCTAGGCATGTTACTTCTAGCACGTGCAAGTCCGTTTTGATGTAGTTTGTATCTTATTTGTGTTATTGATGTTAGAACTTCATCTATTTTGTGAAAAAACACTACACAGAGAGTGAAATCTGCTTTTTTTCTCTTTCTTTCCACCTTATCCTGCTGGCTACTGGTTTGTCACAACTATAGTGTGTTTGGTGTCAGTGTGTCGGGCAGAATGTCCGCTTTTAAACAAAGTTTTGCATCACACACTTGAACGGTAAATAAGAAAGTCATGAAAAACAAAAGGTAGTCATTTTCCCTGCTGTACTGCGCCTAGCAGGAAGCCCGCTTATCAGCTAGCCTGACAGCTGAGAGACTGGCTGAGGCAGCGCGCGCGCACGACTTGTGACCCAGTTTCTTGTGACCCAGTTTCTCGGCTCGCCTGGAACAAACTAAGTGGCCAGACTGAAACAGCCGTGATTTATTATTATGCACCCTTTTTTCCAGGAAGCTGAAGGCAAGACCAGATTTCGAGGATAACAGTGGATCCAGCAGCAGTGATGTGCTTGAAGACCACAGCACTCGCCCAGTAGCAGCTGCACCTGCACCATAGGATGAATGTTCAACCACTACCAGCTGATCTTTGCGTGCTTCCTGCGGAGAAAGATTTGAGCCTCCTAAATGACTGCATCACGGAGCTACAGCAGCAGCTTCTTGCAGCCCAGGCCCAGGTGACACGACTACAGTTGGAGCGGTTTGGGGATCAGTCGATTTTCCAGTGATGACTACCTATTTGATACACAACTTTTAAAGTACTCTTTGACTACATTGAGACAAGTGCAGCAAGTATGAGGCAGCCATATTATAAATATGTTACAGAGGATGTAGCAGTGACGAACAGATCAAGGGTCATGCCACTGGCTGATGAACTGTTTATGTTTCTGGTTTCACAAGTCCTGCGTGTAAACAAGCAACAACTGTGATAATGGACATAATACTGCCATGGTGTAGCTTCTGTCACCTGCTTGGTGTTAAATCATTATAACTACTATATTTTATGAATATTTGTTAAGCAGCTGGGTGCTAAAGAGTAAATGAAGTTGTCTTTTTTTTTTTTTTGGCATGTTGGTATCTTGCACTGAAAAGCCTCTGCTCTTGTCTTACTTTTTCAGCACTAACCTGAAACTTTAGTCAGTATACAGAATTTGGAATGGAAGTCAGATTGCGTATACCAGGTTAAATTTGCTTTTTGGTTTTTGAAACAATTACTAAGAATCCGCACTTTACGGTGACACAAATTAAAATTTGTTATACATTTATCATAGTTTTCCAAATTCTGCTCATGTGTTGGTGCATGTGTAACAGAGTGAACCCGATGTTCCTCTGTGTACATAGGCCGATAGCACTTATGACCATTGCTTCTCGGATTTCACTCGTGTCGACTGCTAGCTATGACGTGCGCCGCTCGCGGTGCCCTGCCAAACGCAGCGTTAAGTGTTGTGTACGCGATAGCTCAGTGTACGTGTTGTATTGTATATCAGTTTTGACCGTGTATTGTAACCAAAATACAACACCATTGCTTAGTATTTAGCATGGTTAGATTTGGCCCGGGTAATAGTTTTTGTAATGCATATGTCTTTCGGTTAACTATAACCTATCAGAGTGATATTTGCGATTTAGTAGCCTTTTTGATTTTCTGTGGCACTTCTGAGACCGCTTTAAGAATAAATATAAACTTTCCACTAATAGCCCATAATCTCAAATTAAATCCAGAGTACAGCTGGTAAAATTTCTTAAATTTATATTTAAAGATTATATTTTTACACTATGTAGTTCATAAGATATTCTAGCTCCTAGGGCTGGCAGTACTATAATACAGATTTGCCATTTATATCGGTGCCAGACCCCCGTGAACTTTGCACCGACGCGTGGACTTTGTACCGACGCGGAGACGGCAGCTTGCCTCTATAAGTACAGCTGCTTGCGTGGCAGACTTTTTTTTACCAAACGTGCAAGACTCACAGTACCAGTACTTGTGACCGAATTAACTTCTGGCACCGGTGCCTTGGAGGAAACAGGTTTTTTTTTTATTAACCTAAACTGCGCGGGTTTTGGAGACCCTGTACTGCTTTCTGTTTCTGCTTTCTGCGCTCGAATAAAAGTGTAGTAAACATGACCACGTCTCCGAGTCACTAAATCCAACCACCACCATCCAATTCTAAATTCCTGACTCCTACCTCACCCCATCACAAATGGCGCTGCGAGCAGGATAGTTGGACGCAAGGAGACGTGCATGACAGAAGGCAGTGCAGGGACACGATGCCGCTAATAAGAGTAAGACTTTAGAGTGGCGTAAGACGCAGCAAAGCGCAGCCATGACAGACTTAGTCGCCGAGCAAGTTCGGGGAGGTCCGGTGGTGTGGACCATGCCGGAGATGGTCAGGGAGGCATATCGAACCATGTGCCCAGAGCTGTCCATGTCGTGGGACCGGAACAGCCTGGACCGGTAGCCCAGGTGGTCATCCACTAGCACCTGCATCCTGCACCTCTTCTCCCCCCTTCAGCGGCGACAGAGGCAACACCAGCATGGGCACATTGTGGACACTGCATGCCGTGCTAAGCCCAAGAGTGTCAGACCAAACAAGGTGCACGCTGCAACGCCTACACCTCTGCGTCGGTCTGCACGCTTGCAGCAGAAACCATTAAAACTTTTAGTAACCTTGACAGCTTGAGTGTGACCAGTGGGCCTTTAAAGGTATGCCTCTGCAACTTTAAATGCCCACAAGACATTCAAGCTTCAATATTCCTCCAAGTGCATCGGATGCTTTAATAGTGTTAGGAAAATAGGACAAATTAATATTGAGTAAATTGTTTTGGGCTTATTGTTTTTTATTTAAAGAGACTGTCTTAGGTGAAGGATTGCTTAAGGTGATAGGTTAATTTAAAATTATTGGATTTTTAGTCAGTACAGTGCATTAGATTTTGATTTGTCATGGATTGGAATCCAAGGCACCGGTACTGTGTTTTCGAGTAGTACAATGCTTTGAATTTTGATGTCTTAGATGAATATTGGAAATCAAGGCATCTGTACATCTGTGTCTTTCTACTACACAACAGCTGTGCAGTTGATTTCATTTTCAAACTTTGTCTGCTGCACAGGTATTTTTCCAAATGATAATATCCTATGTCAGTTTTCTACTATGCATAACTTAGTTTGAAAATGACTGTGTGAGTCCAAGTCTACAGTATAATAGTGTAGACAAGAGAGCCTTGGTCAATAGTGCTATATTTGTGGTTTACCATGTGGATGGTACTGTTTGATAAAGTGTTTTGATGTTACGTCATCATTGGGCCCAATGTGTTCTTGTATTTGTGATTTTGGATTGATGGTTTTGGTATTTAAACAGCGAGGTCACTGTATTGTTAAGGCCGATGGGAAAATGTAACAGAGTGAACCAGATGTTCCTCTGTGTACATAGGCCGATAGCTCTTATGACCATTGCTTCTCGGATTTCACTCGTGTCGACTGCTAGCTATGACCTGCGCCGCTCGCGGTGCCCTGCCAAACGCAGCGTTAAGTGTTGTGTACGCGATAGCTCAGTGTACGTGTTGTATTGTATATCAGTTTTGACCGTGTATTGTAACCAAAATACAACACCATTGCTTAGTATTTAGCATGGTTAGATTTGGCCCGGGTAATAGTTTTTGTAATGCATATGTCTTTCGGTTAACTATAACCTATCAGAGTGATATTTGCGATTTAGTAGCCTTTTTGATTTTCTGTGGCACTTCTGAGACCGCTTTAAAAATAAATATAAACTTTCCACTAATAGCCCATAATCTCAAATTAAATCCAGAGTACAGCTGGTAAAATTTCTTAAATTTATATTTAAAGATTATATTTTTACACTATGTAGTTCATAAGATATTCTAGCTCCTAGGGCTGGCAGTACTATAATACAGATTTGCCATTTATATCGGTGCCAGAACTTTGCGTGGACTTTGTACCAACGCGGAGACGGCAGCTTGCCTCTATAAGTACAGCTGCTCGCGTGGTAGACTTTTTTTTTTACCAAACGTGCAAGACTCACAGTACCAGTACTTGTGACCGAATTAACTTCTGGCACCGGTGCCTTGGAGGAAACAGGTTTTTTTTTATTAACCTAAACTGCGCGGGTTTTGGAGACCCTGTACTGCTTTCTGTTTCTGCTTTCTGCGCTCGAATAAAAGTGTAGTAAACATGACCACGTCTCCGAGTCACTAAATCCAACCACCACCATCCAATTCTAAATTCCTGACTCCTACCTCACCCCATCACACTAGTACATTTCCATGTAATGCTGCAGTGTGGAAATTTGTACACCAACTTTTGTAACAATGTTGATGTGGAAGATATGATGTATGAATTTTGCCAAAAAACAAAACAAAACTTAACGTGTCAAAATGATGCACTGCTTAGCGTGCATGACCGTGGTTGGTTCGTGTGACTAGGCGATAGTTTTGCCTCGGCGCATCATGTAACCGTGGGAGTAAATGGGAGTGCACTTATGCCTCTAATTAAAATAATTCGCTAAGTTTGGTCTTGCTGAATGAATGGCAATCATGACAATTGACTACATTGCTTGCATGGTGGATGCACCATAATGCGCGCATTTTCTTTTGTTCATTTAATGCTATTTCTTATTGGTTGATTGTTTAGTTGTTGTTGCTGTGGTAGAGATTTAAGGTATTTCATAGTTAGGAATGATCTTTATTGTATTTAGTTCTATGTTTTCTTGAGTCTTCCCTTCTCTATCACCGAAGCTAGGGAGGGCAGCAGCTTTGCGTGATGTTCCCGCGTTGGTGACGTCACTCAAAGCTGACTCAGTCTCTTAGGCGCCATGTTTGTTTTGATTTTGAACTTTCGCTTAAGTTGTTTAGAAGTTGCTATGCCGGACCACTCCAACCATTTTTTTAATAGACTTTTCCGGTTTTCTTCATAGGCATATTCTATAGAAACACAGCATTTGCAAGGTTAACCCTGTCATAAAGTGTAATATGTAAGCTGTTACAGTCACTCACCGACATTGGAAAAGTCTTTGAATGATTTCACCGACGTTGAGAGGCATATTGTAAGGTAGCATCAAATCTTAAGTGGACCTTAAGATACAACAATCTTAAGTGGATCTTAAGATATTGTGAGTATTATATATTGGGAGGGGCCGAAATAAAGTTTTGTTTTTTTTTTCCTTTTTGGGTCTCCCCTCTTGAATCCATAGTAGGGTGTTGCCCCTACACCCTAGTTTGACCTCCAGCAGCCCTAGTACTTCGGCACTGTGTTTCCTTATGGTTCCATGTTTTTGTTTTGTGTTCTGCCACCTTGTATTTGATTTATGAGAAGAGTTTAACAAATAATGGGTTACTTAATGATGGTGATGTTATTGCATAATAATTGATGCTTGAAAGTAAACAAAGATTGGATTATTGTGCAATAAAGGATGTTCAAGAGTAAACAAAGTTTGTTTTCCATATTCTTTATACACTCAAACTCATCACACAAACAGCACAGCTAGTTTTGAGTGCATGCTTAAAAACAATAAAATTTAATGTACATAGTACATGTCATTATTCTAAAACAATAACTACAAGTGCTAACTGTATTGCAAATGTAAGCATCCATACATTCCACACTTCACAATGCAGAAGATGAATAACTAATAAATTACAACACTGCCAATAAGGTGCAAGCAAATTAATGATTAACAGACTTGCTTTTTTGTCATTTTTTCTTTGTTGTAATAACACTACCAATTTACAAGTTTTATTTGAATTTCTGCAGAGCTCAGAGGATGGAGTGGAAAAAAAGAGAGAGATTAATAGATATTGTTGCTGACATTTTAAGTTGCAAATCAGGGGCAATGGCCAAACCTACTAAACATAGCCAGGATCCCAAAAACATGTACACAACTTTAATATATATATATATAACGGTAAAGTTTTCGGGAACGTTGGATTTGGGAAGCTTAACATCTACTCGTATATATATACAAATTATTTTTCTCACATTTCAAGTCATATTTGGCATCAGCATGTGTCTTTTGGTGAAATTGCAAAATACCAGATTTCTGCATGAAGTGGAAAGGCATGTTCCCAAACAGCTGTTGTGGGCATATGTTCCCGAAAACAACCATTTATGTGTGTATATATATATATATATATATATATATATATATATATATATATATATATATATATATATATATATATATATATATATATATATATATATATATATATATATATACTCTGCATGGTATCTGGGGACAACCGCATGCCTGTGAGCGTGAATCTGGGAACATGCTCTGGATCTGGGAACATTGAAATGTTATCATATCCAACCCAAGGTTTTTTTCACTGAATCTGATTCAGGCAATGAAAATAAAGGGAAAAAAACAATGTTCCCAGATACCAAAAATTTTTCGACAGGTTACTTCCCCTGGTCTACAACTGTCTGGCTTCGGTGGGAAAGCAGTTTTCCAAGTCTGGATACGAAACTAAAAGTGCGACCTAGTCTCATCCATGCTCAGTGCAGCTCTTGATTCTAATTTAACACTTTTTACACAATTACCACAGTACAAAATTAAAAGAAGAAGAGAAACATATATAAATGATGCCAAATACTAAACTCCATGCCCAGCTCTGTTCAGTTAATATTGGACTCGAGGTCAAGGCTATCTGTAGTATACAAAATGGCCACAGAGAAGAAGAAATGGATGAGTAGATCGAAACACCATTGCTGTGTTCCTGTGTGCATGTCAAATAGGGCACAGAATAATGAAATCATGAAACTTTCTTTTCATACTTTTCCTAAAGCAACCGAAACTCAACAGAGGAAAGAGTGGTTGACCCGAATTCGTCCCGACGAAGGACGAGACTTCAAGGTAGGTCTACGTTGTTTACTCTCAGTTTTACTAATGACTATTTATTGCACAAAAACAACAGAATTGAACAATGACTTTGACGGCTGTTGAGTTCCTGACAGGGTAAAGTCTAGAAATGTATTTGAGCAGTCCAGTTGTTATTTTCTTAGGTCTTCAAGAAACAACTACTGAACTAGCCACAGATGGAAACAACGAACATTCAGACTGTGCAAACTGCAATGCATCATGATGTACTTTACAATTTGCATCTGTAATGTTTTCTACGAATCCAAAACTAACCAAATTGTTTGTTTGTATTCAAACATTGAACTTTGAGTGGTAGTATTTATAACTATGAAATTTTTCTTCCCCAGATCACACAGCACACAGTTGTGTGTTTTCTCCATTTTCTTCCAGTTCCAACTGATTATGTGTGGACACAGCTTAAAAGAAAGTTAAAACCTGATGCCGTTCCAAGCATGTTTACCTGGAAACAGACTCAAACCCGAAAAAAACAACAGTGAAGCATCCAGTTCTGTCGCCGCTAAAACGTGCCAATAAGTAAGTACATGTTTCAGACTGACAGTTCACATTTCATGATTCATTAGAGCAGTCTTCACATAAATACAGGAATATGTTGATGTCAGCAAACTGTGTGGTTTACAGTTAAAATGTCTTCCAATACTATTTTACTATCATAAGCTGCAGTCCAGGCAAAGTTGCTTTAGAGTCAAATGTGAACTGCATGGAGAGAAGGGGGTTGTGGGTATGCAGCACTAATGGTGCTACATCAGCTCAAAAACACATCTTTTCCAGTCATACCACTCTGTTTCGCCACATTCCAGTCTCTTAACTGTCTCACTGTAACAGTATGAAGACCCCCTGCCCGTTCATATGGTCACGATGGCTGGTTTTTCGAGGATTGGATGTGTTCAGGTGCTGTCAATTTTGAATCTGTATGTACATTTTGTTGCTGCTGTCTGATGAGTTTTGTCCAGTTTGGTCATTTTGTCTCAGACTGTACAGGGCTTAAAAGCCTGCACTGCAGGTATTTTGCACTATATATTTCACGGCTGTTTGGCCCAGCGCTAGAAGTGGCCACTTAGTTTTTTCCAGGCGGGCCGAGAAACTGGGTCACAAGTCGTGCGCGCGCGCTGCCTCAGCCAGTCTCTCAGCTGTCAGGCTAGCTGATAAGCGGGCTTCCTGCTAGGCGCAGTACAGCAGGGAAAATGACTACCTTTTGTTTTTCATGACTTTCTTATTTACCGTTCAAATGTGTGATGCAAAACTTTGTTTGTTTAAAAGCGGATATTCTGCCCGACACTACTGGTTTGTCACAACTATAGTGTGTTTGGTGTCAGTGTGTCGGGCAGAATGTCCGCTTTTAAACAAACAAAGTTTTGCATCACACACTTGAACGGTAAATAAGAAGGTCATGAAAAACAAAAGGTAGTCATTTTCCCTGCTGTACTGCGCCTAGCAGGATGCCTGCTTATCAGCTAGCCTGACAGCTGAGAGACTGGCTGAGGCAGCGCGGGCGCACGACTTGTGACCCAGTTTCTCACTGAAACAGCCGTGATTTATTATTATGCACCCTTTTTTCCAGGAAGCTGAAGGCAAGACCAGATTTCGAGGATAACAGTGGATCCAGCAGCAGTGATGTGCTTGAAGACCACAGCACTCGCCCAGTAGCAGCTGGACCTGCACCACAGGATGAATGTTCAACCACTACCAGCTGATCTTTGCGTGCTTCCTGCGGAGAAACATTTGAGCCTCCTAAATGACTGCATCACGGAGCTACAGCAGCAGCTTCTTGCAGTACAGGCCCAGGTGACGCGACTACAGTTGGAGCGGTTTGGGGGTCAGTCGATTTTCCAGTGATGACTACCTATTTGATACACAACTTTTAAAGTACTCTTTGACTACATTGAGACAAGTGCAGCAAGTATGAGGCAGCCATATTATAAATATGTTACAGAGGATGTAGCAGTGACGAACAGATCAAGGGTCATGCCACTGGCTGATGAACTGTTTATGTTTCTGGTTTCACAAGTCCTGCGTGTAAACAAGCAACAACTGTGATAATGAATAATCCAGACCAAAAAGGTGACTGCCAAGCATGTGAAATGCAAAGAAGTACCCAACGGAGAAAGAAACACGCTTATACCCTTTGTCAAAATAGACAAACAAACAGAGACATTAGCCGCTACTTATGTTCATATGCAGAAGGAATGTGGCAACTCAATAGTCAGTATACATAGTTTTTTGGCATGTTGGTATCTTGCACTGAAAAGCCTCTGCTCTTGTCTTACTTTTTCAGCATTAACCTGAAACTTTAGTCAGTATATATATCATAGTTTTCCAAATTCTGCTCATGTGTTGGTGCATGTGCAAGTGTGTTGAGTGTGAGAGAACGAACGAATTTTAGCAGTCAAAGCATGCCATGAAGCAGATCGCTTGCAGTCTCAAGGTTGCCACATTCCTTCTGCATATGAAGATAAGTAGCGGCTAATGTCTCTGTTTGTTTGTCTATTTTGACAAAGGGTATTTACCCGAAATATTAATAAATTGTGTTGTACCGTTTTTTCTAAGCGTGTTTCTTTCTCCGTTGGGTATTTCTTAACTGTGATAATGGACATAATACTGCCATGGTGTAGCTTCTGTCACCTGCATGGTGTTAAATCATTATAACTACTATATTTTATGAATATTTGTTAAGCAGCTGGGTGCTAAAGAGTAAATGAAGTTGTCTTTTTTTTTTGGCATGTTGGTATCTTGCACTGAAAAGCCTCTGCTCTTGTCTTACTTTTTCAGCACTAACCTAAAACTTTAGTCAGTATACAGAATTTGGAATGGAAGTCAAATTGCGTATACCAGGTTAAATTTGCTTTTTGGTTTTTGAAACAGTTACTAAGAATTCACACTTTACGGTGACACAAATTAAAATTTGTTATACATTTATCATAGTTTTCCAAATTCTGCTCATGTGTTGGTGCATGTGCAAGTGTGTTGAGTGTGAGAGAAATATTTGCATGTATAGACTTTATAGTCTACAGCAGTAACTTTATAGTCTACAGCAGAAACTGTTGTGAGCAACCACCCTTACAGCAGATCACCTGTCTTTACAGACCAACATTTAGGTGCCTGCAGCCCAGGCGACCCTGTTTGCCCTTCATGACCCCTCTTGACAGAGCATGAGATTTTTAAGGCCACTTTCTTCTAGCAAAAATGGTGATTGCCAAGAACAGGTTCTTCTGTATGTTTATTTATTTTTGTTGTAACATCTAGCGTGTATGTGTGCATTTTTTATATAAAATGTCAATGTATTAAATTTTCGGCTTTCAATCTTGATTAAAAAAAACCCAGGGGATCAGCTGTGATAGCTTAACTCAATCGCCGCCAGCAGCACCCGGATGCGGTTGGCCGCGAAAGATTGGTTGTACGTTGCTTAACGTCCTGACAGCAAAAAGACTTTCTCAGGACGTGCCTGCGCTGCTTGTGAAAAAAAACTTAATATTGAATGCGTGTCGCCAGCCAGTCTAATACGCGAAATCTGGCTATCAGTATCAGTACTGCCTGACATTGTGATGATTCCTGCAGGACACAGACTGACAGTGATTAGTACAGTTTTAGTTTCTCTGTACGCTGCTTCACCCTCTGGCTATCAGTACTGCCTGACATTGTGATGATTCTTGCAGGAATCATTGCGACTTAAAGTGCAATACAGACAGCCAAAGGGTTAACCTTATCTGTTGTCATCAGAATTATCACATTTAAGTAGAATGAAGTGCATGTTTTGTGCTTTTGTGAAAACTCCAATTTCTTTTGTTATGAAACGTTATGAAATATATGTTGTGTAATGGTTATATATGGTATAGATGTCATTTTAGTCTATCAACTAAGAATTGGTAATTAACTTTTTTTCCAGCCATAGCAGAGCCCATTAATTTCAACTAAACTGTCCGTGTCAAAAAAATTAAACTAATTCTCATTGCAAACGCAATATTAGGTTTCATTCTGATTCAAATATTCAGTTTTCTACACTGTTATTAGTCAGTCCTGCCAAGATGCTTACATATTGTTTATTTTTACTAGTAGTAGTATAGTCTGCCTGAGCAATTGAGCTTGCCTCCAGGGTTTTTTGTTGATGCAGATAACATTTTAATAAGACGTGCACATGTTTTGTAACCATCTGTTGCACAAGTGTTTATGTTTGAAAAGTGATGGCAGCTAGTTTAGGGCTTTCAAGCACTTTAGAACAAACCTGTTTTTAGTTGCAAATCATAAAAATGCTAACTGGCTACATGCATGATTATGAAGATAATTGTCTTTGTTTGCTTAACTACTCTCTCCCCACCTCCCCCCCCCCCCCCCCACCCACCACATATCAATTGGTATTTCTATTTCGTTTAACTATTGTGCCAATTTTTGGGATTTTTTTGTTTTGTTGGTTATTTTTTGTAAGCGCCATTCCAACACTCGGTATATGTCACTGTAGGCAATTTTTAAATACTTTTTTAAAATTCTGTGTTGCTAGAATCAATATGTCAGGTCGTGGTTGCCTGCATATTTACATTTATTATTAATATTATCATAATTATGGTTTCATGATTACATTTTTTTTATTGTTCTGATGCCAGTTGATCAGTATTATGTACATGAATTTGACACTCTTTTTAACCCATTACATCCTGATGCTGATTTTGCCAGATTTGCTTATTGTCCTATGAAGGCTACATTAATATTACGCGACAGATCAACCATTTTAGTTCATGGGTAGTGCCAGAATAGCTTGGTGCCTCAGGCGTCAAGCTATTCTGGCACCACCCTTGAACTATCATAGTCAATTAATTTCAAGCAGGAGTGTATCAGAATGAAAAGGGAATAAGGACATGTCATATCAGATTCTTTTCTTTTCATAACCAATGTTGTTTGTGCCAAATCCTGTATGTTTAGGAGGAAATTTTGTCTCCAATCGAATTGTCAGTATATTCTGTTAATCTGTAAGAAAGTTAGTCATGGGCACAGTTTAAGAATGCGCTGTATCCAAAATCTGTTATGTGTACAGATCCCATTGCCAGAACCTCAAGTGTATATTCAGAGATGGTTTTTGTATGTCATGTATCAGAACAATTGTTTTTGTTAATTGTGGGCATGGTTTATTTGTACTTTTTGTGTATTGTTACAGACAGGTTTGTTTGGGTGGGTCGGTGGGGGGTTAATTAGTCAGTTGAATCCTGCCTGAGGATGATTTGTTTTAACTTCAGATTGCCCTGTGAAAACTATCTTCTGCTTTGCCGTTCTTCAAAAATGCCACTGCTCTTCTGATCTCTTCCCGGCTGGGTCTGTCACAGCTGATGGGTAGGTCGGTCTCTGCCGGCTGGATGTCTGGGGGGTCGGGTGGGCTAGGTCTGTTCAGTAACTCTTCAAAATACTCGGCCCATCTGTCGAGTTGGTCTGCTCTGTCTGCAATAGGCTTGCCTTCTTTGTCTTTTACTGGTCTTTCTGTATGGCCATAGTTGCCCGACAATCTTCTGGTAATGTCGTAGAGCTGTTTCATGTTGCCGCTGCCTGCTGCCTTTTCTACCTCTGCTGCCAGGCTGTCTGTGTAGGCCCTCTTGTCTGCCCTGATACTCCTCTTCACCTCGCGGTTGGCTTCCCAGTATTCCACCTGTGCCCTTTGGCTGCTCTCGTGCGACTGTTGTTGACAACTGCTTTCTTCTGCTTCTTCACTTCTATCTTCTTCAAGGTCTGTGCCGACAGCCAGTCCTTGTGATGGTGTTTCCTGAACCCTACAGTGTCTTTGCAGGTTGAGTTCAGCGCCTCTCTAACTGCCTTCCACTGCTGCTCTGTGGTGGCCGCCTCCTCTTCGTTTACTAGCTCCTGTAGCGCTTGAAACCGGTTGGACAGCACCAGTTTGAACTCTTCTCTAACTCCAGTTTCTCTCAGGAGGCCTACATTATAGCGCTGTCTTCTTGTTGTCTCTGTGCGGCTTTTCTTTAGCTTGAGCTTCATTCTTAAGATAAGCAGATGGTGGTCTGAGGCGACATCTGCTCCCCTCCTCACTCGAACATCTTGAAGGGATCTTCTAAATTTCTTGCTAATGCAGATATGGTCTATTGGTTCTCAGTTGTATGGTCAGGTGAGACCCAAGTTGCTTTGTGTATTCTTCTGTGTGGGAAGATGCTGCCTCCAATGACAAGTCGGTTTAGAGCACAAAAGTCTACAAACCTCACCCCGTTCTCACTCATCTCCGAGCCTAGTCCCTGTCTCCCCATCACCTCTTCGTATCCGGTGTTGTCCTCTCCTATTTTGGCATTAAAATCGCCCATGATGTTGGTGATGTCTCGCTCCGCACATTTGTCCACGGCACTCTGGAGTCGGTCGTAGAACTCTTGTTTCTCTTCCTCGTCACTGTCATTAGTGGGCGCATAACACTGGATGACGTTCAGCTTGAGCTTTTTCTTGGTTCTAAAGGCTGCTGTGATAATTCTTGGCCCAAGAGGTTCCCAGCCCATCAGCGCTCTCTGTGCCACTGGTGACAGCATGAATGCTACTCCTTCTGTATGGGGGGCATTCTCCTCTTCATGACCTGAATACAGAATCATCTCCCCACTTAACAGCCTTTTCTGGCCAGACTGCGTCCATCTGGCTTCACTGATACCTAGCAGGGAAAGGTTGTACTTTTGCATTTCCGCTGCTATCTGGGTGGCCTTGCCGCTCTGGTACATGTTCTTGACGTTCCATGTGCCCATGGTTGTGTCCCTGGATAGAGAGAGGCGGCTCGGTCCTGTGGCTTCCGAAGACTTCCGGCTTTCACCACAGGACGTCATAAGTCTTCTGGTAGAAGAACCTTCCTCCTCCAGGAAAGGAATTACTGTTTGTCTTTTCGTCGGCGTTTTTGTAGCTATTTCCTTTTTTGCAGGGTGGGGAAGCTACCCCCACGCCCAACCCCCTTACTAGGAGGACCAGGGGTTTTCTGTCGGGGTCACCTTCCCTTAGACCATGTTGGTTCACGGCACCTTATTTCATTCGGTGCACCCCTCTCACGAGGGACCCCCTATCCACCACCCAGGGGATGCGCCTCAACGCCATATGGTCCCAGCGCGAGGAATATTGGGCCAATATTGGACCTATATTGGTGTGCTGGCTGGGTAGTCCTTTTATACTGAATTTGCATATCTAACAAAGGACTGCGGCTCAGGGCATTTGACCATTGTTCTCGTCTTCTCTTAGTTTCTGGGTCATGATAACTAACATGTCTATTTACCAATGCAATTTACTAAATAAGTTTACTTACTCTTTGATCAGGGAATAAGCCTCTTTACTAAATGTCTAGTAAAGAAACCTATTTACTGAAATAAAAAGGCCTGGCTATACTTTTCTTTTACTGAAACTTAGACAACAAAACAAGAACAAAGGTCATGATGCTCATTGAAACATGATTAATGATCAGCCAAACAAGCACATAAAAGAAACTGTTTTATTAACTGAATCCAATATGACCCTCTTGATTAAGTAATAATCAAATCGCTCATTATCCTGTCCAATATTAAAATCTTGATTAATCAATAATCAAATCACTCATAATCCTGTACACCCAAATTATTTACTCACCCCACCCGGGTCTGCCCTGGGGGACTTGGGTGGGGTTAGGTATTTTTTAGTTCCCAGGGTCACCCTGGTCAGCCCCACAGGGTGGGGTTTTCTCTCTATTCTGGGGCATGTGTTTCTGTCTACCCGAGGTCCATTCACCTGTATTTGCCTTTTTTAAACTCTCCCTACTGTCTGCACTGCCTGTAGCTCTTGATATTGGATGTGTGTTGCTAAATGGTCTTAGCTTTATTTAGGCCCCATGTGTTAGGTTTATTTAATGTGTTTGACCGGCTGGCGACATACATTCAATGTTCTGTTTAGTTGGTTGTTTTTTTTTCACAAGCAGTGCAGGCACGTCCTGAGAAAGCCTTGTTGCTGTCGGGACGTTAAGCAATGTACAATCAATCAACAATCAAATTATTTACTCACCCTACTGAGGTCCCACTGGGGTATCTTACTTATGTGCAAATAGACACTATGTGTGGTAAAACAAAAGCTAAACATGATGCACATGAACACAAATATTTAACAGGATTAATGATCAACCAAATGAGCACATGACCAATTTTACAATGAAAAAAAAAACTGTTTTGTTTTACTGAATACAATATGACAATCTTGATTAGCTAATAATCAAATCACTCATAATCCTTAACACCTATCAAATTAGTTACTAAGCAACCAAGAAAAAAGAATAATATACATTTAGTAACGCAAGGAGTAGGAGAAAGCTAGATGAGATCCAATGTTACATCAGCTGATCCCCCTATTGAACACAAACATTTGATCAAACAACTCTCCTCCCAGTTTCAACAATGCCCAGAGGTCAAGACACAATATATACCAACCCTTTCGATCCATACCTTGCTGTCCATTTTTTCCTAACTGCTACCAGTATTCATCAGGTGCTGCAATTTTGCTCGAACTTGCAGTGTGTTTCTATTTTTCAGATAGACATTCCGATTTATTGCGAGTTGAATCTGTTTTCCAGATGGATAGATTTTTTTTTTCAGCATATGTCAAACATGTTATACTGGAATAGAGATTTTACCAAAAAAAGCTATAAAGCACAATTGTTGATTTCTTTTTTTTTTTTTTTTTGGTTTTCAGTCCTTTAGGACTAGGAGACAAGTTTTAATATGGACATGTGGTTGTGTGTGAGGTGCCTGGAGCAAATGGTTTGTCCTAAAGCTAAAGTTGCCTGGGCAATTTTATTATGAACAATCTTGAAGATTTTCAGCCTTTCCGCCCCAGCCATGCATAAGGCTATTTACTGACATAACACTGGTTAGAATCATCTTCTATTATAACACAACATTTCAAATACCAGAAAAAAAAGTGTTTATAAGATGAATATGAAACATCACACATTCTTGGAAAATTGACATGCGTACATTACCATTTTAGAAGAGTTAGAAATATATACAAACGATTTTGAATTTCCAAAACCTACAGTAGCTCGCTTGAGCTTGCCCTTAGCACCAAGTGAATGTTCTGTGTTTATGTACAGTGTGTGAGTGAATGCGCGTGATTCACGTGAGCATGCTTGTTGGGTTCAGTTCGCGGCGGCGCTTTGAGCCGATTTTCAATTGGGATAAAGCGCCTATTTAATGCGCTTATTATTATTATTATTATTATTATTATTATTATTATTATTATTATTATTATTTGTATTAACGTTTTTTATATTCAGTCCTACACCCTAGTTTGACCTCCAGCAGCCCTAGTACTTCGGCACTGTGTTTCCTTATGGTTCCATGTTTTTGTTTTGTGTTCTGCCACCTTGTATTTGATTTATGAGAAGAGTTTAACAAATAATGGGTTACTTAATAATGGTGATGTTATTGCATAATAATTGATGCTTGCAAGTAAACAAAGGTTGGATTATTGTGCAATAAAGGATGTTCAAGAGTAAACAAAGTTTGTTTTCCATATTCTTTATACACTCAAACTCATCACACAAACAGCACAGCTAGTTTTGAGTGCATGCTTAAAAACAATAAAATGTAATGTACATAGTATATTCTAAAACAATAACTACAAGTGCTAACTGTATTGCAAATGTAAACATCCATACATTCCACACTTCACAATGCAGAAGATGAATAACAAATAAATTACAACACTGCCAATAAGGTGCAAGCAAATTAATGATTAACAGACTGGCTTTTTTGTCATTTTTTCTTTGTTGTAATAACACTACCAATTTACAAGTTTTATTTGAATTTCTGCAGAGCTCAGAGGATGGAGTGGAAAAAAGAGAGAGATTAATAGATATTGTTGCTGACATTTTAATTTGCAAATCAGGGGCAATGGCCAAACCTACTAAACATAGCCAGGATCCCAGAAACATGTACACAACTTTAATATATATATATATATATATATATATATATATATATATATATATATATATATATATATATATATATATATATATATATATATAATGGTATGGTTTTCGGGAACGTTGCATTTGGGAACCTTGTATTGATTTTCTCACATTTCAAGTCATATTTGGCATTAAATCGTGTTTTTTTTATGAAATTGCAAAATACCAGATTTCTGCATGAAGTGGAAAGGCATGTTCCCAAAAAGCTGTTGTGGGCATGTGTTCCCAGAAACAAGCATTTATGTGTATATATATATATATATATATATATATATATATATTATATATATATATATATATATATATATATATATATATATATATATATATATATATATATATATATATCTAATGGGGTGTAGGGGGCTCTGGATAGAGGTAGTACCTTTGCTGTTCAGCAGCTGCGTCCTACATAGGACGGACGGGCATCACTGGTCCTCATCCATCTCCTTAATCTCTCACGTGTTGGCTCCAAGCGCCACACCCTGGCAAACCACCTCAGCTGGTGGGCTAAACCACGTGAGGGGGTGGTGTTCACATTGCACCACTAGGCGGATGAGCTGTTTCTGACAGCCAACGGCTAGAGGACGGAGGAGATCAGGTTGGATCCAACGGCCAAATGTGGGGGAGTAAACCCTTCAAATCAGGAGTGGAGCCCCGAAGGCAGACAGCTGCCTGTATTCACGCACTGTTCTGGCAGCTCCTGCAGCCAAACTGATGCCAAATGTACTGCTTTGCATTCCTTTGGATACATCAGCGAGGCCGAGAGGGGGATCTTGACGACTGGGCATCCCAGGATCTCCATACACTTCGCCCAGGCTTGCGCACTGGCGAGGTCACTCCAGTGACTGACCCAGCAAGCGCATACTCCATTGTCTTCCGAGACAGGATGCCGAACCATATATATATATATATATATATATATATATATATATATATATATATATATATATATATATATATATATATATATATATATATATATATATATATATATATATATATATATATATATATATATATATATATATATATATATATATATATATATAATTATATGATGATGACGATACTACTACTACTACTACTACTACTAATGTTTATTTTTATTTTATTATAATAATGATGTAGTTAGTTATAGGGGTTTAACGCGCGACCAGGTGACTAAGGTCATCTTACAGCTGGTACTAATGATGATGTTGGCGATGATGGCGATGATGTATCATTATCATTATTATTGTTATTATAATGACGACGAAGAGGAAGAAATAGAAAGCGACTTGATGGAAATGATGATGTTATTGTGATACAAATGCGGTTTTGCTCAATTTTAAGTATATGTATGTTGGTCTGTGATTTTGGACCTTAAGGCCTATAGCTGTAAAGAATGTTACTCACAAATTCCTCCATCTCCACTTTCGTAAGTGGGATTCCGCTTGTCGTCCTTCGATCCACGTCTGAAGACAGAAGACAGACATAACTGTATTGTGTGTTAACCGCTTGAATACTACTGGTCTTACCGCTTGACAGACACGACCCGTATGACGTATTTTCTCCCCAGCGCCGGTATCGTCGGTAGCAGTGCAGGGGTTACCAATCTAAGAGTGCCTTGATATTAAAATTAACCCGTTCAGTGTCCGTGGACAGAAATGTGTTTCTGCAGTCTTCGTCAGTTCAACATCAACAAACCCTAGCTGTCCTAGGAACATGGATTCACAGTGGTGTCAGCAAGAGGCATAGATCCTCATGAGCCCCCGCAATTGCGGTAAGTTAGTGCGACTGCGGGGGCTCATGAGGGTCTATGCCTCTTGCAGTTGGGTGTGTTTAAATTTTCTCGGCACTGAACACAGTAAGATCAACAGGCTGAAAACTCAAGGCAACATGTGCTGAATATTATTAATGTCTGGTATGCATTCAACGCTTTTTAAATGCGAAGTGATACTATATTACACGTGAAAAAACCCCAATAAGTAAGAAATGAAACGAGAAAAAGAAATCGGCGAATAAGAACTTTAGTTACATTGTATACTTTGAAGATTATTCATCTTAAAAGTCCAGAAGAAACCGACGAAAGAAACACGCTTAGAAAAGACATATATAACACAATTTACTAAATTGTAATAGGTTTAATTAAATGTTTTGTAATTGTGTTTCTAAGCCTGTTTTACTTCCTTGGGTTTTTCTCTGCAGTTTACACGCTTGCCATTTTCCCTTTTGGTTTAGATTTCAAAGTTCAAAGTCACATGAGCCGTCCAAGCATTTCGACAAATAAATGGAATGCTTTAAAGGTCATTGCGCGTTTGAGTTTAAATAATTTTTTATTACCTTTTACTCCGTCGTATTCTCCAGATAACCACAGCAAGGACGATACCAATAACAGCAAGAACGACCACTCCTGCAATTGCTCCGACATTTACAGAAATATTGCTGTCTTTTCCACTAGAACCTGAAATCGACAAGATCAGTTCAGCAGCAGAGGTAAAATATTCTTTGATGACCATTCATCGTAACTTAAAATGTATTCCAACAGCTTTTGGTTAATGGTCAGAATGTTAAGGTTTACGAAGGGGTAATACCCCTCCATAAACCATAGCATTTTGACCATTAACCACCACCATTAACACAACAACAACACCAATCATACTCATAATCATATATCAAAATAATCATACTAGTTGTATTGAACTGCAATCCAGTTATTACAAGTCCGTCCTATGCGCTTCTGAACATGTAAAATTGCATTAAAATAAGAAAAAATATCATAGCTCGAACTATGAGACACAAAACAATAGGCTCAAGAAAAGTTATAAGTACAGGAAAAGAACCAATGTAAAAACTTACGAACAAGAAGCAATTGAAAGGCAAATGTATTTTCTAACCCTCCCCTCTTTGTATTGTTTATTTATCTACTGCTGCTGCTACTACTACTGCTACTACTACTACTGCTACTTCTACTACTACTATTACTGATGATGATGATGATGATGATGACGATGACGATAATCATCATCATCATCATTAATATTATTATATTTTTTTTATAAAGTGCATGTTGTTAAAAAGCTCGATCCGTTGTACAGCTGAATGCTTAATAATACATGTTGACAGTGCTAAAAAACATCCAAGCAGAAAATATAATATACAACCTGTTCTAATTGATAAAAAAATATCATTCCAATCATACATATCACAAGATTGTCGTGATACACAAATTTCCACGATTTTGTACTAATAATATAAGAAGAATATAACCAGCACGACGCTAGCAACATGAGCTCCTGAAGACATCAGTCGGATAAAACAGCACGCATAGATTCGAGAAAATGTTTTGTCAAGGGAAATGTTTGTCAAGGGAAATATTTGCCAAGGGAATTGTTTGCTAAGGGAAATGGTTTGTCAAGGGAAATGTTTGTCAAGGGAAATGTTTGTCAAGGGAAATGTTTGTCAAGGGGGTTACTTTTGCAAGATTTCCGAGAGGGTGACTTGCGAAGTGAGAGAGGAAACACAAGCACGCACTCACACACTCAAGCATGCGCACAAACGCCTGCATGTACAAAAGTACATATACACACATAAGCCTATACAAAGCATGTTGAAGTACACAACAACAAAAATAACTTTAAAAAACAACAAAGAGAAGGGAAACGTACAAAGTAATAATACATTTACAAGAAAACAATGTAAACACAAATCAGTGTTTGCATGTATACATATGTGCATCGGGTATTTACAAGAAATTACATGGTAAAAAATGGTAAAAAGAGAATACACTGCTATATCTATAGGGGGAAAATAGGCAACATTATTCAAACTACTCTGAAGAGATATAGATATACCATATATATCTGATGATGAAACGTCGAGAGTACCGTCTTCTGCAAAAAGACTGCAGGTTACACTGGGGTCAGATATATGAAGTGGAAGATCGTTGATATAGACAGAAAACAATAATGGACCAAGGATAGATCCTTGTGGTATTCCTTGCGCTATCACCCCCTCACGCGAGTTTGTCCCATTCACATGGACATATTGTGTGCGCCCGTGCAGGTATGACGTAAGGAACGCAAGAGTGTCAGCACTTAACTGATAGACAGCAAGCTTCTGAATTAAACTCTTATGATTAGCGAGGTCAAAAGCTTTAGAAAGGTGCAAAAAGACAGCCCCAGTCATTTGACCGCTAGAGAGAAAAATTAAACTTATTGAAATGAAACGAAATACATACATGCACGCAAGAACACACACACACACACACACACACACACACACACACACATATGCATACACACACACACACACACGCGAGTGCACACTACACGTACACACACACACACACACACACACACACACGCACTCCAGCATAAACAAACATACACAAAACACACTGTTCCGCACACATGTGCGCGCACACATACACACGCGCCCACACAATTACATGTTTGATTACAGTCATTAATCAGAACGCAGTAGTCGCGTGTGCTTTGTTCGGCGGATAAATTAAGTACCGGAATAGTCTTGCCTTGAAGGTGGACAATGAAGATGCCTCGGTAATATTGGCCGGAAACGAGTTCCAAAGTTTGGCCCCTGAGTAAGACAGACTAGTTTTGAATATATCAAGTCGTGGCCTAGGTACTGCGAGTTTCTTCCTTGATGTCTTGTTTAGTGTGTTAGCATACTTAAACAAATCCGAGACGTACCGCGGGGTTTTGGATATGCGGACTTTAAACATTAACACGCCCTTATTGAACATAAAGAGGTTACGTAACGGAAGCATGTCAAGGGCTGTGATGAAGCTCTATGCTTGTGCATAGTGCTCGCACAATAGGATTAGTACGGTACGGTTTTTGTTGACGGTTTGTTTGTGCGGAATGTCCGTGGGGCCTGCTGCCCACGTGGAATCTGTAAGACATGGTTAGCACGGGAATTTTTAGTGAGTTCTGTTTAGTGAGTTCTAGGCGGAAGCTGTGACTGTCAGAGGTCTAGTTTGGTTAGTGCGGGCTGTCTTATCGTATGGAACGGTTGTTGAGTTACCTAGCCCGCATTCCCTGACTCTGAAGCCTAGATTTCAGGTAGGTTTCTATAAACGTAGTATTGATAGTTGTTTAGTTAAAGACAGTATGCGTGGTAAGATTAATGTGGTTGTATAGCGGTGTTCCGGTTTGGTTTAGTTATAGTATGTTTAGAATTCGGTGAAGTAACCGGTGTTTCTGTATACAGTTGTTTACCGAGTTAGATGACTAAAGGAATATGAAGTGTGTATGTCTAAGCCGCTATGAAGATAGTACGTGGTTGGTTAAACATAGTCTTTTCCAGGGTATAGAGTAATGTATAGCAAGAGTGTTAGGCTATAGTCTGTTTCAAGATAGTGACAGAGATGGGGTGATACGAAAATAGTTTATGAAGCACGCGTGTGTGTGTGTGAATGAACGTGTGAGTTATTTGTATCAGCCAGGTTACGTGACGTTTCTCATTGATCCAATATGTTGTGTGTTTAGCAAGTGTTACGTTGGGACTTTTGTCTATTCAGAGTTCTTGTAACGAGAGTGGAAAGACGGACGCCGAGACGTCGAGTCGCAGGTGGGACCTACGTGAGGTCATCCCTCCAGCTCTTCTGAGAGTGATTCTGACTGGGACCAAGACACCCAAGTCAAAGTGAGAACTGAGTACCGTACGAGAACGAGGACGTCCGTGCCCGAAGAGACAGGATGGCGATAAGCGTACGACGAAGGACTTTCACGCCTAGACGTGAGAAGGGCCAACGTAACCAGGCAACAACATCAAGCAGGTTGGAGGCAATGTGAGACTAAGACCTAGCCTGGCAAAGATACTGTGATACGTGTGTGGTGTGATAGTAGAATATTGTATATAGTTAATAATCATTTAAGTCATTCTTTTTCATTTATACTGTATAAAGGTTACTTTAGAAAGGGAGCCCTGTGTTTGTTTTACCGCATGAATGCGCCCGTCTGAGTCAGTGGCGGTGTATGTGTCTGTTGCGTGAGAGTCTGTGCGTACGACTGTGGGCAAGTCTGCGTGCGTTACAGTGGTGACCCTGTTTTAGCGGTAGGTTAGAAGTATTTACGGGCGATAGTGAGTAGGATTTGTTGCTATGTGCATGTTGTTGTGTTAAGATTCCCCTCTCCGATTCTAGGGGGTAAGATCCGTTATTTCTGTAGTTTTCTGGGTCTTACGAGGAATAAGTACTTGTGTCTTCCTGTTGTATAGGTAGTATTCTTTTTCCTTGCTCTTCTTTCTATCGTTCTTATTTTTCGTTCCATCGGGACATCAAACTAGGTCACTGTTTTCTGCGTAGGTTGTTGATATTGTTAGTTCTCATTTTAAGTTTTTCCGTTGATTTGGTTGTGGTATTTGTATTTTTACGTGCTCAAGTTTCGGAAGTTGTAGTAAACATGGAGGTAGACCCGGTAGAGGCTTACATTAAACAGGGTGAAAGGTTAGGACTTAGGGATGAGAAGCTTTTTGACTATGTGGAGAAGTGTAGGGATAGGGAGGATAGAGCGAGAGAAAGAGAAGCTCAGAGAGAAGAAAGAGAAGCTCAGAGAGAAAGGGAAGAGAGAGAGAGAGAGTACTAAAAGAGCAAGAGTTAGAGGTCCAGAGGGTGAGGGACGAGAAAGAGTTGGAGATACGTAGACTTAGAGAGGAGAAAGAGTTGGAAATGCAGATACAGAGGGAGGAGAAAGAGCTAGAAATTCAGAGAGAGAGAGAAGAGAAAGAAAGATTCTTAAAGGAGAAAGAATTAGAAGCTCAGCGAGAGAGAGAAGAGAAAGAAAGAGTCTTAAAGGAGAAAGAATTAGAAGCTCAGAGAGAGAGAGAGAGAAGAGAAAGACAGAATACTTAAGAAAGAGGAAATGGAGCTAAAGGAGAAGGAATTAGAAGTACAGAGAGAAGAGAGAGCGTTTCAGAGAGAGAAAGACGAGAAGTCTCTAGCATTTCAGAGAGAGAAAGACGAGAGGGAACATGCGTTAAGAGAGAAGGAACTAGAGTATCGGAGGGAAGAAAAGGAGAGAGATAGAGAGGTGCAACTACAGTTAGCTCGGGATGCGGGGTCTAAAGCAGATAGTGATTCAGTAGGCCGAGGAATACGCAATTTTCCTAAACTGCCGATGTTTAAAGAGTCCGTGGACTCTATTGACGCTTTTTTGTGCCGTTTCGAGTCTCATGCGCAGGCGTTGAGTTGGCCTCCTGCCAACTGGCCCGTTTTGCTTTCATCTGTGCTTGAGGGTCAGGCCTTGAGTCTTTACCATAGTTTGACCGTTTCGGGGACCATAGATTACGAGACTTTGAAGGAGTGTCTCTTGCAGAAGTTCCAGTGTAATGCGGAAGGTTTTAGGGAACGCTTGAGAGCTTGTCGGCCAAAGACAGGGGAATCGTTTATGTCGTTTGGCAAGCGGTTGTCCCATTTGCTCGTACGTTGGGTCGAACTGTCAAAGATCGACCACACGTACGAAGCATTGTTCGATCTCATGTTGGCTGAACAGTTCTTTGGGAGCGTTTCCAAGGATCTAGCGGTATTATTGAGAGAGCGTAACCTCAAGACTACGGACGATTTAGTACAGCACGCGGAGGCTTTTCGGATGGCGCATCCTACGAAAAACCTCGCGCGTAGGGCCGAGACGCCGCCAGTCGGGTTGGTCGCTGCTAACACGTCTGAGGGTTACCGGGGGGTCAATACTTTACGTGGAGGCCAGCGGATTAACGGTAGAGGTACTTTGCGTTTTCGACGCGGTGATCGAGGTAACAACAATGGCGGTAGCTATCCGTACGCACGTGGAGGGGCTTCTTTGCGTGGGTATGGTCGTAGTCGTGTTGCGAGTTCGGACACGCAGTGTTTTTCTTGTAGTGGGTACAGGCACTTCAGTCGGAGCTGTCCGTCCTACAGTGCAGGCGCGCAGTATGCTGATTATCAGGAGCACGGCCATCTGGCTCATCAAGGTCCTAATAGTCCTGGTATGGTGGATGGGGCGGTGCAGCCCACTCACGTAGCCAGTTTTGCGGTCCCAGTCGGGGAGGAACCACAGCTGGGCGTGGTGTGTTTAGCTAACGGAGATGGTTGCCTACCGCTGGTAGACGGTGTTGTTAATGGATGCCTTGTTTCTGTTCTCCGTGACTCCGGTACAACGACCGTGGGGGTCAGGCGTAGCCTTGTTAGACCAGATCAGTTCACAGGCGAGACACAGAAAGTAGTTTCGTTTGAAGGAAAGATAGAAGTTTTTCCGTTAGCTAAGATAGAGATTGACACAGAGTTTTTTACAGGTAGTCTGGTTTCGTGTGTCATCGACGAGCCAGTAGTTGATTTAGTTCTGGGTAACATGAAGGGTGTGCAGCCAGTCATCAGTAGAGTCGAGACGGTTAAGCGAGCTCAGGTTAATCGCAGTGTAGTCGCATCAGTGGCGACGAGAGCTCGAAGTAAGCGTAGTTGGGAACGGAGGGATCGTGTTATTTCCGTCCAGAAACAGGGAATCGGTCAGCGGGTGTGGCCCAATAGTCGGGTTGGTCTGAGACGGCATACTTCTGTTGCGGACAGAAATGCGGCTCAGCACCCAATATTTAGGTAGATCGGAGACTAGGGTATCGCGATTGTAGGCAAGTCGGAGACTGGGGTCTCGCGATTGTCGGTAGGTCAGAGACGGGGGTCTCGCGAGTGTGTGTTTGGGCAGTCGTTGGATCGATTTCATTTCTGGAGGTTTTGGCGCGTTAGTTCTGTTTTTGCGTTCGCTGTGCGATGCGAGAGTGTACGTTGAGGCTTAAGGCTGTACATTTTTTTTTCTTGTGTTCTAGGTAGTAAACGTTAGTCCTTTCCTGTTTTCGGTTAACATTACGTCGAGTAGTCTTAAAAAGAAACTCGGTCGTTTCTTTTTTTCCCGAGGAAGGAGGAATTGTGATGAAGCTCTATGCTTGTGCATAGTGCTCGCACAATAGGATTAGTACGGTTGTAACGAACGCCTTTAGTGCAGGGTTTCGGTCGGACGATGATGTGACGTCATTAGCAGTTGGACCGAATGTACCCATGCGAATAATGTACAGATAAGCAATGTTCACGTGCGGTAGTGTAGAGGTGAGCGATGTTCACGTGTCACGTGTGGGTGATAATGTGGTATCGGGAACTATTGCCAGTTAGAGATGCTACACCAGTCGAGCCGAGCGGTCGTTTTCGCTAGGGCTCTGAGGAAGAATTCTGGCTAGAGAATTCGATAGCTGTATATTGAATACAGGTATTTATTCTTTTATTACCGGTATTTATAATCTGTAATGCTATTCAGATAAAAAAGAAAGTATTGTTTTATGAATTATTATTAGTGCAGAAGAGCCATGTTTGAAGGAAATGCGATGGCTCGTGTCAATACTTGTTTAGTCATGTAATTATGTGATATAGTTTATAACTAGGATGTCATGTTGTATTCATTCATATGTGAAGATGTGGGACTGAAATAGGAATAGAATTCAGTATATATTTAGGTATACCTAATGATGAAATGTGCAGTAATATGTTACGAATTGGAGGTGAGCTGTGATTGTAATATTTGGCTCATAATCCATTGGGTGTAGGTACGTAAAATGTGTGTACAGTGTTAAAGTGGCTATAGGGATTGTGTGCACTGTGTTAAAGTGGCTATAGGAATTGTGTGCACTGTGTTAAAAGTGGCTATAGGAATTGTGTGCACTGTGTTAAAGTGGCTATAGGAATTGTCATAAGAATTATGACAATAGTGATTGTAATATGGTGGCATAAAGAAGACATTTTTCAGAGGAAATGATCTAGAGCGCTCTGACGTATAATAATGTGTCGAAGACACATTCAGACTTTTGGGTATAAGAGCGAACATTTATGAGTGTATAAATGTTGTGTACAGCGGGGCCGGTACGGAGCGGACACCCCTGGTGTAGGGCCGATGAAGCTGTCCTGAAGGCATCACGTACGTGACCAGGTGCGGACATCAAGCCTTCATCTCTCCTTCGTCCTACCATCACTGGTGCTACGAGCAGCAACGGTAGCGAAGTAAGCCACAGATTCGTGCTACATGACCACATGCAGTGTTCCGTCAGTGTAGCCTATTGTCGCCTAGCGCCGTTAATTTCACGCCTAGGAATGTTCTAAATCTGTGAGTAGTCATTGAATAGTAATATTCAGTTCGGGAATCTCCGTCAAGTCGTCAATGGGATATTGACTGTGTCGACACTAGTATAAAGAGGAGTCGAGTGACGTCTCTCGAGAGAGACAACGACCTCTACGGTAGCGAGTGAATGTGTGAGCGCTGAAGTTGTGAATAACCTATATGCCACTTGTTAGTTATTTGTGCAGATTGGTTTATATGATGTGAATTGTTATTTGTGTGGATTGGTTTATATGATGTGAATTGTGTGGTTTAATGTATGTTATGAGTGTATGAGCAATAGTTAAACAGAGGGCAAAGAGAAATAACTGTGTGGCCTTTGTCCTTGTTTGTAAGCGCGTGTGTGGTGGATGAAAGAGTCTAGTAAACAGAGATAGAACACCCACCTTTATACAGATTGGCAGAAAGCCCACGCAAACACTCATTCCATAAACGTTTATATATGTAACAATTTAGTTCAGTAGTACACTAAAAACACCGTCGTTACAACGGTACGGTTTTTGTTGACGGTTTGTTTGTGCGGAAAGTCTGTGGGGCCTGCTGCCCACGTGGAATCTGTAAGACATGGTTAGCACGGGAATTTTTAGTGAGTTCTGTTTAGTGAGTTCTAGGCGGAAACTGTGACTGTCAGAGGTCTAGTTTGGTTAGTGCGGGCTGTCTTATCGTATGGAACAGTTGTTGAGTTACCTAGCCCGCATTCCCTGACTCTGAAGCCTAGATTTCAGGTAGGTTTCTATAAACGTAGTATTGATAGTTGTTTAGTTAAAGACAGTATGCGTGGTAAGATTAATGTGGTTGTATAGCGGTGTTCCGGTTTGGTTTAGTTATAGTATGTTTAGAATTCGGTGAAGTAACCGGTGTTTCTGTATACAGTTGTTTACCGAGTTAGATGACTAAAGGAATATGAAGTGTGTATGTCTAAGCCGCTATGAAGATAGTACGTGGTTGGTTAAACATAGTCTTTTCCAGGGTATAGAGTAATGTATAGCAAGAGTGTTAGGCTATAGTCTGTTTCAAGATAGTGACAGAGATGGGGTGATACGAAAATAGTTTATGAAGCACGTGTGTGTGTGTGTGTGAATGAACGTGTGAGTTATTTGTTTCAGCCAGGTTACGTGACGTTTCTCATTGATCCAATATGTTGTGTGTTTAGCAAGTGTTACGTTGGGACTTTTGTCTATTCAGAGTTCTTGAGAGTGGAAAGACGGACGCCGAGACGTCGAGTCGCAGGTGGGACCTACGTGAGGTCATCCCTCCAGCTCTTCTGAGAGTGATTCTGACTGGGACCAAGACACCCAAGTCAAAGTGAGAACTGAGTACCGTACGAGAACGAGGACGTCCATGCCCGAAGAGACAGGACGGCGATAAGCGTACGACGAAGGACTTTCACGCCTAGACGTGAGAAGGGCCAACGTAACCAGGCAACAACATCAAACAGGTTGGAGGCAATGTGAGACTAAGACCTAGCCTGGCAAAGATACTGTGATACGTGTGTGGTGTGATAGTAGAATATTGTATACAGTTAATAATCATTTAAGTCATTCTTTTTCATTTATACTGTATAAAGGTTACTTTAGAAAGGGAGCCCGTGTGTTTGTTTTACCGCATGAATGCGCCCGTCTGAGTCAGTGGCGGTGTATGCGTCTGTTGCGTGAGAGTCTGTGCGTACGACTGTGGGCAAGTCTGCGTGCGTTACAAGGGCCCTGAGTCGCTCGTCAGTGCTGTCTCTACTATTAGGAAGGATTAGCTTGGCTGCCCTCCGGTGGAGGGAAATAAGCCTCTTTAAGCACGCATCACTACACCCGTCCCAGACTGTAGATGCGTAGTCAATGTGGGACTGGATGTGAGCGCTGAAGATGAGATTTCTAGTTGGCGAATTCGTAAAGTAAATAAATTTTGAAAGGAGAGATAGATTTATGGACACAATTTTGCACACTGTTTACATTCGCATGCCATGTCAATTGATCGTCTATAATGACGCCTAACAGACGGAGCTCCTTAACTTGTTTAATCGGCTCACAGTTAAGGGAAAGGCTAAGTGTCGGTGGGTTTAGCTGGTGCTTTTGACGTGTGGTGATTAACATGCATTCTGTTTTAGATGGGTTAGGCAACATGTAGTTGTCTCGGTACCAATTTGAGACGTCTATTAGACTATGTTGTAAAGAAGAATTAATTGTAGATATTTTTGCCGATGACACGTTGAGAGCAGCGTCGTATGCAATCAAATTGCATCGCACATTTGATTGTAAGATACACAAAGGCAAGTCATTAATAAATATTAAAAGAAAGAGAGGGCGTAAAATAGACCCCTGGGGCACTCCATGCTTATTATACCTTCTGATGAACGCTTACCGTTGACAAAAACATACTGAGATCTATTGCTTAGATAAGATTTAAAGAAGGCAGCGGAATCTGTGTCTATGTGGTATGCTAACAGCTTCTGTAGCAACCTGAATAAGTCAAAAGCTTTATAGAAATCTAAAAATACTGCAGGGGTCATTTCAGCATTGTTTATTGAAGTTAGCCAGTTATTGGTCAGATGGGACAGAGCCGTGTGACAAGAGTGGTGGGGTCTGAATCCTGACTGTAACGGATAAATCAAGTTATGTGTCTCCAGGAAGTGACTCAAGTGCCTGTGGACATGTTTTCCTATCGGCTTTGTCAAAGCTGATAAAAGTGAAATTGGCCTGAATTTCTTGGGGTCAGTGAGGTCTTTAGCTTTAGGCAGCCAAATGACTTTAGCTATTTCCAGATTCTTGAGAAAATACCTTGCTGGATTATCAGGTTGCAGATACATATTAAAGATTCAACCACATAGGTGACAGACAGTTTTAAACAAACAAACAAAAACCCACCCTATTAATGACGTCATAACCAAGGGAGCGTTTATTTTTCAGCTGACTAATAGACTTGCCTAAGTCGAAAAAAAGTAGGGAATACAATAAAAAGTCGTTTGGCACCAGTCTCTCGTCGCAAAAATTATTGAGTTTTACAGAGAGAGAGAAAGAGAGAGAGAGAGAGAGAGAAATTAAATGAAAAAATGAAATAAAATAAAATGAAACTTTATTTCTCAAGGATAAATGATTAGGTACACAGACCTTTTTTCCACCATGTCGTTGTACACGCACTCACACAACAATCTCACGGGTATGACTAAAACTAATAAAATTAGAAAGCCAAAACGTGATCATAAAAAAAAAAAAATTTAGCAGGTCACTCACTCACTCACTCACTCACTCACACACACACACACGCACGCACACACACACACGCACACACGCACACACACACACACACACACACACACAGAGAGAGAGAGAGAGAGAGAGAGAGAGAGAGAGAGAGAGTGAGAGAGAGAGAGTGAGAGAGAGAGAGAGAGAGAGAGAGAGAGAGAGAGAGAGATTGAAAGATTTTTTATTTCTCAAGGATGGAAACAATAGGCGCACAGGCCTCTTTTCATGTTTGTCACTGCTAAACTACAACATTAAAAGCAACATTAAAACAATATGTTAACAGCATAAAACAAGTGGCTACACCCACAGGTCACTTGTGTCACATTCCGATACAAGTTCCAAAGTCCCTGAAGATTACACACACACACAGCAAAATGACAGGGTCCGGGAGAGGGGGGGGGGGGGTTGCAATGTAAAGTGTGTTTATAGATAGCGACTGCACGCTTATGATACAAATACTCATGTGTAGGAATTTAGTAAACAGGCAAAACACTACGCTAAAGAGAGATATTATGTAAAAAGTAACGAGTGCAAAACGGAGGACCACAGGAAATCATTGACATGGCTCTTTTTGACATATTATCTACGTTTCTTTCTTTTCTTTTCTTTTCTTTTCTTTTCTTTTCTTTTTCTTTCCTTTCATTTCCTTTCCTTTCCTTTCCTTTCCTTTCCTTTCGAGAGAGAGAGAGAAATGAAATGAAATGAAACTTTATTTCTCAACGGATAAAGTAATTAGTACGTGTGCCATTTTTCATACTTGCCGTTGCTACTCTACAAACACAGGATAATAATTGTAATACTAATAGTACCAAATTACACAAAGAAAAATTAGGAAACATTAAACATGAAGAGACATTAAACAAAATTCATTCATTCATTCGGTCATACAAAAAACAAACGAAAAATATAAAGTACACGCAACGCGCGCACACTGACACATACACGCTCGCGCGCACACACAAACACGCGCTAATGATAACTTGACCTATATACGAAGCAAACCATTTGGATCATAGTGAAAATTCACTTCAGACAGCAAAAATTATTTGGATTATAATAGAAAGTTGAATTATGTAATTAGGCGATTATTATTAGTATGCACAAACCATACGGCAGCATGCACTGATTATACGATAAGCACATGTTTGATACGAATACTTGTGGTAGATTATGTATCAGCAGACAAGTACTTGAGGAGGCATTCCTTGAAAGAGGAGAGGGAGCTAGCATGTGTTATACATGTTGGCAGTGTGTTCCAGAAAGATGCGCCTGAGAAAGATACACTGGTTTTAAAGAGATCTATCCTGGGGCGAGGTGTAATAAAGTTTCTTCTTGAAGTAGAATAACCTGAACTTGCCTTGGTAAAGAGCTTACAAAGATATTCTGGGTGAATCTCATTCCAGATTTTATACATAACCACACCCTTTTTTAAGAGGTGATGCTTGCTAAGAGGTAGCATTTTCAGTTTTTCAAGTCTTTCATCAGTTGTTAGGGCTGAATCAGGCAGGATATGTTTCGCTGCTCTCCGATGCAGGGAGTTAAGCCTCTTCAAGTGTATGTCACCGCTGCCATCCCATATCGTGGACGTATAATCGATGTGGGATTTGACATATGCATTGTAAAATAACTTGCAAGCATCAACATCGATAAAGTACTTCAACTTTGAAAGCATAAAAACATTTATAGCAACAGTTTTACATACAGCATTTATGTGTGATTGCCACTTCATCTGGTCATCAACAATTACACCAAGTAATCGGTGTTCCGTGACCTGATTAATGATGTCATTATGGATAGTCAGGCTGAGTGTAAGTGGCTTGAGCTGGTGCTTCTGACGGGTTGCTATCGTCATGCATTCCGTTTTGGAAGGATTTAAAATCATTTCATTGTTTGCGCACCAAGTGGAAATTTCTCTCAAACCCTGCTGCAAACGGCCATTTAAAGAATCAATACTCTTGTCCGGGGTGTGAATTGTGGCGTCATCAGCGAATAAATCACATGAAATTTTGTCGCTAGTCAAATGTAGAGGCAGGTCATTTATAAAGAGGCAAAACAGAAGAGGCCCTAGGACTGAACCCTGGGGAACTCCCCGTGTTACTAATCCGCTTGAGGAGTATGATCCATTGACCATGACGCACTGCTGTCTGTCGCTAAGATATGAGGCAAAAAGTGGAGTTTTGCCATGGCGGTAAAGAGATTTCTGGCTGTAGTTAATTGAGGAAGAAATGCATTTATTGCCAAACGAACTACCGAAGTACACATTTAGCTTGGAAAGTAGAAGTTTATGGTCCACAAGATCAAAGGCTTTTCGTAAGTCAATAAATACAGCGCGGGTAAATTCGCCCTGATTTATTGAGCGTAGCCACACATCAGTTAGACGTGCTAGGGCCGTGTGACAGCTGTGCTTTGGTCTGAATCCCGACTGAAGGGGTGGATTAATGTATGATTTTCTAAATATTCTAAGAGATGTTTATGGATATGCCGTTCAAGTGGTTTACTAAGGATGGACAATAGTGATATGGGGCGATAGTTATTAACATCAGTCATAACTCTTGTTTTTCGGGAGGGGTATAACCTTGGCTTTTTTAAGTTCCTTTGGGAAAATATTTGTTTGAATGCACAAGTTATAAATAAAAGTTATTGTTTCAATAACATAAGGAATAGCTAATTTAAGTATTTTGGGGATGATTTCATCTGGCCCGGACGATTTCTTATTCTTCATTGAACTAATTGTACTACCGACTTCGTGCACTGCCAGTGGTGGAATCATGAAAGGATCAATCCTGCAGTTCGCATTCTACAAAAGTCAACTAGTCTGTCTGAGCAAGAGTAGGGCTGAAAACTTGCTTCTGAAGGGACAAGAGACTCGGCAACTGAGAGGAAATGGTCGTTAAACATGTCTGCAGTCAGATCAGAAGGGATTAAAAGAGATTTATTACACTTGCCTCCAGTCACTACGGCCATAGCGCGCCAGAGCGTGGACATGTCTTTGTCTTGTTTAATCAAGCGATCAATGAAAGATTTTTTAGCCTGTCGCACAAGAGATTTTACGCGATTGCGCTCACGCTTAAATTCAGTGAAGCACTTCTGTTGTCTCAGATCATCTCTCACCCTCATGGCTTGAATGATGTCTTGAGTAAGCCACGGCAGGAGTGATGCGTGTTTGACGCGTCTCCTCCGCAGGGGCGCATGTTTATTTAAGATCTTAAGAAAGATGGTATACCAAACAGACAGAGCGCTGTCAGGGTCAGATTTACTAAATACTTCATCAAAAGGTGCGCTGTTAAGATCAAACAGAAACTCGCTTTCATTAAAACTTTTAAAGGAGCGATAGGTGATATACGTATGGCATGCTTTCTTTGCTTTAGGGAGTTTAGTAGACCACGTACAGCGGATGGGAAAGTGGTCGCTGATACTAAGGTTACCGACAGATACATTATGAACAGACTCTGGTTTGGTTGTGTATATATGATCTATGAGTGTGGATGTTGTTTGTGTGATCCGTGTGGGTGAAGTGATTAACTGTTGCAGACCCAACAACGTTAACGTAGAGTCCCACGCATGGTGAGGCTTTAGCATGTCTATGTTAAAGTCTCCCATTAGGATGACATTGGAGTTGGGATTACAAGCTTTATCACACATACTAAGGAAATCATCATGCCACTCAAAGTTCGCAGCAGGGTTGCGGTACAGAAGGCCAATAAGAAATGATGGAGATTGGGGGGCCTTCAGTTCAAGCCACATACACTCAATATCTTTGGTTTCTAAATCATGTCGTCTACGTATAAAATCTTGAATAGACGAGTGAACATAAGCAGCTAATCCTGTCTGTCGATGGGCCGTAGGATCACGTCTCATGACAGTAAATCCAGGAACTTGGATGGATATATCTGATACATTTGAATTGAGACGTGTTTCAGACAGTCCAAAAATATGAAACGGGTCTGCTCCATTTAGATAAACACATATGTCAGGCAACTTATTGCAAAGATGGTAAATATTGAGATGACCAATGCGGAGATCTTTCGTCTTGAGTTTTACGCCACTCATTTCACGCAAAGTCAATGTGTTTGTGGAAAAACAAAAAAGAAGAAAATCAACAGAATGTATCCGTAACACGTGCCAAATATAAAAATAATAATAATGATACAAATAAAAAGTATAAAATCACTAACTAAACTATTCTAAGTGCAATAAACACAATAAACAAAGACTAGAGGTGTAATCACTGGATGCAAGGGAATAGGCCTTCAGAAGGCTTACACACGTCCATGGGGACTAAAATATCCCAGGTACTCTTCAATATCTCACACCCCGAATCAACAAAAGATTAAAATCCGGAGAAAATTAGTTTTCAGCAATTGTCACAAGTAACAGTGAGAGTCTGTGTGGCTGCGAGAGTCTGTGTGGCTGCGATTCGTGCAACTAATGAATATTAACACAGACAGACGGTAGCATTGAAAACTATAGTCCACACTTTTGATGGAAATATCGTCAATGAGACTGCAGAGCTCGCCAGAGAAAGTCCTTCAAGCGACTCCGTATACAGTGTAATTAATCTTTATGGTGAAGAACAACACTGGATGTCGTAAGCACTCGCTCTAAACACACGATGCTAGGCCTGTAATGTTTGGTTGTTGTTTTTTCTCATCAACAATGAAGGTCAAGTCACTGACGTCTTTGTGTCACGAAAGAAAATGACACATAATCTTATTATTTCCTGATAGAGAATTGAAATGAGAAAAATAGCACACAACCTAAAAGAAAAAAAAAAGAAAATTCAAATGATGCAGAAACTCTGTCCACCCGAGCTGTCACGAACACTTGTTCAAACGACAGTTTTATATATTCATACATATGTGAACGGCACTTGGCACTGAATTCACAAATGTCCACGTTCAGCTTGCAGTGTCCTACAACGCGAACCAACAAAATGATGCAGTCTGCGCTACAACAAACAAACATCCCTAACTTCAGAGAGAGACAATAGGAGACCCGTAAAACAATGAATTCAATAAAGCCACATCAGTCATTAAATTAAGTCATTTTTAATAATACAATTTTTGACCCCATTACGCCCCCGTTATTACCCAATCAACCCTTTGATTTAAAAAAACTGACGAGCATGACGGATGTGGCTTTATTGATCTAATTATCTTACGGGTCACCTATTGTCTCTCTCTATAACTATTGTCTCTGTCAATACCTAATCATTTACCTGATCAAGTGATGCCAAGTGAAACTTAATACATATTAACAAGTTGCAACTAACTTTTAGGAACCTGCAGAGGTAACCTTTAAGTGTGTTGCCATAAGAACTTATTAATTACTTACCCTAAGTTCTTACAAGTACTTACCCTAAGTTCTTACAACAACTTGACTCAAGTCCCAAGATACTGAGAGAGATTTGTCAAGATACAAGGACAATAAAGAAAACTTTTTTTGTCAGTAGTACTCTGGCGGTGGTGCAGATGGGGCTAAACAATCAGGTACAAGTGGTGTAAATGACATGTCATCTCTCTGCGAAGCATATGACAAAAATATTGATTGATTACCAAATCTGATTTTTATTTGTTTAAAAGATTGTGTAATTTTTCTGTGGTTTCCTGAACACCGATCTGTTTCCCCATCTCTAAAAAACTAGCCTTCAGTTCTTCAACATTCACAGGAGATTGACTACGCATTTTTTTTTGTATTTCAGATTTCTGTTTTTTGTAATTATTTAAATCATCCTGGACTCGCTTAAATTCTTTGCCATCAATGAAATTATCATTCAATGCCTTACTGATAATAAGTTTCATACTGCTCAGCTTTGCACCAGCAAGCGTACTCAATGCTTCATGTTTCTGTAATTTCGTGTGAAATCTCTTGTTCAAGGCCTCCAAACCAAAGCAAGCCAGGCATGCAGCAACGCTAACACCCTCAACTGCTATTCCAGCCAAACTTCCAATTCCCATGGCAAACAGAACAATACCTCCTACAGAACATCCAGCTGAAACTGCACCAATAGCCATAGAAGTGTTTTGAACAGAATTAAAAACGGTCTTATACCGTCTCTTATATCTGGAGTACCTCGCCTCTTCACTTTCCAAATATTTAATTGCTTCTGTAATATTCATTAAACGAAATGCATCTGCCTGTAATGTTTTATCTGATGCAATTGGCACAGCTGTCGCATGTGGATCAGGCGCAAGCGTTGTTTTAGTCGTCGCAATTGATTCAGTCGGCTCAAGCGTCGGTAGTATTGGATAAAATTTTACCATATTTTTTTATTGACAAATATTTTTTATTTAATCATCAATTACATTTTGCAACTCTTCAAAAGTATACAATTTGCTAGCATAATAAAATGCAACAAGATCAATGTGTTCAAGGTTTATGTAACTTAGACGAACAAAAGTTGTTTTATCGACCACCACCTTGACAGCGGGAATACTGCTCGAAACATTAATAACATCAACATTTTTTGTAATAGCAATAAAGACCTTTGATGATTCTGATACTGTTTCATCCCATGTAAGTTTTATTCCCTGTGCAATATTTGCCTCTTTTGCAGAAGTTACAGATTTTATGATAATTTCAAATACTATTGTCGCTTCTCTAGCCACGACTAAGCTTACTGGCATAAACACAACAGAAGTATCTGATCTACCCTTTCTAGTTGTAAGAATATACCGCCGTCTCTCATAATTTTCAACTTTCAGTTTATCTCTGCAATTGTTGTCTGAGGCAAAGCTTGGAACAAGGCTTACAATAAGCGGCCCAGAGTTAACAACCTTCCTAAACACTAAGGCGCCTTCATCATCAGTGTATACATAAGGACTAATAAATTCCAACTTTATGTCCCAGTCAATTGTGGGTGGTGGAACAGGCACAGGTGAAACCACCCACTTATTTCCCACATGTATTAAGTTGTATGACGCATTATTTACAGGTGGAGTAGGTACAGTAACATCACGCAGCTGACTAAGTTTAGGAATCTGTCTTTCACCGTCTTTCATGTCGATAATTACTTTCCTCTTGTACATACCATTTGAATCAAGTTCAAAACCATATATTTCTCCAATTTCCCCTTCCTTCTCAAAATCCTGTACGTCTGCCAAATCTTTCAATTCTGTTACTGGACATGCAACTGGTATGATTCCCGGCTTTGGACCACCACTCATTTTTATAAACAAAAATAAAATTATTTAACTTCTAACACTACACTAAAATCATGCATAACAACTGGTTTATCATCTTGATTACTTACAGATATACACAGTGACTCAAAGAAACTAGAACCTAATTTCTTAAACTGCGCAGGAAATCTAACAACCACACTTTCACAATAAGGAGCAGTTCCAGCTGGCACACATCTCAACAAAGTTGAAGGCTTTCCATTTTGTACATTTTCAGTCGTGTTTAGTTCTTTCAAATAAACATTAAATACTGTGTGTACTGCCAAATAAACAGGGCATCTGCCAGTTATTTTTTGTTTTTTGTGTGCAAATAGTTTTAAATCTGTCAGTTTCCAATCTTCATCATCTGAAAATATAAATGTGCAATAAAAACCAAGTAAAGTTATAAGAGCATTTGATAAAGAAAAATGGCAATCTTGGAAATTCTAATGTAACAAGTAGGTTAGCTGGATTTAAAGTTGCTTTAATTTTAAAATTACTTTGAAACCATTCAGCTATAGTACAAAAGTCATAATACCCAGCTGGTAAAGTTTCAGTCATATCATAAAAAACTACTTTATAATTTATATCATCTGTTACATTAAACCATTTTACTGTGTAGAACATTTCATGGATAGCTACAGCCTTGCTACCAACACGATTATCAATCCCATTAGTTAACCACACTGGTTTGCTTGTGTCAAGATTTGTTAAGGTAATAAACATTTTTATTATCTCATAAAAAAGAAGGATGGAATTTAAGTCACCAACAAGCGTTACTACAAACGCATTTCAATTTAATGTGGATGCTAAATACAATGTTGCACCTACTTATGAACAGAAAATAATTCAACTAAACCAGCTCAACATAGCTGTAAGTGAACAAGATTTATTTCAAATGAAAGTACCAAATCCGTTCGACCATTACCTAAACCCTCCAATAACAGACGACTCTACTGCAAGAAAGTGGTCCTCAAGTCCACTACATATGTTTCAAAACCAACTCAACTTTGCCATACTATGCTCAACTACTGGCTGTGGGGTTTCTTTTACAGACCATTTGAATCACTCAAACAAACTGATTAAGTCTGTCTATCGTTTCCATGTTTATTACCAGCTTAGACGTAAACTGTCAGAACTGCATACACCACTACCAACTGAATCCAGTTTCAACAGGTTTAACAATCCCATGGATATGAAAGCGTTTAAACGCATCTGTAATGAATTTAACATCAGTACAAAGTATGACTTCACACAAAAACTTGATAATCACAATGGTATGGGCACATTGTATTATGCTATGAGTCACAGACAATACCCTCAAGATTACTACCCTGGGTACACTTCATTCTCATCTAAATCTGAAGTCTGGTTAGGATCAATAGAGCAGAAACAGTCTAACGCCTGGACCACATTTGTCTTAGATAAATCTGACGGGTTTACTCAAGCAGGAGTCGAGCGCGTCAATGAGTCTATCAGAACATATGTCTGGTGTATACTAGGAGCACAATCACTAACAAAATCAAATATTTTGAATGGAAGTGGCAACTTTGAAGCACAAAAACAATTTCTCGCAAATCTGGAAGATTCAATTAATTCAACAGTAGATCTCCCATCAAGCATACAACGCTACCAAGACGTACTCAGATATGCCAGATCAAAAGTTGACTTTGTAGTTGGCATCGGGTTATACATGTTACCATCTAATCTTGAAGTCCAAATGGGTACAATAACAAATTATAATAATGAAATCATTGTTGCAGGTGTTGGTCAAAAATTAGGACTCAATCAATCTGTAAACTTGGGGGCCACAACCACACATGTTCAGCCGTTAAAATCATTACAGATGGTAACACCCCCGGCCCCGGCCCCGGCCCCAACACCGGCACTCATACAACCAGTACAGTCAACCCCGGACACACATGAGTCAGAAAGAACTGCATTGGTAATAGGTCTAACAGGATTAGGGGTATTACTTCTTTATCTGTTTCATTAAATAACCCACCATCAACTGTAACCAGAAAGATCCACACATGCTCCGCCATAAACCCAACTACCTTTGCTGCTGTAGTAATCAGCCAACTGACAACAGTGCCAATTATGTCAGGCAAAGCATCTATTGCTTTCAGAGCCAATTTTTTAAGCAAGTCTGATATGTGAGACAACTGTTTTTTTACCCATGACTGTAAATCTTTTGGGTCTGTTGGAGTCGAGGGGCCCGGGGTTGGTGGTGCTGGAGGTGGAGAACCACCGGGTCCACCAGCACCGGAGACAGCTAACACAACAGTACTGATAATAAATCCAAGAGCAGTAATTAAACTAGCAATTGTAATACCCTGTTCTCTGAAAAGTTTTTTTAGTCTCTCATCCAGAGTAGTGTCTTCGTGAAGTATTTTCTGAATAGTTTCTCTAATTCTGTTGACCTGTGATTTCAGTTTTTGTCTTCCAATACTAATTGTTTCTAACCGTCCTGATCTTTCTATCTGCAAATCATTTAATCTGTGTTGGATTCTTTCTTTCATTTCTGAGTCTGCGGTAGCCAGTTTCTCTTTTTCACGTTCTATGTGTTTATCAAGCTCACCCAGTTTGGCTACATTGTTTATCATCTCACCTCTTATCGTTTGCAGTGATTTATCCAAGCCCATAATCTCCCGCATTGACAAAGGTGGGTCATCTATTGTTTTCAAAGCGTCATTTATTTGTCCTTCAGTAAATGAGGTTTCTTGTATCACTGTGTTTGCTATTTCTGGTAGGCTTGTTACTGGTGCCATTTCAATTTCTTGCCCTGTTGGCAACTTTGTTTGCATGTCATGGAGGGTACTAACCAGTCTAGGCGTGTCAGGAGACCCTCCAATTCCAAGTTGACGCAAGGCACCAACACCACCTTCATTTTTTATTGTACTTAAAGCCCTAAACCTACTAGGGTCTTTTTTGTTAGTCAATAGTACTTTTCCTTTGTCAACAGTATTTAAATATAAATGACCCTTGCCATCAAGTTCAAACTGATTAGGATCTACGTTGTCTGGGCGGTCACCAACATGATCATAAAATGAGTTCACTTTGGTTTCTAAAAGTTCGTGACGTAAACTGTAAATATTTCTTGTACCAGTCATATCTGCCATATCTGTCATATCTGTTGTATTACCAAAATCATACGTGTCATCCATTTCAAAATCTTCATGATTAAATCCTTCTGTGGCCATTGTTTTATTAATTTATTATTTTTTATTGTGCATAATAAAAATGACACAGTCTTACGGATCAAAGTTAGACCCATACAGAAAACTACGTGAGCCTCTGGGTGTTAAGGGCATAAGACAATCAATCGTCATCACAAACAATCCAAGTACCATAGACCAGAATCAAACACTTACAGTCAAGTTTCCAAACCTAGGTCCCAGTGACGTTATTGTTCCTGGCACTGCTCGCCTAGCATTTAATATTGAACTATCATCAGACGCAGATGTAAACAGAACACTGGTTGACAATCTTGGCAGAGCAATTGTTAGGACTATTAAAGTAAAACTTGAAGGACAGGAAGTGTTTAGTCTTGATGACTCCGATGTATTCTACTGTTACAAAGACCTTTGGCTCACAAGAGAAGAACGAGAAGACCGTATTTACCAAGGCTAGAGGACGGAGGAGATCAGGTTGGATCCAACGGCCAAATGTGGGGGAGTAAACCCTTCAAATCAGGAGTGGAGCCCCGAAGGCAGACAGCTGCCTGTATTCACGCACTGTTCTGGCAGCTCCTGCAGCCAAACTGGTGCCAAACGTACTGCTTTGCATTCCTTTGGATACATCAGCGAGGCCGAGAGGGGGATCTTGACGACTGGGCACCCCAGGATCTCCATACACTTCGCCCAGGCTTGCGCCCTGGAGAGGTCACTCCAGTGACTGACCCAGCAAGCGCATATACTCCATTGTCTTCCGAGACAGGATGGATGCCAAACAATCTGATAATGTTGGTAAACTTCGAATCAATGCCGGAGATAAGGTAACTACTGGGGTAGCCAAAGACATTATTATAGCAGAAACATATGGAACCAGATTTTACATTCCACTTGAGTTTGAAATCCTAACAGCTCATTTGCCTTATTATCAAGGGGCACTGAATGACCGTCTGAGCTTTGAACTAACTTTCAATGACTACTCCAAAGTTTTAAAATCATCTGCCACAGATGCAACATATAAGATCTCTAACATTTCCTTGGAATACGAAATTGTCACACATACTGAACTAGCCAGACTCATTCAAAATCAATACCAGTCAAGACTTCCAATTTATTATGACCGTGTGATTAGACATAGTTTAATACCCAAAGACAAAAGCACCCCAATGTGGAACATAAACTTGAACACACCTGCCAGGTCACTGAAAGGTATTCTTATGTTGTTTGTTGAACCGGTGAGTCCATACAAAAGGGATTCAGAAAAATTCTACAATCCTAAGATTACTTATTTGTCTTACACAATTGAAGGCCGTCCTAATCAAGTGTACGCATCAGGTTTGTTACCTTATCAACACTACGATGAGATCACAAAGTATTTTGCGGGTGGAAGGATTAGAGATAAACCTGCAAACATTGTGTGTAAAGATCTACATCTGTATGACGTAAGGATTGGTTAATACCTTACAAACAAATATGCACTTTGGTTAGACCTTCGTAGTACAGATGATGATTACCTTCATGGGTCAGGACGAACTGTTGAGAACGTTAGTGATGGAATAACAATTCAGATACAAAAAAAGGTTGAAACTGCTGCAGCCATAAACATATATTTGTATTTGATTTATGATGCACAACTCAATATACAAGACAGTAGACTAAGTGGACACATATATTAAAATTATAATTGTGTATTAAAATGAACCGGAGCTTGATGACCCTTGACCCAAACTGTGGATTATTTTGTGGTGCCACAGGGTGTGGGAAAACTGAATTTGTTCTTAACCTTTTTACAAACAAGATACATACACCACTTTGAAAACATTGTAATATTTTGTCCTACAATCAAACACAACAAAGCTTATCACAACCGTTTATTCATTTGGACTGACAGTAACATATACTTAGTTGACCCTGAAAAAAAACTGAATGACCACCTACAATATTTTTACAAGCAATTTGAAGGACAGCCAACATTGTTTATTGTTGATGACTGCTCTGCAGAGAAAGACATTGTCAAAAAGAGAAACGCTCTAGCAGAACTTGCTTTCAGTGGCAGACACGCAAACGTCAGTGTATGGATTCTCACTCAGAAATATAATGCTGTACTGAAAGATTTTCGAGAACAGTTAAAGTTTATCTGTTTGTTTTACTGCAAGGATCGTGACAGCTTTCAAGACTGTCTCAGAGAAAATGATGTCATACCAAATAAACATGAACGTGATGATGTGAAAAATAAACTGAAATCAACTAAGCATCTAAAGCTCATTTTAAAGACAGATCAGCCCAAAGGGTATGGGTTAGTAAATTAATTTATTTATTTATTTATTTTTTTTAAATAACAATATAAATGAACCCTGATGAAATCCTTCTATTGAATGATATCAATGCTGCAGAGAACAAAGACTTAGACTTGAAAAAACAGCGTCTTTTGTCTGTAATTGTCTCAGGCAAGTCAAAGACTTATCTCGGTAAACAAAACATGACAGAGGATATTGAATCTCTTACGGCTGACGAGCTAATCAAGCTTCATTCAAAATATGAAAACCACATCGCTTCACTAATGACACGTGATTTAAGTCGATCTCTAGTATGCCTATACACAAAAGCAGTGAGTCACTTTCTACCTCTGGATAGTGACAGTCTTTCACACGACCTTGAAAGCAATCCTATTGTTTAAAGTTCAATTGGCAAATTAGCATGTGTCATGTTTTACAAGTTTGGAAATTACCTTGCACCTGTTGTAACATTGCTTGTTACCGGGAGTCATATTGATTTTTCGAAAATAAATTTTACTGCAGAAGAAAATGGACGAAACCCAGACGACTCCACAACTGAACCCCGACCCTGTTTTGACACAGGTTCAAACTGTGACTAAGGCTAAAAGTCCAGGCAGGGTTGATGCAGGAAAAAGAATAGCCGAATGGAACAGGCAGAAACAAATTACAGCTTCAAAAAAATGTTTAGGGCTTAACGTCTTTTGTCCACCACGAGGGTGATTTCAAAGACGGGGACAACGAAAAAGGGTCTGAGCAAATTTTGACCCAAGCTGGATTCGAACCCGGGACCTTTTGGTCTGGAGGCAAACGCTTTTACCACCGAGCCACCCAGCTCCCCCAATTACAGCTTCAAGCACAAACAGAAAAGACTCATGTAACTGATCCACCGTCAGGACCGTCAGGACCGCCAGGACCGTCGGGACCTGTGTCAATACCGTCACACCCTCATCAAAGTGAGAGACAAACAACTAAGTCTGACCCTGAATCTCAAACAACAAAATATATAATTGCCGGATTTGTTGTCGGATTTGGTTATGTAGGTTATCAATTATATAAAAAATACAAACCACAGACTCGTACAGTGTCCAAAAAATCAGACACTCCAAAAACAAAACCAGAAGTCGCCACATTACCAGTAACACCCAAAGCCATTGACCCATTTTATATGCAGTAAATAAAAATATTATTTTAATTTTTCTTGCCTAAGAAATGAATGACACAAAGAACTTAATGAACCTTGTCTATCACTCTGCCGTGATAAGTGGACTAGCAGTTGCTTATTCTATGCTAGGAAAAAATCTACTCAAAATGAAATCAGCAGACCTCAGTAGATTAGATTTCGAAGACAGTGCAAAGCTAATTGTAGTTGTCACAGCGTCGATTGCGACAAAAGACTTTCTTGTCAAGCAGGGAATTATTCCCGAAAATGTTTCTATGTAAATAAAAATAATATGGCGACGATAGCTATTATGATTGGTGGGGCAGTTGTTAACGCCCTCGCGTTCAGTGGCTCTAATTATCTCTTTTCAAAAATGGGTAGAGAGGAATATGCAGAAGTATTGAAGCGTCATAATGAAGCGTCAGAAAAATTAGCACAGGCAGAACAGGCGTATGAAAAACAAAGAATTGAGAAACTTGATTTCATCAATGAAAGATTGAAGCTTGAAGGTCACGCACAACATACGTTTTCAAATACAGATGAAGCAATCTGTGAGTATTTTTTAGTCACTGGTAATGACATGTGTATACCGAAACCAAAAGTGACTATTACAAACCAAGCTCAGAACAAAGAAATGGGGAGATAATCTTTGTTCTAGTGGAAATGTCATTTGTTTATTTTACTGGACTTTATATTGCTAGAAAAAATGACAGCCAAAAATAAACTATCGAAAATATATTACTCTCCATCAGGGTATTGGAAAGGAGCAACAGCTATTCAGAAATTACATGCCGCTGTGGGCGGAGATATAACACTCAATCAGGTCAAGCAATGGTTACAGAGACAGGCAATTTGGCAGATATATCTTCCTGCTCAAGAAAGATATCTAGACCTCATTTTGAGAACACATCACCAAATGACACGCACCAAATGGACCTTTTGTTCCTACCACATGACACAATAAGAAAGAAACGATACAAGTATGCATTAACTGTCGTTGACATTGTGTCAAGGTACAAAGATGCCGAACCCATATCTGACAAAACTACTAATACAGTTGCTACAGCATTATCAAAAATATATAGTCGAGGCCCTTTAAGATACCCCAGACTTGTGCAGGTCGATGACGGATCTGAATTTAAGGGCGCAGTTAATCAGTTATTTGCAAAGCATGGCGTACTAGTCAGACGAGGCATTCCAGGCGTACACAGATCACAGGCAATTGTTGAAAACTTTAACAAACAGTTATCAGAAAGACTTTTCAGCTATCAGTATTCTAAGGAACTCATGCATGCCACATGTAACACTGATTGGGTTAAGAGATTACCACATGTGATAAAAGCAATGAACAATGAAGGCCATCCTAAGCCTGCTGATGCTATTAAATTGAAATCAATTGCAGAGCCAAAAACAGGACCAACCCCAACCCCAGCACCAGACACAAGTTTGTTTACTAAACAGGTGAGATATTTATATCAACCAGGGGAGGCTGAAAACGACGTGAAGCACAGGGCAATAGACCCCATCTGGTCAACGTCTGTACACAATATAAAAAAAATAATTCCTGGTGCTGACGCAACAATATATTATCTGTATGACCCTGCACCCCAGAGGGCATTTGTCAGAGAAGAATTACAGATTATTCCCCCAGACACCGTTACTCATTTCAGTAACTAACTCATTAATTAATTCATCAACCAGTTCATCGGCTATGTCTTCAGATAACTTGAGCCTGTAATGTCCAAGTGCATAAGCTTTTTCCTTAGTATGAAACACACGTTTCGTGTCCCCAACTGCAAGTGACTTTTTGTGTGTTTGAATCATTTCAAGATTATGTTTATTTGATCTCAGTGACTTGTTTGGATAATCAGGCATTAATGCCCCATCCAACACTTGCTTGTAATGTTCATAACGAATGTCTTTATTTTTTATTGCTGTTTTTTTGATACCTTTGGCTTTTGACTGACTTCCCTTTTGGTGCAGTATAGAATACATTTTGGATCTCAGTCCAACATACTCAACTATTGGCACACCATTTAGTTCATCCTTAAACTTTCCAGGTACTTTCTTGTTTTGTGTGCTAAACAGTGGATGATCTTTAGGGTAGTCAGATGTGTCATACATGTGTAACTCTGTTTTCATGTCTTCATAAAAGTCTTCAGTACACACATCAATGATCATAGAGTCAGTGTCAGTGTATAACAGACGACACTCAGGATATTTTGGTTTAAAGTAATCATAATAAAATTCAAGCATCAACAGTTTTGACAACTCAAGAATTGCCATACCAATGAATACTGGCTTGTCCAGTTTAACAATCTGTTTTTTTTTGAGTGACACAGCATACAATGATGAATGAAACTCTTTATAACCTGTGTACTGTGGCTTACCTGTAAGTTTAATTGCACCTGATTCAGTTGTGACAAGTCTCACATCTTTGCGGTGATGAGGATTTTCCATAGTCTTCCCAAAACAGGCATTGTTCATAAGCTTAAAGAAGTCTTTGTCAAATGCAGTGTTGCCGTCTCTGGCACGAAGGGTTGTGTTCTTCATTATGTAATCTTTCATGAAAGCACTCTGATCAAATTGAATGCCTCTGTGAACTTTCTTTAGTACTAACCCATGTCTGATATAAAACTGTAACAATCGATAGTGGCAAACGTAATTGAATTTGTCATTCAAATTCGGTACAAGTTTAGTGTCTTCTTTTTTCCCCGACATACTCATTTTCTCAACTGCTAAGGGATAATCATATGGTAATCGTGTAGATGATGTGGGTACTCCAGGTCTACTTCAAAGATCCAACCCTTCGCGTCGTTTCGGTCAAGATTCATAATATTGTTTGTTAACCCTGACTCTGTTATGTCATACTGTGACAAATCATACAGACAAAAGTTTTTCAAGGGCAATAATTCACACATCGCCCAGCCATACAAATTATTAGCGTCCAAGTACGTAATGAATGACCTTGACCTCGAGGGGTCAAACCCAAGGTCACCATGTCCCGGGCCGTCCAGATATTTATTATTTGCCTTGGCATAATTGTTCGCTGCAATACTTATCCCACCGCTCAATCCACGTTCCACCATTTCACCCATCATACGATCCGACAACAGGTCTATTGATATCTTACTGGATTTCAAAAATGCATCCCATGTCATGCCAGGACTAGTTATGTAACAAGCTGGGTCAAGCTTGTAGTGTAACAAACCCTTTTCACGGTAACTGTCAAATACGTCTGCTAGCAAACAAACGTCAGCTTTCAAGTACTGGTCATGATAGTCACCAATAGTTTGACACCCTAACTTCCCCCATGCATCAAGTGCGTGTTGATATTCAGAGTTAGAAATACCTTTACCAGTTAGTGTGGAATAAAATTTATCTTTTGGTGGCAGTCTTGTTTCCTCAAACACAACCCAATGATCAATGTACTCGTACGGATAAACACCTTTCTTGATCAAGTCTGGTTATTTACTCGTTATTGGATACTCAGTCAGTCCTTCTGCAAGACTAGCCAACCCTAAAGACAAATGTTGCATGGAGTCATAAAATGCTAATTTGTTGTCCAATCTAAAAGTCAAGTATTTCTCAGTTGTCTGGGCAATACAACTAATTTTTTTGTAAGACTCATCTACAGCCTGCATGATAATGTGTGAATCATATCCTTTGAGATTGTGGAAAAAGATTGGTAACTTATATGTCTTAGGATCTGTTTTTAATAATAAGTTACAATTGTTATGTGCAGCACCTCTGTAATACCCAGTTATGTGATCATGGTCACGAACTTTATCACCCTTGAGGGGTTGTTCACAAACCCAACACATCTCATCTGTATCAAATTTCAGTTTGTCTTCTTCTGTCATCACCAAAGGCATCTGACATGTTGTGAGATACTGTACTACCTGACTATACAGATGTCTCATTTCTGTTAAAAACAGACATGCTGCATTTTCACCCCTGTAGATAACAGGTTTTGAATGCTGACCATCTGACCTAACAATAATGTATCCAAAAGAACACACCACTTGGTCACTCAACTTTATAGTCTTTGGTAATGACTCTGGAACAGGACCTTCATATGGTACTACTAATGATTCAAAATCAGCGTACACTACAAACGGCAGCTTTTGTTGATTCCCATAGTTCTTAAAATACACTTGACTACCAGGATCTGGATACTTAAGTACAGTTTGTATGTCATCAGCCGATCTACAGTGTAGGACGTGTTTGTGCACTACTGAAATAGAGGAAAATCTTTGTAAACATCTTTTACAAACTTCTTGTTTACCATTGTGTTTTGTTGTATGTCCATGAATTAGACGTGACATATTTCTGATAATTGTGTAATGGAAGTTATCATTATCACCGGCAGGGCCGTTTAGCAACATGTCAACATGCTTATCTTCTGACTGACCATATGTTGGAGCCAGAGGTGATACTCTAATTGGCTGTAACTTGTCAACAGACACATTATCCCACACATACACATTTACAGATATACCAGGATTTAGTTTTCAAACAAGTCTATGTCTTCTATTTTAACAGGGAACTCAATGCCACTGAAGTTGAGTTCGTTTACAAATTTAGTGTAGTTAGATACACGTTCAGGTTTTGATTTTACAAAGTGTAGTTTAGCAAGCACACACCACATGAAACAATAGTTGTCATTGTTCTGTATGTTAACAACAGCCTTTTTGTTTGCAACCTCTGTTGGCAGTGGCAACCATGATTTGCCTAATATAGGATGATACCTTGACTGCTTCAATTGTAGTTCATGTACATGTCCTTCGTGCCAACCAGACCCCTTCATTTTTGCACTGTCAATTGCCTGGAGGACGTCAGGTAATAGTCTGTCTCTAAACACGTTCTCTAATTCTCTTCTTGTGTTAACTGTGTGTTGTCTTGTTGATATGTACGTTACAATAACTTCACCGTCTACTCTAGTAAATTCTATTTTAGCAACAATCTGAATTTTCACACTACCTGTAACAAGATTATTTTGTATGACAGAAAAAGAGTTTTCTATTGATTCATAGACATTATTAGTATTGGATATAGGTAAGTCTGTTGTGTGAAACACGTTTCTTAAACCTGATTGGTCTGATGAGCCAGGGTTTTGAACATTGTCCGTCATTTTTATTTGTCGGACAAAATAATAAAATAAAAAATATTACCGCTGGCTCACCTTGTGTAATACCACTTTATTAACTGTAACACTGTCAATTTAAACATTTAGTTTGCGTAGTTGTTTAAATATGCTATAACAAACTTCCCCTAACCAACCATAGTTGGTATCATCAACTTTAAAAGTAGGTGTCTTTAAATCAACTGTCATGCACTCCACATCTGGAAGCTCATCGACATAATCCAAAGTCACACTATATGTAGCATATATTTCTGATGGTGCTGAAAGGCTTATGTTAGTCTGTTTGGGTGATGTTATTAGGTCAGTAAAGTGCATAACATCTTTGAAGCAGTGTGAGATATCAAGCACTTGTATGATTTGTCCGTCTGTCATTTTTATTAGACAAACAAAAGAATAAATTGTTATCAAGCAAAATCATGTTTTCTAGGAAATTACACTGAACAGTAACTTTTTACGTTTGCACCACTCCAGCAATATTGTCAGTAACGTTTTACGTTTACACTGTGTTACCGCTTCTATGTGAGCTAAATAGATTTAGATTCAAACCCCAGATACACTCACTCAGGGATAAAACACTATGTATTTTCTGCTCATGGTCAATGTCATAAGGGACGTAATCACTTGAAAGATACACCACCACTATACAGAGTTGTCTCCCATAGACTATATATGTCATACCCCAAGAATGACCTTGGTGGACTGAAATGACATGGCGTCACAGATTTGTGAGTAAGTGTGTTTGTAATGGAGTATTCATTGAGGATATTGTTCCTGTTTGTGTGTAGCAAGGATAGTAATTTCAGGTATGTTCATTTGTAGGCTTAGCTCAGTGTCATGTCTCGTGTGTGTGTGTGTCATTGGATTATGCAGAGATTCAGAAATCTTTACAGTTGACTCAAACCCAATAAAAACAGTGTCTCTTTGAGAATCTCGCCCTGCTCATAAGAATCTGTGATCGAGTGGGCTACTGAAAATGTAAGCCTCTTTTACAATAAAACATGTGTTTTTTATGTTCTCATAGAAGAGATTCAGTAGAGCAGACGAGTCATTGCGTCACTCAGCTACAAGCTGTGTATAGTATTGCCGTACACTAGCGTCTGGTGCTTTTGTGTATACATGTTCTGTGTGCGTGTGTGTGTGTCAGTGTGTGCGTGTGCGTGTGCGTGCGTGCGTGTGTTTGTCTGTGTGTCAGTGCGTGTGTGTGTGTGTTACCTACCTCTAACAAAACCTGTTTGGCTCAAAATATAGCATGTTTTCAATGTGATGGTTGACACACATGGCACTGGAATTGAAACGATGGGGTAATGTCAATAGTCCCACCTCGCTGGGAACTGAAAGCAATAACACGCTACGCGGCACACAAAACCTGTTCGCCCAGACTGGGGTGGGGGGTAATGGGTGGTGTGTACACACAAGGTTTAAAATATACCAGTTAGAACATGACGTCTATTCAGGGCTGACAGCTGGCAACGGTGGAGTGCCACAAAGACTGTACGGCCTATCACTGACTGTGTGGTGTAAACATATTCCCGGTAAACATTAGGACGGCATGGTTGAGAAAATGTGTTATGTTACCATTGTGTGAAAAGTGTGTTTGTGTGTGTGTGTGTGTGCGTGTGTGTGTGTGTGTACGTATGTGTGTGCGTGTGTGTGTGTACGCTACCGGCACTGCAGTACACAGAAAACCGAGACACCTCACAGAACCTGTTCTACGAGTCTTCCTGTTGGATCGCTAAAAAAAGAAATTTCACGTTCTGAAAAGTCAGAAATATTTTCAAGCTCAGAAAAAACCGGATGAGATCTTATAATCCATTCAAGGAATTTCAAATTTATCTGGCTGAGCAATGGCGTCAGCTCTGTCATACCGGTTAGCAGTTGGCTGTATGTATGTGTATTTGTTTGTGTCTGTGTTAGTGTATATATGTGTTTGTGTATATGTATGTGTGTTTGTATATGTGTGTGTTTGTGTGTGTGTGTATTTATGTGTTTGTGTGTGTGTACGTGTATGTTTATTCATGTGTTTGTGTGTGTGTACGTGTGTGTGTGTCAGTGTGTGTGTGTGTGAATGACTCCAGTCATAACAAATATGTTCACAGCTGTGCCCACACAGGGCCAATTCAAAAAGCTTAAGCTGTCCCTGCAGTCTGAAATTTCTAAAGACCCTGCCTTGCCTTGCGTGGCATGAAAGGAAAAGGGACAAGGTACTTGAATTGCATGTGTAGGCAAGAGATTTTGTGTGTGGTGAGTAAAACTAATTGGTTTGCGTTTTCAGAAATCGTCTCAGTCAGTATTGAGAGACAAAGAAGAGTAATTTTCTAATTAATGGGGGGTTTGTAAAATGTCATTAGTTTATTACAGAGTGTGATTTGAGAGAAACGGTCATGTGGAAGTTAATGACCGTAATTAGTAATTAATTAAGGTCAACTTAAGACAATAGAAAAGCTTCAGGATATTCTAAGAGAAAGAAAGAAGGAGAGAATTGAAGTATTATTAACACAATGGTTGAGTTAACCCCTTAATTATTAATATGTGGAGGTACATAAAATTGTGACTGTTTAAAAAAGCAATGATTTAGGGGGTAACTTCCAACGATATTTACTCTGTGTGGGAAACATAGCTGATGAGTTTCTAAAAGTTATAATTAAGGGGGTTAACTCAGTCATTGTGTTAATGCTGGTTCAATTCTCTCCTTCTTTCTTTCTCTAACTTCCCTAATTACACCGGGGGAGGGGGGGAGGGGTGGAAAGGGGGAGGGCGGAGGGGGGCGTGCGGCGAGGTGGAGGGTAATGGGGTGCGGTGGGGGTTACTGCTGTGAGTAGAATTGCAATATGGCTTGTGCAATGCTAACACTTAGCGCCTGAACTTGATGTGAATCAAGAGGGGAGGCAGTGAAGGCTAATCCCCTCTTCTCCCATCCTCTGGTATTAGGCGCTGAAAGATGGCTCGCTGTCATAGTAGATGGTAAGGGAGGGTACTCCGTAGCAGCGGACAGTTGTAGCGGCCGACTATGCCTCTGTTCCTGACACAGAGGGGTAGTGGTGTGTGCCCGAGAGGTGCGAGAAGCCTCCAGGCCACTGCTGTTGGTCGCAGAAGACTCACGCCTATCAGCGGCCTGACCAGGGGCTGCCTCAAGAGTGGCGGGGGCAGGCCCGGGCTGCTGGTGGTGTTGCGTAATACGCTTGTCCTCACCAGTGTACTGTGACCCGGGGAGAGGACGCGGATCGGATGAGTGGCCACTGCTCTGTGCGGCCCGTCTGTCCTCACCCGGGGACGTCGGCGGCAGGTCAGCGCGTCGTATGTTCCGGGCCAGAGAGAGAGAGAGAGAGAGAGAGAGAGAGAGAGAGAGAGAGAGAGAGAGAGAGAGAGAGAGAGAGAGAGAAATGAAATGAAATGAAATGAAATGAAATGAAATGAAATGAAACTTTATTTTCCAAGGATAAAAGAATAGGTGCGCAGACCTGTTTTCATTCTTGTCCTTGCTACACACTACAAAACAAAATAACGTACACACACACACACGCGCGCCGGTGTGCACTTGCCGCGTGCACAGGTTTGTGCCAGATTAGCTTGTAGCCTACAGGCGCCAAGCCAAGCCTGCACAACCCTCCACACACACA
>BTPG01000004.1:14465847-14505435 GCA_036245525.1 Semisulcospira habei
TATCTTGTGCATGAGGATGCATTTGTTGAAACTAAGTTGTTGACGTAGGCCGAGAATGTTTAGATGTCTAAATTTGTCTGTGGTAGGAATGGGCCGCGTATCTATCATTTTGACAGCTCTTTTATATATAGAGTTTAACCTGTTCATGTGAACATCACTACAACCGTCCCACACTGTGGAGACATAATCAACGTGAGACTTGATATGGGCATGAAAAAACAGTTTACGAGTATGTGTATCCGTTACTTGTCTAAGCTGGGACAACAGGAAAGTGTTTTTAGCAATGGTTTTACAGACTGTATTTATATGCGTCTCCCAACATAATTGTTCGTCAACGTGTATTCCCAAGAATTTACGCTCTGTGACTTGTTCTATCGGTTTAGCGTTCAGTTGTAAATGTAACGGCTGTGGTCGGCGTTGGTGTTTTTGTCGTGTAGTGATTAAAATACTCTTTGTTTTTCCTGGATGAAGAACCATATGATTCTCTCTACACCAGTCGGAAACCTCGCTGAGACTACTTTGTAAGCTAATGGTAATGTCAGCTGTTTTTTTACCTGAAACATGGAGGCTCGTATCGTCCGCAAACAGGTTGCAATTAACATCAGTGTTAGTAATATGCAAAGGCAAATCATTAATGAATATTATAAATAGAAGAGGTCCCAAGATCGACCCCTGGGGGACACCGTAGTTAACTTGTCCTTGTTTAGAGTATTTTCCATGAGTATATACCTTTTGTTTTCTGTCTTTTAGGTATGATCTAAAAAATGCTATGGCAGTTTCACTTATATGGTATGCTGCTAGCTTCTTTAAGAGAATGTCATGGTCGACAAGATCAAATGCTTTTTGTAGGTCTAAGAAAACAGCTCCAGACATCAGGTTTTTATTTATTGATTCCAGCCAGCTGTCTACAATGTGTGCCAGTGCTGACTGACATGAGTGTTTCGGTCTAAAGAGAGAGAGAGAGAGAGAGAGAGAGAGAGAGAGAGAGAGAGAGAGAGAGAGAGAGAGAGAGAGAGAGAGAGAGAGAGAGAGAGAGTCAATGAAACGGTAAAGATATTAACAATGCCAGAGGCAATGCCATTTTTCAAATCTGCCGTTGCTACATCTACAAACACAACAATTACATTACATTAATACATGTATAGGATATAGGACCAACGCCTACTGGTATGGTAGGGGAGTGGGAGCAATGGTAAGGAAGCAAACACACAGCAGCACTATACATACACAGCAGTAGAATGGGTACATTACTAACAATGATATCTACGTATAGAAAGCAAAGCTTGCAGATAGTTATGGCTGCGAAGATAAATGTTTAAAAAGACTTTTCTTGAAACATGATACCGTTGGAGTGGTTTTCGTGTGCGATGGAAGGGAACTCCACAAAGTCGCCCCCGAGAATGCTAGACTGGTTTTAAATAAGTCTATTCTGGTTTTGGGTACTACATACAGGCTTTTTGTATGGCCATAGCGGGACTGTGACCGGACTAGCAGCTGGGTTAGATATTCCAGAGTGTTGTCATTCCGAATCTTGAAATGGAGAACACCTTTGTTGAATGCAAACTGATTCTTGAGAGAGAAAGAAGTCCCGCTTTGTGAATCTTATCATCCGTTGTCAAAGTAGGATCAGGTAATATTAATTTCGCTGCTCGTCTGTGTGAGGAGTTCAGTCTTTTTAAATGTACATTTGTGCAGCCACCCCACACCGTGGAAATATAATTAATATGAGACTGAATATGTGCATACTAAAATAATTTTCTGGTTTCAAATTCAGTGAAGTGCTTCAGTAATGTTTCTTGAAACAGTTTTACACACTTTATGTGTGTGTGTCTGTCATTTGAGCTGATCATCTATGATTAATTCCAAGGAGGTGGTGTTCAGACACTTGCTCAATAGAATTGCCTTGGAAGGACAAATCAAGTAAAAGGGGGCTTAGTTGGTGTTTTTGGCGTGTCGCAATTACCAATGACTTAGTTTTTGCTATAGAGAGAGAGAGAGAGAGAGAGAGAGAGAGAGAGAGAGAGAGAGAGAGAGAGAGAGAGAGAGAGAGAGAGATTTAAATACGACTAGTTAGGAAAAGCGAAAGACGACTGAAAGGCTGCTATGTGGAGAATGACATATCAGTGTAGTATGTCACTGCTGCTGCTACTACTACTGCTAATAGTTCAGCTACATCTGTTTTTCCGCTGCCTCCTCCGCCTGCTCCAGCTGTTGCTGCTGCTAAATCGACAGTGTCTAAAGATGACGACAGTGATTATGATGAAGATACGACTAGACTGTTCAGTAGCTGGTGTAAAGTATTCTCATGTTAAAGCTCATACCAGTCTGTGAAGAGTCATCCGGCATGGAAGTTGACGGGTCACTGGCAGAATTAGATGTTGTTGGTGTTTCGCGTTCTGTGACTTGAGCAAACGTAGTGTTTTTTGGGGGGTCACTGGTTGCACTAGTTGTTGTGAAAGTTAATTATTGGTCTGTGATTTTTGCAGATGTGGTGATTGTTGCCAAGTGACTAGCTGCACTAGTTGTTGTGGCAGATGTGGTGGTAGTTGGCGGTAGGTCGCAGCTTGGATTCAAAGTGCTTTTCAGTTGTTGACTAGATGGCTTGGATCCCTGTGGTAGATGGCCACATGTAGAGGGCCGCAAAACCTTGACATCGTCAAAGGCTATCTCATTTGATTCCAGTGTATGACACTTCTGTCCATGAAAAATGATCTGCACAAAACCATCGCGAACACAGTATGTTTAAAAACATTTCGGTCATACATGTTGCAGTAAACAGAGGGCACACGTGTTCTTTTCGGTGGTGTTGTTACATTTTGCAGTAAACAGATGGCACACGTGTTCTTTTCGGTAGTGTTGTTACATTCAAGACGTGCCGCATCCGGACACAACTCGAATGATTTTCATAAATCTGTTACCTTAAAAGTAGTAGACTTATGCTTTCGAGAGCTCGCGCGCACAGTAGATATCATAAACTGCTTGCTTTTCTGGTCTTAGGGACCGAAATAAACCTCCAGAAATTACCCCCACCCCCCACCCCTCCTTACATGCATAAAAACATTAAACGTATTAGTATTCAAGTGCGACACTGAAACGCACAACTAGGCACATTAAACGTAATGCAATTAAATGCAATTGAACCCAAGACAAACGTTTAAAATATCCCCTTTACGTACATAGAAAGCGTGGTCAGAGAGAAGCGGAACTGTTGCGTAAGACCATGAATTGGATTCATTGTGATTCGTCACTTGCCACAGCAATTCCGTGACGCCGTCTTCGTGCTGGACTGATACAGCAAGTGTGTCATTAATTCCAGTCATTCGGTAGTGATACTGCAGGCAGGCTGTTTGGGTGGCTGCAGCTATTAGAAGATCTGTCTTCAGTGTTCCAGCAAGCAGACCGGGTCCTAAAGACGCCACGTTGCCTGGAATAACATTACAGCGACATTATAAGGCAACACGGTTTAACCCCTTCTCTGCCAAGGAATTGATTGCCATCCAAGTGCAAGATACATAGATCCTCATGAGCCACCGCAGTTGCGGGGGCTCATGACGATCTATGCCTCTTGCTAAAAACACTTTGTATGTTCCTTTGACGGCTTGGCATCTTTGACGCTGAATCCAAGCACGATCTGAGTGCACAGATAGTGAAGGGGTTAATAGTTCTTAACATGTCCTTCATAAATGTCTTGGCGTGCTTTGTTCATGCTAATGCAGCACAAAAGGACCATAGCAAACTTAACGTTTTGATGTGTGATTTCTGAATGTCGTGAACGGAGAGACTTTTCTGCTTTTAATTAGCTACGTGGATGAGCTTGTCGATATGCAAAACAGGCAGTAAACGACACACCTGTTACGTGTGCCTATTTGCAAATCCTGAGACAATATGGATAGAAAAGTGTAGTTTACGACAGACAAAACAGTGAGAACCTCCTTTATTGGCGAATTATTGCACTCAGATCATTTCCACGTTGAAACAAAATCAACACAGTTAAATGTATGCTTGATTTAGGAAAAGCAAGTCATTTAGGATACTTCATTCATCGCGCAAAATTCAAGCTTTATTAATTTCTCACATACATGTATATTGTGCACATACGGCACTTTCGAAAAATTTGTATTTGTATTTAACCTGTTCAGTGCCGAGAAAATATGAACACGCCCAACTGCAAGTGATATAGATCCTCTTGAGCCCCCGCAGTTGCGGGGGCTTGTGAGGATCTATGCCTCTTGTTGACACCACTATGAATCCATGTTCGTAGGACAGCCAGGGCTTGTTGATGTTGAACTGACAAGGACTGCAGAAACACAATTTCCGTCAACTTGCACTGAGCGGGTTACCAAGCAGACCTGTAGCTATGATAATTGTGGGGGAAGGGCGACAGAACAGAGGGGAATGGGTTGTGTGCCGAAGTTTTTCCCCCATTTCTTGGTGGGGCTGTGTATAACTGTCAAACACTAAACAAACTGTCGAAAAAGAAAAAAATATAAAGCGGTTTGCACCTGGTAGAACTGTGGCTGAATAGGTCACCTGTATCACAGTCCAGTCACTCCACTCCCAGTGATCGCACGCCCGATCATTGTATTCATTATCAAGCTGCATTCTGCTCAAATAAAGTTAAAACGAAGCCAAAAATTAAAAATAAATAAACTGAAGACTAAAAAAGTAGGACTGTCGTATTTATAGAATAACTTCTTACTGTACTCTAAGCCGCATGAAGGCGGCGATGTCTACACAATAATAGTACAGCCAAGGAAGAGCAATTAGAAATGCTCAGAACTGTAGTTTTAATCAACTGTATGTTTAATCAACAGAGTTAGGAGAACGAGTATTATCAATTATTTGCAAGTTACAAGGGCTGATCGCAGGGAAGGGCTGTGGGGGTGTGAGGGGTTCCTGGGATTCCGATAACCACCCCCACCCCCTTTCCTCCACCCGATCAGGCCAAACATTCTTTAAAATGCTATAACAAAGTTACTTTTGGGCACCCCCCCCCCCCCACCCCGCCTCCCCGCTTTTGGTGGCGAAAAGGTGCAAGAGGCTAACACACGCGTGTTGATAAACCCTCTCCCCCCTCCCCCCCACAACACCTGGTCTTTATTTTCTGCTGCTGTCGACAATACCCCCCCCCCCTTCCTCCTCCGCTCCACTCCCGCTTTTCGATTTTTCAGCGCCGGGAGTGCCTTCTCAGGTTGAGAGTCACAAACAAAAAGCTGGGACCGCCCTCGAGGTAAAGGATCCGCTCCTGAGTTACATGATTCTATATTGATTATAAAGATGACTTCCTCGCTAAACATACTTACGTGGATCTTCACACCTGCCCGTGGTAAGTGAGACAGAGTACAGCCGGACATATCCAGTGGGATTACCGCCACTTCTACCCCTGAAGAAAATCTGGAAGACCAATTTAATGGAGCCTCTATTCACGGTCACATGAGAGCGATGTTTTAATTGACACTAATACATTTACTTCATTACAGATGACAAGTGTTTTACCGTGTTTCATCTTTCAGTTCGATTGATCCGATGTCCAACGACAAACTAAATCACAATTACATGAACAAATATTTTCTTACTACTCCTTTGGCTGTCCGTAGCGGAGTTTTTCGCGATGATTCCGGCAGGAATCTTCACGACAATAACCGCTATCAACAGCCAAACGTGAAATATACTAGCAATACTTAGATCGGGAAAGAGCAACATTTACCTTTCCCGTCGCTGGACGAATATTAATTTTCTTGTCGAATGTTTCTGCTACTCCTGGAGCAACTTCCGACATAACTGTACATAACGTATATAGTTCCTCTCCAAAATAAACGGACAGCCCTGACGGACTGGCAACTGAAGCACTGAAATTGAAGCACGTGACGTGGTCGATTCGGAGCAAAGGTGATTGGAGAACTGAACACTGCTGCGCTAGATCATTTCTCGCTTTTACCTCAGCATACGCTAAACAGAGCGGAATAGTACAACAAGCATGGTGACGGACTTACTGTGATAAAGAACAAGTCGTCTGATCATTCATTACGTATGACACAATTCATGCAAGATGACGTCAGTACTCCAAGCTTTACTAGCCCCGTCACTGCTGCCAGAAAGCAAACATCACCCATAGGCAATATGACGTCAGTACTCCAAGCTTTACTAGCCCCGTCACTGCTGCCACAAAGCAAACATCACCCATAGGCAAGATGACGTCAGTACTCCAAGCTCTACTAGCCCCGTTACTGCCTCCACAAAGCAAACGTCACCCATAGGCAAGATGACGTCAGTACTCCAAGCTCTACTAGCCCCGTTACTGCCGTCACAAAGCAAACGTCGCCCATAGGCAAGATGACGTCAGTACTCCAAGCTTTACTAGCCCCGTCACTGCTGCCACAAAGCAAACATCACCCATAGGCAAGATGACGTCAGTGCTCCAAGCTTTACTAGCCCCGTCACTGCCTCCACAAAGCAAACGTCACCCATAGGCAAGATGACGTCAGTACTCCAAGCTCTACTAGCCCCGTCACTGCCGCCACAAAGCAAACATCGCCCATAGGCAAGATGACGTCAGTACTCCAAGCTCTACTAGCCCCGTCACTGCCGTCACAAAGCAAACATCACCCATAGGCAAGATGACGTCAGTACTCCAAGCTCTACTAGCCCCGTCACTGCCGCCACAAAGCAAACATCACCCATAGGCAAGATGACGTCAGTACTCCAAGCTCTACTAGCCCCGTCACTGCCGCCACAAAGCAAACATCACCCATAGGCAATATGACGTCAGTACTCCAAGCTCTACTAGCCCCGTCACTGCCGCCACAAAGCAAACATCACCCATAGGCAAGATGACGTCAGTACTCCAAGCTCTACTAGCCCCGTCACTGCCGCCACAAAGCAAACATCACCCATAGGCAAGATGACGTCAGTACTCCAAGCTCTACTAGCCCCGTTACTGCCGCCACAAAGCAAACATCACCCATAGGCAAGATGACGTCAGTACTCCAAGCTTTACTAGCCCCGTCACTGCTGCCACAAAGCAAACATCACCCATAGGCAAGATGACGTCAGTGCTCCAAGCTTTACTAGCCCCGTCACTGCCTCCACAAAGCAAACGTCACCCATAGGCAAGATAACGTCAGTACTCCAAGCTCTACTAGCCCCGTCACTGCCGCCACAAAGCAAACATCGCCCATAGGCAAGATGACGTCAGTACTCCAAGCTCTACTAGCCCCGTCACTGCCGTCACAAAGCAAACATCACCCATAGGCAAGATGACGTCAGTACTCCAAGCTCTACTAGCCCCGTCACTGCCGCCACAAAGCAAACATCACCCATAGGCAAGATGACGTCAGTACTCCAAGCTCTACTAGCCCCGTCACTGCCGCCACAAAGCAAACATCACCCATAGGCAATATGACGTCAGTACTCCAAGCTCTACTAGCCCCGTCACTGCCGCCACAAAGCAAACATCACCCATAGGCAAGATGACGTCAGTACTGCAAGCTCTACTAGCCCCGTCACTGCCGCCACAAAGCAAACATCACCCATAGGCAAGATGACGTCAGTACTCCAAGCTCTACTAGCCCCGTTACTGCCGTCACAAAGCAAACGTCGCCCATAGGCAAGATGACGTCAGTACTCCAAGCTCTACTAGCCCCGTCACTGCCGCCACAAAGCAAACATCACCCATAGGCAAGATGACGTCAGTACTCCAAGCTCTACTAGCCCCGTCACTGCCGCCACAAAGCAAACATCACCCATAGGCAAGATGACGTCAGTACTCCAAGCTCTACTAGCCCCGTCACTGCCGCCACAAAGCAAACATCACCCATAGGCAAGATGACGTCAGTACTCCAAGCTCTGACTAGCCCCGTCACTGCCGCCACAAAGCAAACATCACCCATAGGCAAGATGACGTCAGTACTCCAAGCTCTACTAGCCCCGTCACTGCCGCCACAAAGCAAACGTCACCCATAGGCAAGATGACGTCAGTACTCCAAGCTCTACTAGCCCCGTCACTGCCGCCACAAAGCAAACATCACCCATAGGCAAGATGACGTCAGTACTCCAAGCTCTACTAGCCCCGTCACTGCCGCCACAAAGCAAACATCACCCATAGGCAAGATGACGTCAGTACTCCAAGCTCTACTAGCCCCGTCACTGCCGCCACAAAACAAACATCGCCCATAGGCAAGATGACGTCAGTACTCCAAGCTCTACTAGCCCCGTCACTGCCGCCACAAAACAAACATCACCCATAGGCAAGATGACGTCAGTACTCCAAGCTCTACTAGCCCCGTCACTGCCGCCACAAAGCAAACATCACCCATAGGCAAGATGACGTCAGTACTCCAAGCTCTACTAGCCCCGTCACTGCCGCCACAAAGCAAACATCACCCATAGGCAAGATGACGTCAGTACTCCAAGCTCTACTAGCCCCGTCACTGTCGCCACAAAGCAAACATCACCCATAGGCAAGATGACGTCAGTACTCCAAGCTCTACTAGCCCCGTCACTGCTGCCACAAAGCAAACATCGCCCATAGGCAAGATGACGTCAGTACTCCAAGCTCTACTAGCCCCGTTTCAACATTTCAAATACCAGAAAAAAAAGTGTTTATAAGATGAATATGAAACATCACACATTCTTGGAAAATTGACATGCGTACATTACCATTTTAGAAGAGTTAGAAATATATACAAACGATTTTGAATTTCCAAAACCTACAGTAGCTCGCTTGAGCTTGCCCTTAGCACCAAGTGAATGTTCTGTGTTTATGTACAGTGTGTGAGTGAATGCGCGTGATACACGTGAGCATGCTTGTTGGGTTCAGTTCGCGGCGGCGCTTTGAGCCGATTTTCAATTGGGATAAAGCGCCTATTTAATGCGCTTATTATTATTATTATTATTATTATTATTATTATTATTATTATTATTATTATTTGTATTAACGTTTTTTATATTCAGTCCTACACCCTAGTTTGACCTCCAGCAGCCCTAGTACTTCGGCACTGTGTTTCCTTATGGTTCCATGTTTTTGTTTTGTGTTCTGCCACCTTGTATTTGATTTATGAGAAGAGTTTAACAAATAATGGGTTACTTAATAATGGTGATGTTATTGCATAATAATTGATGCTTGCAAGTAAACAAAGGTTGGATTATTGTGCAATAAAGGATGTTCAAGAGTAAACAAAGTTTGTTTTCCATATTCTTTATACACTCAAACTCATCACACAAACAGCACAGCTAGTTTTGAGTGCATGCTTAAAAACAATAAAATGTAATGTACATAGTATATTCTAAAACAATAACTACAAGTGCTAACTGTATTGCAAATGTAAACATCCATACATTCCACACTTCACAATGCAGAAGATGAATAACAAATAAATTACAACACTGCCAATAAGGTGCAAGCAAATTAATGATTAACAGACTGGCTTTTTTGTCATTTTTTCTTTGTTGTAATAACACTACCAATTTACAAGTTTTATTTGAATTTCTGCAGAGCTCAGAGGATGGAGTGGAAAAAAGAGAGAGATTAATAGATATTGTTGCTGACATTTTAATTTGCAAATCAGGGGCAATGGCCAAACCTACTAAACATAGCCAGGATCCCAGAAACATGTACACAACTTTAATATATATATATATATATATATAATGGTATGGTTTTCGGGAACGTTGCATTTGGGAACCTTGTATTGATTTTCTCACATTTCAAGTCATATTTGGCATTAAATCGTGTTTTTTTATGAAATTGCAAAATACCAGATTTCTGCATGAAGTGGAAAGGCATGTTCCCAAAAAGCTGTTGTGGGCATGTGTTCCCAGAAACAAGCATTTATGTATATATATATATATATATATATATATATATATATATATATATATATATATATATATATATATATTATATATATATATATATATATATATATATATATATATATATATATATATATATATATATATATATATATATATATATATATATATATATATATATATATATATATATATATATATATATATATATATATATATTATATATATATATATATATATATATCTAATGGGGTGTAGGGGGCTCTGGATAGAGGTAGTACCTTTGCTGTTCAGCAGCTGCGTCCTACATAGGACGGACGGGCATCACTGGTCCTCATCCATCTCCTTAATCTCTCACGTGTTGGCTCCAAGCGCCACACCCTGGCAAACCACCTCAGCTGGTGGGCTAAACCACGTGAGGGGGTGGTGTTCACATTGCACCACTAGGCGGATGAGCTGTTTCTGACAGCCAACGGCTAGAGGACAGAGGAGATCAGGTTGGATCCAACGGCCAAATGTGGGGGAGTAAACCCTTCAAATCAGGAGTGGAGCCCCGAAGGCAGACAGCTGCCTGTATTCACGCACTGTTCTGGCAGCTCCTGCAGCCAAACTGATGCCAAACGTACTGCTTTGCATTCCTTTGGATACATCAGCGAGGCCGAGAGGGGGATCTTGACGACTGGGCATCCCAGGATCTCCATACACTTCGCCCAGGCTTGCGCACTGGCGAGGTCACTCCAGTGACTGACCCAGCAAGCGCATACTCCATTGTCTTCCGAGACAGGATGCCGAACCATATATATATATATATATATATATATATATATATATATATATATATATATATATATATATATATATATATATATATATATATATATATATATATATATATTATATATATATATATATATATATATATATATATATATATATATATATATATAATTATATGATGATGACGATACTACTACTACTACTACTACTACTAATGTTTATTTTTATTTTATTATAATAATGATGTAGTTAGTTATAGGGGTTTAACGCGCGACCAGGTGACTAAGGTCATCTTACAGCTGGTACTAATGATGATGTTGGCGATGATGGCGATGATGTATCATTATCATTATTATTGTTATTATAATGACGACGAAGAGGAAGAAATAGAAAGCGACTTGATGGAAATGATGATGTTATTGTGATACAAATGCGGTTTTGCTCAATTTTAAGTATATGTATGTTGGTCTGTGATTTTGGACCTTAAGGCCTATAGCTGTAAAGAATGTTACTCACAAATTCCTCCATCTCCACTTTCGTAAGTGGGATTCCGCTTGTCGTCCTTCCATCCACGTCTGAAGACAGAAGACAGACATAACTGTATTGTGTGTTAACCGCTTGAATACTACTGGTCTTACCGCTTGACAGACACGACCTGTATGACGTATTTTCTCCCCAGCGCCGGTATCGTCGGTAGCAGTGCAGGGGTTACCAATCTAAGAGTGCCTTGATATTAAAATTAACCCGTTCAGTGTCCGTGGACAGAAATGTGTTTCTGCAGTCTTCGTCAGTTCAACATCAACAAACCCTAGCTGTCCTAGGAACATGGATTCACAGTGGTGTCAGCAAGAGGCATAGATCCTCATGAGCCCCCGCAATTGCGGTAAGTTAGTGCGACTGCGGGGGCTCATGAGGGTCTATGCCTCTTGCAGTTGGGTGTGTTTAAATTTTCTCGGCACTGAACACAGTAAGATCAACAGGCTGAAAACTGAAGGCAACATGTGCTGAATATTATTAATGTCTGGTATGCATTCAACGCTTTTTAAATGCGAAGTGATACTATATTACACGTGAAAAAACCCCAATAAGTAAGAAATGAAACGAGAAAAAGAAATCGGCGAATAAGAACTTTAGTTACATTGTATACTTTGAAGATTATTCATCTTAAAAGTCCAGAAGAAACCGACGAAAGAAACACGCTTAGAAAAGACATATATAACACAATTTACTAAATTGTAATAGGTTTAATTAAATGTTTTGTAATTTGTTTTCTAAGCCTGTTTTACTTCCTTGGGTTTTTCTCTGCAGTTTACACGCTTGCCATTTTCCCTTTTGGTTTAGATTTCAAAGTTCAAAGTCACATGAGCCGTCCAAGCATTTCGACAAATAAATGGAATGCTTTAAAGGTCATTGCGCGTTTGAGTTTAAATAATTTTTTATTACCTTTTACTCCGTCGTATTCTCCAGATAACCACAGCAAGGACGATACCAATAACAGCAAGAACGACCACTCCTGCAATTGCTCCAACTTTTACAGAAATATTGCTGTCTTTTCCACTAGAACCTGAAATCGACAAGATCAGTTCAGCAGCAGAGGTAAAATATTCTTTGATGACCATTCATCGTAACTTAAAATGTATTCCAACGGCTTTTGGTTAATGGTCAGAATGTTAAGGTTTACGAAGGGGTAATACCCCTCCATAAACCATATCATTTTGACCATTAACCACCACCATTAACACAACAACAACACCAATCATACTCATAATCATATATCAAAATAATCATACTAGTTGTATTGAACTGCAATCCGGTTATTACAAGTCCGTCCTATGCGCTTCTGAACATGTAAAATTGCATTAAAATAAGAAAAAATATCATAGCTCGAACTATGAGACACAAAACAATAGGCTCAAGAAAAGTTATAAGTACAGGAAAAGAACCAATGTAAAAACTTACGAACAAGAAGCAATTGAAAGGCAAATGTATTTTATAACCCTCCCCTCTTTGTATTGTTTATTTATCTACTGCTGCTGCTACTACTACTGCTACTACTACTACTGCTACTTCTACTACTGCTATTACTGATGATGATGATGATGATGATGACGATGACGATAATCATCATCATCATCATTAATATTATTATATTTTTTTTATAAAGCGCATGTTGTTAAAAAGCTCGATCCGTTGTACAGCTGAATGCTTAATAATACATGTTGACAGTGCTAAAAAACATCCAAGCACAAAATATAATATACAACCTGTTCTAATTGATAAAAAAATATCATTCCAATCATACATATCACAAGATTGTCGTGATACACAAATTTCCACGATTTTGTACTAATAATATAAGAAGAATATAACCAGCACGACGCTAGCAACATGAGCTCCTGAAGACATCAGTCGGATAAAACAGCACGCATAGATTCGAGAAAATGTTTTGTCAAGGGAAATGTTTGTCAAGGGAAATATTTGCCAAGGGAATTGTTTGTTAAGGGAAATGGTTTGTCAAGGGAAATGTTTGTCAAGGGAAATGTTTGTCAAGGGAAATGTTTGTCAAGGGGGTTACTTTTGCAAGATTTCCGAGAGGGTGACTTGCGAAGTGAGAGAGGAAACACAAGCACGCACTCACACACTCAAGCATGCGCACAAACGCCTGCATGTACAAAAGTACATATACACACATAAGCCTATACAAAGCATGTTGAAGTACACAACAACAAAAATAACTTTAAAAAACAACAAAGAGAAGGGAAACGTACAAAGTAATAATACATTTACAAGAAAACAATGTAAACACAAATCAGTGTTTGCGTGTATACATATGTGCATCGGGTATTTACAAGAAATTACATGGTAAAAAATGGTAAAAAGAGAATACACTGCTATATCTATAGGGGGAAAATAGGCAACATTATTCAAACTACTCTGAAGAGATATAGATATACCATATATATCTGATGATGAAACGTCGAGAGTACCGTCTTCTGCAAAAAGACTGCAGGTTACACTGGGGTCAGATATATGAAGTGGAAGATCGTTGATATAGACAGAAAACAATAATGGACCAAGGATAGATCCTTGTGGTATTCCTTGCGCTATCACCCCCTCACGCGAGTTTGTCCCATTCACATGGACATATTGTGTGCGCCCGTGCAGGTATGACGTAAGGAACGCAAGAGTGTCAGCACTTAACTGATAGACAGCAAGCTTCTGAATTAAACTCTTATGATTAGCGAGGTCAAAAGCTTTAGAAAGGTGCAAAAAGACAGCCCCAGTCATTTGACCGCTAGAGAGAAAAATTAAACTTATTGATATGAAACGAAATACATACATGCACGCAAGAACACACACACACACACACACACACACACACACACACACACATATGCATACACACACACACACACACGCGAGTGCACACTACACGTACACACACACACACACACACACACACAAGCACTCCAGCATAAACAAACATACACAAAACACACTGTTCCGCACACATGTGCGCGCACACATACACACGCGCCCACACAATTACATGTTTGATTACAGTCATTAATCAGAACGCAGTAGTCGCGTGTGCTTTGTTCGGCGGCTAAATTAAGTACCGGAATAGTCTTGCCTTGAAGGTGGACAATGAAGATGCCTCGGTAATATTGGCCGGAAACGAGTTCCAAAGTTTGGCCCCTGAGTAAGACAGACTAGTTTTGAATATATCAAGTCGTGGCCTAGGTACTGCGAGTTTCTTCCTTGATGTCTTGTTTAGTGTGTTAGCATACTTAAACAAATCCGAGACGTACCGCGGGGTTTTGGATATGCGGACTAAACATTAACACGCCCTTATTGAACATAAAGAGGTTACGTAACGGAAGCATGTCAAGGGCTGTGATGAAGCTCTATGCTTGTGCATAGTGCTCGCACAATAGGATTAGTACGGTACGGTTTTTGTTGACGGTTTGTTTGTGCGGAATGTCCGTGGGGCCTGCTGCCCACGTGGAATCTGTAAGACATGGTTAGCACGGGAATTTTTAGTGAGTTCTGTTTAGTGAGTTCTAGGCGGAAGCTGTGACTGTCAGAGGTCTAGTTTGGTTAGTGCGGGCTGTCTTATCGTATGGAATGGTTGTTGAGTTACCTAGCCCGCATTCCCTGACTCTGAAGCCTAGATTTCAGGTAGGTTTCTATAAACGTAGTATTGATAGTTGTTTAGTTAAAGACAGTATGCGTGGTAAGATTAATGTGGTTGTATAGCGGTGTTCCGGTTTGGTTTAGTTATAGTATGTTTAGAATTCGGTGAAGTAACCGGTGTTTCTGTATACAGTTGTTTACCGAGTTAGATGACTAAAGGAATATGAAGTGTGTATGTCTAAGCCGCTATGAAGATAGTACGTGGTTGGTTAAACATAGTCTTTTCCAGGGTATAGAGTAATGTATAGCAAGAGTGTTAGGCTATAGTCTGTTTCAAGATAGTGACAGAGATGGGGTGATACGAAAATAGTTTATGAAGCACGCGTGTGTGTGTGTGAATGAACGTGTGAGTTATTTGTATCAGCCAGGTTACGTGACGTTTCTCATTGATCCAATATGTTGTGTGTTTAGCAAGTGTTACGTTGGGGCTTTTGTCTATTCAGAGTTCTTGTAACGAGAGTGGAAAGACGGACGCCGAGACGTCGAGTCGCAGGTGGGACCTACGTGAGGTCATCCCTCCAGCTCTTCTGAGAGTGATTCTGACTGGGACCAAGACACCCAAGTCAAAGTGAGAACTGAGTACCGTACGAGAACGAGGACGTCCGTGCCCGAAGAGACAGGATGGCGATAAGCGTACGACGAAGGACTTTCACGCCTAGACGTGAGAAGGGCCAACGTAACCAGGCAACAACATCAAGCAGGTTGGAGGCAATGTGAGACTAAGACCTAGCCTGGCAAAGATACTGTGATACGTGTGTGGTGTGATAGTAGAATATTGTATATAGTTAATAATCATTTAAGTCATTCTTTTTCATTTATACTGTATAAAGGTTACTTTAGAAAGGGAGCCCTGTGTTTGTTTTACCGCATGAATGCGCCCGTCTGAGTCAGTGGCGGTGTATGTGTCTGTTGCGTGAAAGTCTGTGCGTACGACTGTGGGCAAGTCTGCGTGCGTTACAGTGGTGACCCTGTTTTAGCGGTAGGTTAGAAGTATTTACGGGCGATAGTGAGTAGGATTTGTTGCTATGTGCATGTTGTTGTGTTAAGATTCCCCTCTCCGATTCTAGGGGGTAAGATCCGTTATTTCTGTAGTTTTCTGGGTCTTACGAGGAATAAGTACTTGTGTCTTCCTGTTGTATAGGTAGTATTCTTTTTCCTTGCTCTTCTTTCTATCGTTCTTATTTTTCGTTCCATCGGGACATCAAACTAGGTCACTGTTTTCTGCGTAGGTTGTTGATATTGTTAGTTCTCATTTTAAGTTTTTCCGTTGATTTGGTTGTGGTATTTGTATTTTTACGTGCTCAAGTTTCGGAAGTTGTAGTAAACATGGAGGTAGACCCGGTAGAGGCTTACATTAAACAGGGTGAAAGGTTAGGACTTAGGGATGAGAAGCTTTTTGACTATGTGGAGAAGTGTAGGGATAGGGAGGATAGAGCGAGAGAAAGAGAAGCTCAGAGAGAAGAAAGAGAAGCTCAGAGAGAAAGGGAAGAGAGAGAGAGAGAGTACTAAAAGAGCAAGAGTTAGAGGTCCAGAGGGTGAGGGACGAGAAAGAGTTGGAGATACGTAGACTTAGAGAGGAGAAAGAGTTGGAAATGCAGATACAGAGGGAGGAGAAAGAGCTAGAAATTCAGAGAGAGAGAGAAGAGAAAGAAAGATTCTTAAAGGAGAAAGAATTAGAAGCTCAGCGAGAGAGAGAAGAGAAAGAAAGAGTCTTAAAGGAGAAAGAATTAGAAGCTCAGAGAGAGAGAGAGAAGAGAAAGACAGAATACTTAAGAAAGAGGAAATGGAGCTAAAGGAGAAGGAATTAGAAGTACAGAGAGAAGAGAGAGCGTTTCAGAGAGAGAAAGACGAGAAGTCTCTAGCATTTCAGAGAGAGAAAGACGAGAGGGAACATGCGTTAAGAGAGAAGGAACTAGAGTATCGGAGGGAAGAAAAGGAGAGAGATAGAGAGGTGCAACTACAGTTAGCTCGGGATGGGGGGTCTAAAGCAGATAGTGATTCAGTAGGCCGAGGAATACGCAATTTTCCTAAACTGCCGATGTTTAAAGAGTCCGTGGACTCTATTGACGCTTTTTTGTGCCGTTTCGAGTCTCATGCGCAGGCGTTGAGTTGGCCTCCTGCCAACTGGCCCGTTTTGCTTTCATCTGTGCTTGAGGGTCAGGCCTTGAGTCTTTACCATAGTTTGACCGTTTCGGGGACCATAGATTACGAGACTTTGAAGGAGTGTCTCTTGCAGAAGTTCCAGTGTAATGCGGAAGGTTTTAGGGAACGCTTGAGAGCTTGTCGGCCAAAGACAGGGGAATCGTTTATGTCGTTTGGCAAGCGGTTGTCCCATTTGCTCGTACGTTGGGTCGAACTGTCAAAGATCGACCACACGTACGAAGCATTGTTCGATCTCATGTTGGCTGAACAGTTCTTTGGGAGCGTTTCCAAGGATCTAGCGGTATTATTGAGAGAGCGTAACCTCAAGACTACGGACGATTTAGTACAGCACGCGGAGGCTTTTCGGATGGCGCATCCTACGAAAAACCTCGCGCGTAGGGCCGAGACGCCGCCAGTCGGGTTGGTCGCTGCTAACACGTCTGAGGGTTACCGGGGGGTCAATACTTTACGTGGAGGCCAGCGGATTAACGGTAGAGGTACTTTGCGTTTTCGACGCGGTGATCGAGGTAACAACAATGGCGGTAGCTATCCGTACGCACGTGGAGGGGCTTCTTTGCGTGGGTATGGTCGTAGTCGTGTTGCGAGTTCGGACACGCAGTGTTTTTCTTGTAGTGGGTACAGGCACTTCAGTCGGAGCTGTCCGTCCTACAGTGCAGGCGCGCAGTATGCTGATTATCAGGAGCACGGCCATCTGGCTCATCAAGGTCCTAATAGTCCTGGTATGGTGGATGGGGCGGTGCAGCCCACTCACGTAGCCAGTTTTGCGGTCCCAGTCGGGGAGGAACCACAGCTGGGCGTGGTGTGTTTAGTTAACGGAGATGGTTGCCTACCGCTGGTAGACGGTGTTGTTAATGGATGCCTTGTTTCTGTTCTCCGTGACTCCGGTACAACGACCGTGGGGGTCAGGCGTAGCCTTGTTAGACCAGATCAGTTCACAGGCGAGACACAGAAAGTAGTTTCGTTTGGAGGAAAGATAGAAGTTTTTCCGTTAGCTAAGATAGAGATTGACACAGAGTTTTTTACAGGTAGTCTGGTTTCGTGTGTCATCGACGAGCCAGTAGTTGATTTAGTTCTGGGTAACATGAAGGGTGTGCAGCCAGTCATCAGTAGAGTCGAGACGGTTAAGCGAGCTCAGGTTAATCGCAGTGTAGTCGCATCAGTGGCGACGAGAGCTCGAAGTAAGCGTAGTTGGGAACGGAGGGATCGTGTTATTTCCGTCCAGAAACAGGGAATCGGTCAGCGGGTGTGGCCCAATAGTCGGGTTGGTCTGAGACGGCATACTTCTGTTGCGGACAGAAATGCGGCTCAGCACCCAATATTTAGGTAGATCGGAGACTAGGGTATCGCGATTGTAGGCAAGTCGGAGACTGGGGTCTCGCGATTGTCGGTAGGTCAGAGACGGGGGTCTCGCGAGTGTGTGTTTGGGCAGTCGTTGGATCGATTTCATTTCTGGAGGTTTTGGCGCGTTAGTTCTGTTTTTGCGTTCGCTGTGCGATGCGAGAGTGTACGTTGAGGCTTAAGGCTGTAAATTTTTTTTTCTTGTGTTCTAGGTAGTAAAGTCCTTTCCTGTTTTCGGTTAACATTACGTCGAGTAGTCTTAAAAAGAAACTCGGTCGTTTCTTTTTTTCCCGAGGAAGGAGGAATTGTGATGAAGCTCTATGCTTGTGCATAGTGCTCGCACAATAGGATTAGTACGGTTGTAACGAACGCCTTTAGTGCAGGGTTTCGGTCGGACGATGATGTGACGTCATTAGCAGTTGGACCGAATGTACCCATGCGAATAATGTACAGATAAGCAATGTTCACGTGCGGTAGTGTAGAGGTGAGCGATGTTCACGTGTCACGTGTGGGTGATAATGTGGTATCGGGAACTATTGCCAGTTAGAGATGCTACACCAGTCGAGCCGAGCGGTCGTTTTCGCTAGGGCTCTGAGGAAGAATTTTGGCTAGAGAATTCGATAGCTGTATATTGAATACAGGTATTTATTCTTTTATTACCGGTATTTATAATCTGTAATGCTATTCAGATGAAAAAGAAAGTATTGTTTTATGAATTATTATTAGTGCAGAAGAGCCATGTTTGAAGGAAATGCGATGGCTCGTGTCAATACTTGTTTAGTCATGTAATTATGTGATATAGTTTATAACTAGGATGTCATGTTGTATTCATTCATATGTGAAGATGTGGGACTGAAATAGGAATAGAATTCAGTATATATTTAGGTATACCTAATGATGAAATGTGCAGTAATATGTTACGAATTGGAGGTGAGCTGTGATTGTAATATTTGGCTCATAATCCATTGGGTGTAGGTACGTAAAATGTGTGTACAGTGTTAAAGTGGCTATAGGGATTGTGTGCACTGTGTTAAAGTGGCTATAGGAATTGTGTGCACTGTGTTAAAAGTGGCTATAGGAATTGTGTGCACTGTGTTAAAGTGGCTATAGGAATTGTCATAAGAATTATGACAATAGTGATTGTAATATGGTGGCATAAAGAAGACATTTTTCAGAGGAAATGATCTAGAGCGCTCTGACGTATAATAATGTGTCGAAGACACATTCAGACTTTTGGGTATAAGAGCGAACATTTATGAGTGTATAAATGTTGTGTACAGCAGGGCCGGTACGGAGCGGACACCCCTGGTGTAGGGCCGATGAAGCTGTCCTGAAGGCATCACGTACGTGACCAGGTGCGGACATCAAGCCTTCATCTCTCCTTCGTCCTACCATCACTGGTGCTACGAGCAGCAACGGTAGCGAAGTAAGCCACAGATTCGTGCTACATGACCACATGCAGTGTTCCGTCAGTGTAGCCTATTGTCGCCTAGCGCCGTTAATTTCACGCCTAGGAATGTTCTAAATCTGTGAGTAGTCATTGAATAGTAATATTCAGTTCGGGAATCTCCGTCAAGTCGTCAATGGGATATTGACTGTGTCGACACTAGTATAAAGAGGAGTCGAGTGACGTCTCTCGAGAGAGACAACGAACTCTACGGTAGCGAGTGAATGTGTGAGCGCTGAAGTTGTGAATAACCTATATGCCACTTGTTAGTTATTTGTGCAGATTGGTTTATATGATGTGAATTGTTATTTGTGTGGATTGGTTTATATGATGTGAATTGTGTGGTTTAATGTATGTTATGAGTGTATGAGCAATAGTTAAACAGAGGGCAAAGAGAAATAACTGTGTGGCCTTTGTCCTTGTTTGTAAGCGCGTGTGTGGTGGATGAAAGAGTCTAGTAAACAGAGATAGAACACCCACCTTTATACAGATTGGCAGAAAGCCCACGCAAACACTCATTCCATAAACGTTTATATATGTAACAATTTAGTTCAGTAGTACACTAAAAACACCGTCATTACAACGGTACGGTTTTTGTTGACGGTTTGTTTGTGCGGAAAGTCTGTGGGGCCTGCTGCCCACGTGGAATCTGTAAGACATGGTTAGCACGGGAATTTTTAGTGAGTTCTGTTTAGTGAGTTCTAGGCGGAAACTGTGACTGTCAGAGGTCTAGTTTGGTTAGTGCGGGCTGTCTTATCGTATGGAACAGTTGTTGAGTTACCTAGCCCGCATTCCCTGACTCTGAAGCCTAGATTTCAGGTAGGTTTCTATAAACGTAGTATTGATAGTTGTTTAGTTAAAGACAGTATGCGTGGTAAGATTAATGTGGTTGTATAGCGGTGTTCCGGTTTGGTTTAGTTATAGTATGTTTAGAATTCGGTGAAGTAACCGGTGTTTCTGTATACAGTTGTTTACCGAGTTAGATGACTAAAGGAATATGAAGTGTGTATGTCTAAGCAGCTATGAAGATAGTACGTGGTTGGTTAAACATAGTCTTTTCCAGGGTATAGAGTAATGTATAGCAAGAGTGTTAGGCTATAGTCTGTTTCAAGATAGTGACAGAGATGGGGTGATACGAAAATAGTTTATGAAGCACGTGTGTGTGTGTGTGTGAATGAACGTGTGAGTTATTTGTTTCAGCCAGGTTACATGACGTTTCTCATTGATCCAATATGTTGTGTGTTTAGCAAGTGTTACATTGGGACTTTTGTCTATTCAGAGTTCTTGAGAGTGGAAAGACGGACGCCGAGACGTCGAGTCGCAGGTGGGACCTACGTGAGGTCATCCCTCCAGCTCTTCTGAGAGTGATTCTGACTGGGACCAAGACACCCAAGTCAAAGTGAGAACTGAGTACCGTACGAGAACGAGGACGTCCGTGCCCGAAGAGACAGGACGGCGATAAGCGTACGACGAAGGACTTTCACGCCTAGACGTGAGAAGGGCCAACGTAACCAGGCAACAACATCAAACAGGTTGGAGGCAATGTGAGACTAAGACCTAGCCTGGCAAAGATACTGTGATACGTGTGTGGTGTGATAGTAGAATATTGTATACAGTTAATAATCATTTAAGTCATTCTTTTTCATTTATACTGTATAAAGGTTACTTTAGAAAGGGAGCCCGTGTGTTTGTTTTACCGCATGAATGCGCCCGTCTAAGTCAGTGGCGGTGTATGCGTCTGTTGCGTGAGAGTCTGTGCGTACGACTGTGGGCAAGTCTGCGTGCGTTACAAGGGCCCTGAGTCGCTCGTCAGTGCTGTCTCTACTATTAGGAAGGATTAGCTTGGCTGCCCTCCGGTGGAGGGAAATAAGCCTCTTTAAGCACGCATCACTACACCCGTCCCAGACTGTAGATGCGTAGTCAATGTGGGACTGGATGTGAGCGCTGAAGATGAGATTTCTAGTTGGCGAATTCGTAAAGTAAATAAATTTTGAAAGGAGAGATAGATTTATGGACACAATTTTGCACACTGTTTACATTCGCATGCCATGTCAATTGATCGTCTATAATGACGCCTAACAGACGGAGCTCCTTAACTTGTTTAATCGGCTCACAGTTAAGGGAAAGGCTAAGTGGCGGTGGGTTTAGCTGGTGCTTTTGACGTGTGGTGATTAACATGCATTCTGTTTTAGATGGGTTAGGCAACATGTAGTTGTCTCGGTACCAATTTGAGACGTCTATTAGACTATGTTGTAAAGAAGAATTAATTGTAGATATTTTTGCCGATGACACGTTGAGAGCAGCGTCGTATGCAATCAAATTGCATCGCACATTTGATTGTAAGATACACAAAGGCAAGTCATTAATAAATATTAAAAGAAAGAGAGGGCGTAAAATAGACCCCTGGGGCACTCCATGCTTATTATACCTTCTGATGAACGCTTACCGTTGACAAAAACATACTGAGATCTATTGCTTAGATAAGATTTAAAGAAGGCAGCGGAATCTGTGTCTATGTGGTATGCCAACAGCTTCTGTAGCAACCTGAATAAGTCAAAAGCTTTATAGAAATCTAAAAATACTGCAGGGGTCATTTCAGCATTGTTTATTGAAGTTAGCCAGTTATTGGTCAGATGGGACAGAGCCGTGTGACAAGAGTGGTGGGGTCTGAATCCTGACTGTAACGGATAAATCAAGTTATGTGTCTCCAGGAAGTGACTCAAGTGCCTGTGGACATGTTTTCCTATCGGCTTTGTCAAAGCTGATAAAAGTGAAATTGGCCTGAATTTGTTGGGGTCAGTGAGGTCTTTAGCTTTAGGCAGCCGAATGACTTTAGCTATTTCCAGATTCTTGAGAAAATACCTTGCTGGATTATCAGGTTGCAGATACATATTAAAGATTCAACCACATAGGTGACAGACAGTTTTAAACAAACAAACAAAAACCCACCCTATTAATGACGTCATAACCAAGGGAGCGTTTATTTTTCAGCTGACTAATAGACTTGCCTAAGTCGAAAAAAAGTAGGGAATACAATAAAAAGTCGTTTGGCACCAGTCTCTCGTCGCAAAAATTATTGAGTTTTACAGAGAGAGAGAAAGAGAGAGAGAGAAATTAAATGAAAAAATGAAATAAAATAAAATGAAACTTTATTTCTCAAGGATAAATGATTAGGTACACAGACCTTTTTTCCACCATGTCGTTATACACGCACTCACACAACAATCTCACGGGTATGACTAAAACTAATAAAATTAGAAAGCCAAAACGTGATCATAAAAAAAAAAAATTTAGCAGGTCACTCACTCACTCACTCACTCACTCACACACACACACACGCACGCACACACACACACGCACACACGCACACACACACACACACACACACAGAGAGAGAGAGAGAGAGAGAGTGAGAGAGAGAGAGTGAGAGAGAGAGAGTGAGAGAGAGAGAGAGAGAGAGAGAGAGAGAGAGAGAGAGAGATTGAAAGATTTTTTATTTCTCAAGGATGGAAACAATAGGCGCACAGGCCTCTTTTCATGTTTGTCACTGCTAAACTACAACATTAAAAGCAACATTAAAACAATATGTTAACAGCACAAAACAAGTGGCTACACCCACAGGTCACTTGTGTCACATTCCGATACAAGTTCCAAAGTCCCTGAAGATTACACACACACACAGCAAAATGACAGGGTCCGGGAGAGGGGGGGGGGGGGGTTGCAATGTAAAGTGTGTTTATAGATAGCGACTGCACGCTTATGATACAAATACTCATGTGTAGGAATTTAGTAAACAGGCAAAACACTACGCTAAAGAGAGATATTATGTAAAAAGTAACGAGTGCAAAACGGAGGACCACAGGAAATCATTGACATGGCTCTTTTTGACATATTATCTACGTTTCTTTCTTTTCTTTTCTTTTCTTTTCTTTTCTTTTCTTTTTCTTTCCTTTCATTTCCTTTCCTTTCCTTTCCTTTCCTTTCCTTTCGAGAGAGAGAGAGAAATGAAATGAAATGAAACTTTATTTCTCAACGGATAAAGTAATTAGTACGTGTGCCATTTTTCATACTTGCCGTTGCTACTCTACAAACACAGGATAATAATTGTAATACTAATAGTACCAAATTACACAAAGAAAAATTAGGAAACATTAAACATGAAGAGACATTAAACAAAATTCATTCATTCATTCGGTCCTACAAAAAACAAACGAAAAATATAAAGTACACGCAACGCGCGCACACTGACACATACACGCTCGCGCGCACACACAAACACGCGCTAATGATAACTTGACCTATATACGAAGCAAACCATTTGGATCATAGTGAAAATTCACTTCAGACAGCAAAAATTATTTGGATTATAATAGAAAGTTGAATTATGTAATTAGGCGATTATTATTAGTATGCACAAACCATACGGCAGCATGCACTGATTATACGATAAGCACATGTTTGATACGAATACTTGTGGTAGATTATGTATCAGCAGACAAGTACTTGAGGAGGCATTCCTTGAAAGAGGAGAGGGAGCTAGCATGTGTTATACATGTTGGCAGTGTGTTCCAGAAAGATGCGCCTGAGAAAGATACACTGGTTTTAAAGAGATCTATCTAACAAAGCACAAACGAGGTCCTTTCCTGGCGCTGATATTGGCAGCGACCACAACCTCGTCCTTACTAGCCTCAAGTTGAAGCTGGCATTGAAACGAGATAGCAAGAACCCTCGCATCAGATTCGACCTCCAGAAGCTAAAAGACCCGGAAGTAGAAGAGCTCTTCCAAGCCCAGGTGGGAGGCAGATTTGCAGCCTTGGCTACTTTGGACTGCGACGTAGACACCCTTGCTGGAAATATAAAAGAGGTGTTACTTTCTACAGCAGAAGAAGTGCTGGGGAAGCAGAGGAAGCGCAAACAGCCCTGGGTCACCGATGACATCCTCGATCTCTGTGATGAGAGGAGAGCCTGGAAGAAAAAGAGAGGCCAAGACCTCACATCAGCAAACAAGTACAGACTTGTCAACAAGAAGATCAGGAAGAGGATGAAAGAAGCCAAAGAAGATTGGATTGAAGACCAGTGTTGTAGCGTGGAAGAGGGCATGGCAAATGGCAACAGCAAGAAGGCTTATGAAACGCTAAGGACCCTCACCAAGACTCAACAGCGAACAGCCACAGTCATCGAAGACAGCAGCGGCCAACTCCTTACGGAAAACACTGTTGTACTAAACAGATGGACTGAGTACTGCCGAGACTTGTATAACTACAAGGCTGAGCCAGACACCAGCATCCTCCAAAACAACCAGGCTGGGGCCAGGAAGGCTGAAGACCTGCCAGTGTTAGCTGAAGAGGTGGAAGCAGCCGTACGCGGCCTGAAGGGAGGAAAGTCTCCAGGTGTAGACAACGTACCTGCTGAACTGTTGAAGCATGGAGGAGAAGTAACAACGAAGGTCCTCACTACACTCTGTCAAAAGATCTGGGAGCAAAAGAAATGGCCAGTAGAATGGACACAGTCTCTAGTGATCCCGCTCCCCAAAAAAGGAAACCTGAAACAGTGCCAGAACTACAGAACTATCAGTCTGATAAGTCACCCTAGCAAAGTAATGCTTAGAATCATTCTCAACCGCCTCAAAACTTTCGCCGAGGAACTGCTGGCAGAAGAACAAGCTGGCTTCAGAGTTGGAAGAAGCACTGTAGAGCAGATTTTCAACTGCCGCGTCCTGATCGAGAAACATCTGCAGCATCAGCGCGAACTCTACCACAACTTCATTGATTTCAGGAAAGCATTTGATCGCGTCTGGCACGACGGACTCTGGCAAGTCATGAGATCGTTCAACATAGAGGAGGGACTGATCCAAATGATAGAAGCGCTTTACAAGAACGCCTGCAGCGCGGTTCTACTTAACAATCAGTCAGGCGAGTTCTTCAGGACGACGATCGGTGTCCGTCAAGGATGCCTGCTCTCTCCTGTCCTTTTCAACATATTCCTGGAGAAGATCATGCAGGAAACCCTCCACGACCACCATACTTCAATCTCTATTGGTGGCAGATCCCTGTGCAATCTTCGATTCGCAGACGACATTGACCTCATGGCAGGCAGCAATAGTGAGCTCCAAAACCTGACAGACAAACTTTCAAGTAGCGCAGGGTCTTATGGCATGGAGATCAGTACGGATAAAAGCAAAGTGATGATCAACACCACAAGCGACAGCAGCAGCAACATTCACATGAATGGCCAAAAGCTAGAAGAGGTCAATAGCTTCAAGTACTTGGGAGCCACCCTGTCCAAAGACGGTAGTTGCATAGCAGAGATCCGTATCAGGATAGGTACAGCAACATCCGCAATGGCCAGGCTGGACAGGATATGGCGAAGTAACTCCATCAGCTTCACCATCAAGTACAGGCTTTACAAGTCCCTCATAGTGTCTATTCTACTCTACGGCTGTGAGACTTGGACACTGCTTGCAGACTCAGAAAAGAAAATCCAGGCCTTTGAGAACAAGTGCCTGAGGAAGTTGCTCCGCATCTCGTACCGCGAGCACAAGACCAACGAATATGTACGGAGCATCGTCACTTCCCTGGTGGGCCCACATGAACCCCTTCTGGCAACCGTGAAACGGCGCAAGCTTGCTTGGTTTGGCCACGTGACCCGACACAACACCTTGTCCAAGACTATCCTCCAAGGCACTCTCGAAGGAAGTCGTCGGCGAGGTCGTCAGAGAAAGAGTTGGGTCGCAAACATAAAAGAATGGACCGAACTCGAGATGTCAGACTTGCTTGCCACCGCCCAAAATAGAACTCAGTGGAGAGCACTGTCTGTTGCTGCTGCCTTTCAGTCCCCCCAACGCCCAGTTCGGGCAAGGGACTTATGATGATGATGATGATCCTGGGGCGAGGTGTAATAAAGTTTCTTCTTGAAGTAGAATAACCTGAACTTGCCTTGGTAAAGAGCTTACAAAGATATTCTGGGTGAATCTCATTCCAGATTTTATACATAACCACACCCTTTTTTAAGAGGTGATGCTTGCTAAGAGGTAGCATTTTCAGTTTTTCAAGTCTTTCATCAGTTGTTAGGTCTGAATCAGGCAGGATATGTTTCGCTGCTCTCCGATGCAGGGAGTTAAGCCTCTTCAAGTGTATGTCACCGCTACCATCCCATATCGTGGACGTATAATCGATGTGGGATTTGACATATGCATTGTAAAATAACTTGCAAGCATCAACATCGATAAAGTACTTCAACTTTGAAAGCATAAAAACATTTCTAGCAACAGTTTTACATACAGCATTTATGTGTGATTGCCACTTCATCTGGTCATCAACAATTACACCAAGTAATCGGTGTTCCGTGACCTGATTAATGATGTCATTATGGATAGTCAGGCTGAGTGTAAGTGGCTTGAGCTGGTGCTTCTGACGGGTTGCTATCGTCATGCATTCCGTTTTGGAAGGATTTAAAATCATTTCATTGTTTGCGCACCAAGTGGAAATTTCTCTCAAACCCTGCTGCAAACGGCCATTTAAAGAATCAATACTCTTGTCCGGGGTGTGAATTGTGGCGTCATCAGCGAATAAATCACATGAAATTTTGTCGCTAGTCAAATGTAGAGGCAGGTCATTTATAAAGAGGCAAAACAGAAGAGGCCCTAGGACTGAACCCTGGGGAACTCCCCGTGTTACTAATCCGCTTGAGGAGTATGATCCATTGACCATGACGCGCTGCTGTCTGTCGCTAAGATATGAGGCAAAAAGTGGAGTTTTGCCATGGCGGTAAAGAGATTTCTGGCTGTAGTTAATTGAGGAAGAAATGCATTTATTGCCAAACGAACTACCGAAGTACACATTTAGCTTGGAAAGTAGAAGTTTATGGTCCACAAGATCAAAGGCTTTTCGTAAGTCAATAAATACAGCGCGGGTAAATTCGCCCTGATTTATTGAGCGTAGCCACACATCAGTTAGACGTGCTAGGGCCGTGTGACAGCTGTGCTTTGGTCTGAATCCCGACTGAAGGGGTGGATTAATGTATGATTTTCTAAATATTCTAAGAGATGTTTATGGATATGCCGTTCAAGTGGTTTACTAAGGATGGACAATAGTGATATGGGGCTATAGTTATTAACATCAGTCATAACTCTTGTTTTCGGGAGGGGTATAACCTTGGCTTTTTTAAGTTCCTTTGGGAAAATATTTGTTTGAATGCACAAGTTATAAATAAAAGTTATTGTTTCAATAACATAAGGAATAGCTAATTTAAGTATTTTGGGGATGATTTCATCTGGCCCGGACGATTTCTTATTCTTCATTGAACTAATTGTACTACCGACTTCGTGCACTGCCAGTGGTGGAATCATGAAAGGATCAATCCTGCAGTTCGCATTCTACAAAAGTCAACTAGTCTGTCTGAGCAAGAGTAGGGCTGAAAACTTGCTTCTGAAGGGACAAGAGACTCGGCAACTGAGAGGAAATGGTCGTTAAACATGTCTGCAGTCAGATCAGAAGGGATTAAAAGAGATTTATTACACTTGCCTCCAGTTACTACGGCCATAGCGCGCCAGAGCGTGGACATGTCTTTGTCTTGTTTAATCAAGCGATCAATGAAAGATTTTTTAGCCTGTCGCACAAGAGATTTTACGCGATTGCGCTCACGCTTAAATTCAGTGAAGCACTTCTGTTGTCTCAGATCATCTCTCACCCTCATGGCTTGAATGATGTCTTGAGTAAGCCACGGCAGGAGTGATGCGTGTTTGACGCGTCTCCTCCGCAGGGGCGCATGTTTATTTAAGATCTTAAGAAAGATGGTATACCAAACAGACAGAGCGCTGTCAGGGTCAGATTTACTAAATACTTCATCAAAAGGTGCGCTGTTAAGATCAAACAGAAACTCGCTTTCATTAAAACTTTTAAAGGAGCGATAGGTGATATACGTATGGCATGCTTTCTTTGCTTTAGGGAGTTTAGTAGACCACGTACAGCGGATGGGAAAGTGGTCGCTGATACTAAGGTTACCGACAGATACATTATGAACAGACTCTGGTTTGGTTGTGTATATATGATCTATGAGTGTGGATGTTGTTTGTGTGATCCGTGTGGGTGAAGTGATTAACTGTTGCAGACCCAACAACGTTAACGTAGAGTCCCACGCATGGTGAGGCTTTAGCATGTCTATGTTAAAGTCTCCCATTAGGATGACATTGGAGTTGGGATTACAAGCTTTATCACACATACTAAGGAAATCATCATGCCACTCAAAGTTCGCAGCAGGGTTGCGGTACAGAAGGCCAATAAGAAATGATGGAGATTGGGGGGCCTTCAGTTCAAGCCACATACACTCAATATCTTTGGTTTCTAAATCATGTCGTCTACGTATAAAATCTTGAATAGACGAGTGAACATAAGCAGCTAATCCTGTCTGTCGATGGGCCGTAGGATCACGTCTCATGACAGTAAATCCAGGAACTTGGATGGATATATCTGATACATTTGAATTGAGACGTGTTTCAGACAGTCCAAAAATATGAAACGGGTCTGCTCCATTTAGATAAACACATATGTCAGGCAACTTATTGCAAAGATGGTAAATATTGAGATGACCAATGCGGAGATCTTTCGTCTTGAGTTTTACGCCACTCATTTCACGCAAAGTCAATGTGTTTGTGGAAAAACAAAAAAGAAGAAAATCAACAGAATGTATCCGTAACACGTGCCAAATATAAAAATAATAATAATGATACAAATAAAAAGTATAAAATCACTAACTAAACTATTCTAAGTGCAATAAACACAATAAACAAAGACTAGAGGCGTAATCACTGGATGCAAGGGAATAGGCCTTCAGAAGGCTTACACACGTCCATGGGGACTAAAATATCCCAGGTACTCTTCAATATCTCACACCCCGAATCAACAAAAGATTAAAATCCGGAGAAAATTAGTTTTCAGCAATTGTCACAAGTAACAGTGAGAGTCTGTGTGGCTGCGAGAGTCTGTGTGGCTGCGATTCGTGCAACTAATGAATATTAACACAGACAGACGGTAGCATTGAAAACTATAGTCCACACTTTTGACGGAAATATCGTCAATGAGACTGCAGAGCTCGCCAGAGAAAGTCCTTCAAGCGACTCCGTATACAGTGTAATTAATCTTTATGGTGAAGAACAACACTGGATGTCGTAAGCACTCGCTCTAAACACACGATGCTAGGCCTGTAATGTTTGGTTGTTGTTTTTTCTCATCAACAATGAAGGTCAAGTCACTGACGTCTTTGTGTCACGAAAGAAAATGACACATAATCTTATTATTTCCTGATAGAGAATGGAAATGAGAAAAATAGCACACAACCTAAAAGAAAAAAAAAAGAAAATTCAAATGATGCAGAAACTCTGTCCACCCGAGCTGTCACGAACACTTGTTCAAACGACAGTTTTATATATTCATACATATGTGAACGGCACTTGGCACTGAATTCACAAATGTCCACGTTCAGCTTGCAGTGTCCTACAACGCGAACCAACAAAATGATGCAGTCTGCGCTACAACAAACAAACATCCCTAACTTCAGAGAGAGACAATAGGAGACCCGTAAAACAATGAATTCAATAAAGCCACATCAGTCATTAAATTAAGTCATTTTTAATAATACAATTTTTGACCCCATTACGCCCCCGTTATTACCCAATCAACCCTTTGATTTTAAAAAACTGACGAGCATGATGGATGTGGCTTTATTGATCTAATTATCTTACGGGTCACCTATTGTCTCTCTCTATAACTATTGTCTCTGTCAATACCTAATCATTTACCTGATCAAGTGATGCCAAGTGAAACTTAATACTTATTAACAAGTTGCAACTAACTTTTAGGAACCTGCAGAGGTAACCTTTAAGTGTGTTGCCATAAGAACTTATTAATTACTTACCCTAAGTTCTTACAAGTACTTACCCTAAGTTCTTACAACAACTTGACTCAAGTCCCAAGATACTGAGACAGATTTGTCAAGATACAAGGACAATAAAGAAAACTTTTTTTTGTCAGTAGTACTCTGGCGGTGGTGCAGATGGGGCTAAACAATCAGGTACAAGTGGTGTAAATGACATGTCATCTCTCTGCGAAGCATATGACAAAAATATTGATTGATTACCAAATCTGATTTTTATTTGTTTAAAAGATTGTGTAGTTTTTCTGTGGTTTCCTGAACACCGATCTGTTTCCCCATCTCTAAAAAACTAGCCTTCAGTTCTTCAACATTCACAGGAGATTGACTACGCATTTTTTTTTGTATTTCAGATTTCTGTTTTTTGTAATTATTTAAATCATCCTGGACTCGCTTAAATTCTTTGCCATCAATAAAATTATCATTCAATGCCTTACTGATAATAAGTTTCATACTGCTCAGCTTTGCACCAGCAAGCGTACTCAATGCTTCATGTTTCTGTAATTTCGTGTGAAATCTCTTGTTCAAGGCCTCCAAACCAAAGCAAGCCAGGCATGCAGCAACGCTAACACCCTCAACTGCTATTCCAGCCAAACTTCCAATTCCCATGGCAAACAAAACAATACCTCCTACAGAACATCCAGCTGAAACTGCACCAATAGCCATAGAAGTGTTTTGAACAGAATTAAAAATGGTCTTATACCGTCTCTTATATCTGGAGTACCTCGCCTCTTCACTTTCCAAATATTTAATTGCTTCTGTAATATTCATTAAACGAAATGCATCTGCCTGTAATGTTTTATCTGATGCAATTGGCACAGCTGTCGCATGTGGATCAGGCGCAAGCGTTGTTTTAGTCGTCGCAATTGATTCAGTCGGCTCAAGCGTCGGTAGTATTGGATAAAATTTTACCATATTTTTTTATTGACAAATATTTTTTATTTAATCATCAATTACATTTTGCAACTCTTCAAAAGTATACAATTTGCTAGCATAATAAAATGCAACAAGATCAATGTGTTCAAGGTTTATGTAACTTAGACGAACAAAAGTTGTTTTATCGACCACCACCTTGACAGCGGGAATACTGCTCGAAACATTAATAACATCAACATTTTTTGTAATAGCAATAAAGACCTTTGATGATTCTGATACTGTTTCATCCCATGTAAGTTTTATTCCCTGTGCAATATTTGCCTCTTTTGCAGAAGTTACAGATTTTATGATAATTTCAAATACTATTGTCGCTTCTCTAGCCACGACTAAGCTTACTGGCATAAACACAACAGAAGTATCTGATCTACCCTTTCTAGTTGTAAGAATATACCGCCGTCTCTCATAATTTTCAACTTTCAGTTTATCTCTGCAATTGTTGTCTGAGGCAAAGCTTGGAACAAGGCTTACAATAAGCGGCCCAGAGTTAACAACCTTCCTAAACACTAAGGCGCCTTCATCATCAGTGTATACATAAGGACTAATAAATTCCAACTTTATGTCCCAGTCAATTGTGGGTGGTGGAACAGGCACAGGTGAAACCACCCACTTATTTCCCACATGTATTAAGTTGTATGACGCATTATTTACAGGTGGAGTAGGTACAGTAACATCACGCAGCTGACTAAGTTTAGGAATCTGTCTTTCACCGTCTTTCATGTCGATAATTACTTTCCTCTTGTACATACCATTTGAATCAAGTTCAAAACCATATATTTCTCCAATTTCCCCTTCCTTCTCAAAATCCTGTACGTCTGCCAAATCTTTCAATTCTGTTACTGGACATGCAACTGGTATGATTCCTGGCTTTGGACCACCACTCATTTTTATAAACAAAAATAAAATTATTTAACTTCTAACACTACACTAAAATCATGCATAACAACTGGTTTATCATCTTGATTACTTACAGATATACACAGTGACTCAAAGAAACTAGAACCTAATTTCTTAAACTGCGCAGGAAATCTAACAACCACACTTTCACAATAAGGAGCAGTTCCAGCTGGCACACATCTCAACAAAGTTGAAGGCTTTCCATTTTGTACATTTTCAGTCGTGTTTAGTTCTTTCAAATAAACATTAAATACTGTGTGTACTGCCAAATAAACAGGGCATCTGCCAGTTATTTTTTGTTTTTTGGGTGCAAATAGTTTTAAATCTGTCAGTTTCCAATCTTCATCATCTGAAAATATAAATGTGCAATAAAAACCAAGTAAAGTTATAAGAGCATTTGATAAAGAAAAATGGCAATCTTGGAAATTCTAATGTAACAAGTAGGTTAGCTGGATTTAAAGTTGCTTTAATTTTAAAATTACTTTGAAACCATTCAGCTATAGTACAAAAGTCATAATACCCAGCTGGTAAAGTTTCAGTCATATCATAAAAAACTACTTTATAATTTATATCATCTGTTACATTAAACCATTTTACTGTGTAGAACATTTCATGGATAGCTACAGCCTTGCTACCAACACGATTATCAATCCCATTAGTTAACCACACTGGTTTGCTTGTGTCAAGATTTGTTAAGGTAATAAACATTTTTATTATCTCATAAAAAAGAAGGATGGAATTTAAGTCACCAACAAGCGTTACTACAAACGCATTTCAATTTAATGTGGATGCTAAATACAATGTTGCACCTACTTATGAACAGAAAATAATTCAACTAAACCAGCTCAACATAGCTGTAAGTGAACAAGATTTATTTCAAGTGAAAGTACCAAATCCGTTCGACCATTACCTAAACCCTCCAATAACAGACGACTCTACTGCAAGAAAGTGGTCCTCAAGTCCACTACATATGTTTCAAAACCAACTCAACTTTGCCATACTATGCTCAACTACTGGCTGTGGGGTTTCTTTTACCGACCATTTGAATCACTCAAACAAACTGATTAAGTCTGTCTATCGTTTCCATGTTTATTACCAGCTTAGACATAAACTGTCAGAACTGCATACACCACTACCAACTGAATCCAGTTTCAACAGGTTTAACAATCCCATGGATATGAAAGCGTTTAAACGCAATGGCTTCGACGACCTAAATTGGAACGACTTATTTGCAGCACCATGTTGTGACAGAACCCGAAACTCTGAAGGGAAAATATTTGTACAGCACTGCAACACTAACCTGTGGAAGTTTTTTTTTTTTTTTTTTTACAGAGTTGCCATTGTTTGGAATGAGTTACCAGTTTCATTAAAAAAGCACCTAACACAAATTCTTTTAAAAACCAGCTGGACGAATTACCAAAATTTAAAGAGATTTTCTGTTCCTATGATGAATGATTTATAGGAAAATTTGCATGCATAGCAGACCCATAAAGTAATTAAAAAAGAAAGGACATTTGCAAAGGCCTCACGGCCCATTTTGTCCTCACAATACTAATACCAGATCTATGAGCATTGGTCGATACAGCACAATTCTCTCCCCTGGCAGTGCTTTTACCTACTTTACTTTGTAAACTTCCTAAAATATTAGCACTGTCAATCTCCCCTTTTCTTTTCACGACAATATCGACTGCAACCCCTTCCCCCCTTTTAGTAGCTTTTCTCTTAGGATGCGTGGAAATTTAGCTCTAGTTGGAGGCATGGAATGTATGCCCCTGCAGACACCACAGTAAAATGTTTCCATGTGCATTACTTCAGGTCACTTACTTAGTGCAACCCCTTTTTCCTATCGTTTTTTTTTTTTTTTTTTTTTTTTTTTGGTGCTTCGATCAAACTAGAACTATGATCATTGGTCGATACAGCACACTTCTCTCCCATGAGATTTCTTTTACCTATTTTACTTTGTAAACTTCCTAAAATTATCGACACATGTTTAAGTACATGTTTAAGAAGCAAATTCAGGGGGAGAGGGGTGTTCAAAGGTGCACGGCTTCCAGGATTTTTTTTAATGTGTAATTTTCCATTTGGGGGAGTTTGAAACCACCCCCCCCCCCCCGCACACACACACACACACACACATACCCGCACACTCCAGCGCCTCTTCTTGGAAATTGTAAACGGTCCGTCGTGTGGTTTTTCGCCCATTGGTGAAAAGGTCTTCAGACCACTCACCCCTTTCCCGCAACCTCCCACTTGCACTAACACCAGCACCACCCGCCCCTCGTTTTGATAGTCAACAAGTGGCATTGTAGGTCCTCACCCTCCTCGCAAAGTGACATGATCATGGTGTGGGATACTCGGTACTGAGAAAAAGTATCAACATCTGAAATTTGGATCAAACTGGCTGGATCGTTTCCGATATATACGCTAGACAAACACTGCTCCTTTTATGAAACACTGTTCTAATTATGAAACACGTTTCATATTAGGAGCTCTTTGTGTTTTATAATAGGAACAAGATACCTCTCCAGGAAAATGCGTGCCTCCAAAACAACAAAAAGAGACCGAAAACGATTGCTGCTGGTTATCTGATGTTCGAAGATTGCTCTTCATTTCAAGAGTGGCTTTTTTTTTTTAAATCACAAAACTGAATGCTGATGTAGGTGTTTCAAAATGGCGAAAAAATTAGATGCAGAAGGGTCAAAAATCACATTTTCTCGGCGTGTTTTCGTTTTCATCACGCCTGACATTGGTGTAGCGGAAATAAGGCTCACTGAAGTAGCTCTATATTACTGCACAGGCGGAATTTAGAAAAATTATTCCGTTTCGCCGGGAGCAAGGTGTTTAATAATAAGCACTGTTTCATAATAGGGGCTCCTCCCCTACCTCAGATTGAAGGTAGAATTACGGGTTAACCCATTAAATCCAGAGGCTGAATCTTAAATTTTTGCTTATTGTCATATGAAGGACACTTTAGAGATTACAAGATAGATGAACCGTTTTAGTTCAAGGGTGGTGCCAGAATTGCATGGCGCCTTAGGCGCCAAGCTATTCTGGCACAACCCTTGAACAAAAATGGTCCAATTTATTTCCTGCAAAAGTTTCTCAGGTTAAAAAAGGTTAAGTGATCGGCTCCAGCTATACCTCAGTTTGAAGGTAGAATTACGGATTAAGTGATCGGCTCCAGCTGTACCTCAGTTTGAAGGTAGAATTACGGATTAAGTGATCGGCTCCAGCTGTACCTCAGTTTGAAGGTAGAATTACGGATAAAGTGATCGGCTCCAGCTCTACCTCAGGTTCAAGGTAGAATTACGGGTTAAGTGATCGGCTCCAGCTGTACCTCAGATTGAAGGTAGAATTACGGGTTAAGTGATCGGCTCCAGCTGTACCTCAGATTGAAGGTAGAATTATGCGTTAAGTGATCGGCTCCAGCTGTACCTCAGTTTGAAGGTAGAATTACGGATTAAGTGATCGGCTCCAGCTGTACCTCAGATTGAAGGTATAATTACGGGTTAAGTGATCGGCTCCAGCTGTACCTCAGATTGAAGGTATAATTACGGGTTAAGTGATCGGCTCCAGCTGTACCTCAGATTGAAGGTAGAATTACGGGTTAAGTGATCGGCTCCAGCTGTACCTCAGATTGAAGGTAGAATTACGGGTTAAGTGATCGGCTCCAGCTGTACCTCAGATTGAAGGTAGAATTACGGGTCAAGTGATCGGCTCCAGCTGTAGCTCAAATTGAAGGTAGAATTACGGGTGAAGTGATCGGCTCCAGCTGTACCTCAGATTGAATGTAGAATTACGGGTTAAGTGATCGGCTCCAGCTGTACCTCAGATTGAAGGTAGAATTACGGGTCAAGTCAACGACTGACTGTACAACAGTGAAAGACAGGCTACCCAATATAAACATTGCAATGCGTATTGTTATTTCTCTATTCTAACACATTCTGAAAGTACATCTCCTGCTACGTACCACACTGGTTGTCTCCAACCATTCGCTACCAAATACAGCCAGACAACCAGTGTGGACACGTACGGCCTCAAGAAAGCAAAAGGTCCTTGGGCCGATGTTAGCCTTAGTTGGCCAGCACACAGGCTAAATCCGAGTGACATCGGCCCGAGCCCTGCATTGGGACACATAAGGCTGACTTGGCCCAAGCACCTTGTGCTTACTACCGGGTAGGTATAAGTCCTTTGGGCTGACTTCGCTTGGACAAATACACACGTGGAAATCTAAGTCTGAGAAATGACAGCTTGGATAGAGCCTGCAGACCACAAAGGATGTCACGTTACGACATGCAAACAAATAATAATGATTTTAAATAGTGTACAATGAAATGTTTCTCATTCTTCACACTATAAGATAATTTATGAGGTCGAAATTCCCTAATTTGAAGACCATATTACAGGTTAGTAGATATAACGACCATGATAATTCAAGGGTGGTGTCAGAATAGCTTGGCGCCTATAGGCGCCAAGCTATACTGGCACCACCCATGAAATATCATGGTCGATTAATATTTTTTTAGTGTGTCAGGTCTGAATGAGATAAAAGTCAGTTAATATCACAGTGAAGCTATTTTGGCACCACCCTTGAACTACCCTGGTCGATTTATATTTGTTGCAGTGTGTCAGGACAAAATGATATAAAAGTCAGTTCAGTTCACAGTGAATCTATTTCGGCACCACCCTTGAACTATCATGGTCGGTTCATATCTTGTTGTAGTGTGTCAGGACTGAATGAGATAAAAGTCAGTTCAGTTCACACGTGTCAAAATGATACAGACCTGCCACACTCAGAACAACCAGTCAAGTTACAACACAATATTTAGGCCTACAGATTGAGAGTCGGTGTTAGTTTACACATGCCTCAAGAATGCTAACACTGCAGCATTTAAAACTGGTAAAGTTACATAGAAAACACCTTAATAGTCCAGTCGGTATCTGCATTTTTCAAAGTCGATTTTATTTACACAATCCGTAAGCAATGCAAAGTGAAAGGATTCGAAAGAAGGGATAAATTACCTCCCTTGGAAGCTGATTCAGTTCACCAACATGCAAAGTATCTGCATCCTTCAAAGTTGATTTAGTTTACGCATGCCGAGCACAATGAAAAATTACAGCATTTGAAACAATAGAAAAATTACAGAAAAGTTTCTTCGAATTCAATCCCCCTGGTAACATTCACACAAAACAGTGAACTTACGACGTTCAGAACATGAAATATAATTACAACAGTACATCTGCACCCATCCAAGCCAACACACCTCACTGATAACACACAACAATAACACTGATCGTGATAAACAAATTACAGGGAATATATTTCAATCTAAAGCAAACGATTCAACGAAGTGGACACAAAGCTGCATCACAAACAAGGCGTGTGTTCTTCAGACTTGTACAGATACACGCAGCAAATGAAGTTAGCGCATGATGCGGCAAGTCTACAGAGTTAAATATACGGACGAGCAAAAGAAATGTGACATTTTTGGAATCATCGGAAACACTGAAGTGTTTCCGATGATTACAAAAATGTCGCATTTCTTTTGCTCGTCAGTATACATTTGCATTATACCGATATGCGGCAAACACAGGTAACGCGTGTCACGTGTTACAGAGTAACTATGCGGCAACATGCTGTTTATAAGGGAAAACACTAAGCATGTGTTGGTTTTCCCGTGCTGGGTTTATTCACAAAATGACAACCACACCCGTCCTTGGAGGCACCAAGCTAATCTGGAGCTAACCGTGAGCTGTCACGGTAACACCCCCTGACTGGTGGGGGAGAGGGGGGGTTGCACGGTAGACCGGACTAGCTTTTGGACTAATCCCCCCATAAATTCCCCACACATTGCATTCTCTCCTCTTACATCCAAAGCCAGAAAAAAAACAGGTCCGGTAACCGGTGGGTAGAGAAATGGCTTAGACTACGTGCTAAAGGCCTGACCACAAAAAAACCAGAAACTCCATCTGCCATTGTCAATAACATCATGAACTGACACACGCAAACCAACGGATCAACAACAACCAGAAACTCCATCTGCCATTGTCAATAACATCATGAACTGACACACGCAAACCAACGGATCAACAACAACCAGAAACTCCATCTGCCATTGTCAATAACATCATGAACTGACACACGCAAACCAACGGATCAACAACAACCAGAAACTCCACCTGCCATTGTCAATAACATCATGAACTGACACACGCAAACCAACGGATCAACAACAACCAGAAACTCCATCTGCCATTGTCAATAACATCATGAACTGACACACGCAAACCAACGGATCAACAACAACCAGAAACTCCACCTGCCATTGTCAATAACATCATGAACTGACACACGCAAACCAACGGATCAACAACAACCAGAAACTCCATCTGCCATTGTCAATAACACCATAAACTGACACACGAAAACCAACGGATCAACAACAACCCATGATGTAACCCCTTCCCTGCCCGTGGACGCGGACTGTGTTTGGAAATTATTGTCAATTCAACGCTAAGCAGCTCGGCCGTCCGAGAAACATAATGTAAAATGGTATCAGCAAGAGGCATAGATCCTTATGAGCCTCCCCAACTGCTGGGGCTGATGAGGATCTATGCCTCTTGCAATAGGGTGATGTTCATGTTTTCTCGGCAGTGAAGGGGTTATAATTGTTCTGTAAAAAACACCAAGTGAGGGAAAGGGCCGCTTAACCCCTTAACTGCCAGTGTATTCAGCGCCAGACAACTCAGCCGTCCAAGGATGACGGATATAAAGTGGTGTCAGCAGGAGGCATAGATCCTCATGAGCCCCTGCAATTGCGGGGGCTCATGAGGATCTTAGCCTCTTGTAGTCGTCAAATTTAAATCAGCAGCAGAAGCAGCAGCAGCATCCTGGCTTTGATTGACAATAACAAATGTACTGTTTATGTCAGTTTCCATTGTGTCCAGTGTTGTCAGCAGTCTGGATCACACCAGGTCCAGGTCGTAGCGGCCCCCAAAACCCATACGGTAACCGCCCTTGCCTCCAGCATCCCACTTCACGTCCACCCAGCCCGCATCATAGTGTGACGGTACGCGTATCACTGTACCGGGTCCTC